>OY728150.1:1991798888-1992422638 GCA_963277665.1 Viscum album | reverse complement strand
AGGCCCAAGAAGCTTTTTCTCACCCACTTCATACCAAAATGTATGATTTCTATATCTCTTTCAACATTTATCTTTAATGTGTGACATTTGAATTCTCATGTTGAAGCTACTATTGTATGAGCACTCAACTATTGGGATATGTTGATCCCATCCATCTTTAAATTCAATTGAGATTTTTTTAGCATGTCCTCGGGTGGCTTAATAGTTCATTTATATTGTCCATCAGTTTGAGGGTAATAGGACATATTGAAATTCAATTTGGTACCAGATTTTTTTGTGAACTATGGATCATGATCGTATAATATAGAAAGAGGAACCCAATGCAGTTATACTACTTCATTCATGTAAATCATAGATAGTTTATCGAGAGATAAATCATCTTGTATAGATATTAAATGGGTCGTCTTGGTGAGATGGTCCACTATAAAAAAAATTTATTGTTTCTTATGAATATTCATTGGGGACTAGTGACAAAGTCCATAGTGATATTTCCCCACATCAAAGCTATTATGTGTATTTGTCGTAACACCCCTTTAGGATGTTTTCTTGTTCATTCACTTACAGACACACCATTCACCTAGTAATGTTGCTAAAACACTCAATTTTCATGTTATCTCACTAATAATTATCAAGAAGCTCCGTATAAATTTTTTTCTTCTAGGATGAACAGAGAATGTAGAGGTATGAGCATCATACATCATCCCCTACATAATTGATTAAGTATAAGGAACACATATACATAAAATAAATTTCAGTAAACCTTAATGATAAATATTGAACTCTGGAAACTTCCCATCATTCATAGAATCATACATCTTTTGTAAAAAAGGGATATTCTTTTTTGTATTTCTTGGCCTTTTCTAGTAATGAAGTTTGAAAAATAATTTGGGGGAGGGTTGATGATGTCCCTTCCCTTACAATTCACATGTCCAATTTTTCTTGGAATTATATCAATGGGTTGCATTGATTAATCATCATTTATATAACCATTGTTTCTTTCCTACATAATTCATTTGTAACTTTGTTTTCTTTTCTAGGGTTATAATGTATTGAAAAATCATAATATTTAGTAAGCTCCAACCATCTCCTATGTATCATGTTCAGTTCATCTTATGTGAAAATATAGTTTAAATATTTATAATCACTATATATATGTCACACTTCTCCCCATAATGATAGTGCCTACATATCTTCAGACAAAAAAATATATCCAAATCCAGCTGAAGATCATGCATAGGAATATTCTACTAATGCAGACTTAGCTACCGAGAAGCATAATAAATTACCCTGTAATTTTGAATAAGGATGAACCCACGCCCTTTTAGAGTTGAATTTCTAAAAATAATTAATCCTCATCCTATTGAGAGTAGAGTTATCATGGGTTCATTATCAAATATCTTCTTCATCTCTTAGAATAATTCTACAGAATCAATTGTTCAGATGAACATAAAACCTTTTCGAGTTAACAAGGTTAATTGATAAAAAAGTCATAACATGTTATTTGGAAAACTCTTGTAATATCTAATTATTCTATGGAATCTACCCATCTAAATTATTGTCGTGGGATGAGGCCACTCCTCTAAAACAATATTCATTACAGGGGAAACTAAGATTCTTTCCTGGGTAATATTGTGCTCCATGAAAGCAACTTGTTGTAACCAAAACCCACTCTTTTAAGACCTTCCAAAAATATATCTTACATCCAGGTTTTCAATATATCCCTTAGATGATATTCATGCTACTTAAAACTATTTAAATATAAAACAATATCATCAATAAAAACTATAAAAAAGATATCAAGGTAGTCATTATGGACTCTATTCCTCAAATCCATAAAAATTGTTTGTGAATTTTTAAATCTAATGTGAATTTGAAAAAACTCATATTTCATATATCTAGATCGGATGTATTTATATGAAATATATTATTTTTTCACACTCAATTGATAATAACCAGTTTGAAGATCAATGATAGAGAAGAACTTATCCCCAAAATATTGGTCAAATATGTCATCTATTCTTGAAAGAGGGTACTTGTTCTCTACTGTGATCCATTCCAGTTCTCGATAATCAGTGCATAACTCCCTCAATCCACCCCTCTTATTTACAAGGAGAATAAGTGATACCCAAGGAGACACACATCACTGGTTAAACCCATTCTCCAAAATATATTGGAGTTTCTTCATTAATTGATCAGGCTCCACATTCGACACTCTATATGGGGTTTTTGAAATCAAATTGGAATCAGGCATGACTTCAATGGAGAACTCTACCTCACTTTAGGGGAAGGTCCAGACAACTCCTCAAGAAATACGTCATTTTATTCCATAATTATGGGGAAATTATGTACCCTTATACTATCATTTAATTCTTCTTAATCACCTATCAAATCCATAAAAAAGTATATAAGAGGTTCTTCTAGATAAAGATCATATAGAGATATATCTCCATTGAAGATAATTGTAGGTTTTCCATTCAATAGTACAATGATTTTCTCACTTATTAATTTGATAATTTCCTTATCCACTGAGATCCAGTCCATCCATAATATATAATCAAATTCCATCAAGGGAATAACTACTAGATTTACTATTAGATTGTGCTCACTAATGTAAGTACTAGAGTATCTAAACATGGTTTCTTCTTGGATAATCCCTCTAGGAATCATTACTGGTAAATAAAATTTTATCTATTTAGGAATTGATTCTATATTATTTTCAAAAATGGGGGGAAAATAGAATTTTTAAAACTAGAATAAAAAAATGTACATTCTATCATAGAGAGAATAACCTGACTACATTCCACAACATCATTTGGAGCCTCAACTTCATCCATCATATTTGTAAAAGAATGACCATTCTCCCTTTTCAAATGCATTAGGTGATGGTGATTTCCCTCTAGTGACCTCAGGTTGAGACAATGATTGGAAAAGTGCCAAAGATGTTCACACATTAAGAATTATACTTTATGGTGGGCCTATACCATCATCTATTTAATTATTGTTATGGGAAGTCTGGATTCACCTCACCACAATAATTACAAGGGATATGGTCATCTCTTATAGAGTTGTTTCACTTCCCACTCCTGAGAAGGATGTTCCCTAAATTTTTGTTACCGAATGTATTTCATGTTTTATATTTCACTTTTATTCCACGATTTCATTGATCAATGTTAATCCCCATGATTATCTCAATTTATCTATTCATTTCATTGGATTTATGGGACCAATACGTCTTACCAAACATTAGTTCTACATTAATATCAGATCATATGATCTCCTCATAGCTGTAATAGACTCAGTTGGCTAGATTCATCAATAGATGAGGACTTGGTCCACCGAAAAATCATTAAACCATACCAATAGTATCCATGACAATGTTAGGGGTGTAACGTGAAACCCATGTGAAGCGCATCTCATAGATTCCCATAGATTCATTATCCTTCTACTTCATGTTAAAAAATTATGTCTCTATTTTTATTATCATCGAATGAGGGAAATAAATATTGAATAAGGTCACTATGAACTCTTCCCACTACATAGCTTAAATTTACCCTCTTGATATCAAATTACTAATAAGCTCCAACACCTGATTATCTTATCCCTCAATGAGGAAAACAACCATGGTGACGTTATCTTGTTCAAAACTATGAATTACATAAATGATATTTTCTATAGAGCTTATAATCTATTCCACAATCAATGGGTCAGTATGTCCATTGAACGTTGGTTGTCATTGATGCATAAACGACTCAATGGAATATTTTTCCCTTCATTATGAAATCAGACTCTCAGTTTGACTGATGTTATCCCCCAAAAATCACTTGATTCATTATTCTCAAAAAAGGATTCCATTAAAATATCCATCATAAGGCCTCTAGAACCTAGTCTATTGCGCTCTCTATTTACACGGTTTCCCCAATTTCCTTCCATTTTCTGAAAGAATATAACATTAGTGAAAACATGTTTCATTTAATAATCTTATAATTCCAATGGAATGTTTTCTATCATATAACATCATGCATAAAAATTCTATTCAGTGAAACCAATTAAATTTATATAAATCCTTAATAACGATACATAAAAATATGTGATTAATGTATTACATTGTAATTCAATGTTTTTTTGAAATATAAATAGGATTCTTTTGATATTTGGCGCTTAAACGACTTGGGATTTCGAGGCCCAGAGTGTCTGGAATGTTATGTCGAAAAATGGTATGATTTAAATAACACTAATGAGTAGTTTCCATAAAAAAGAGGAATAACACATAAATGTGTGACTGAATTAGAAATATGTGTGGAGAATTGATTTCCGGATTATGAGTTTACTCTAGACGTGACAAATGATTAGCCGGTGCATACCTCCAGTGAGAAAATCCAAAAAGGGCATAAAAGTAAATATGATAATTAAATAAAATTATTTTATTTTAAAAATCCATCAAACTCTCAATCAGTGACTCAGATTGAAAATATGATAGCATAGTTGAACATGTGAGGGTATGATTTTCTTAGGTATAGCCAAACATTGTCTGACATGGGTCAAAAGTGGAAATTAGATTTTTTATGTAAATAAAATAATTAAATAATTTTTTTTCTATCTTATTACCCATATAAGGTAACTAAGATTGGAAATTAGAGAGTACCATTGATTTCATGAGTTTAGGATTTCATTAGGTAGAGCATAACATCAGATTCTGTGGGATATTTATGAAATAAGATTTTCTGGGATGTGACTATAAAAAAATATTTTAAATAAAATTTATTTTATTTTTTAATCCTCAAAACTCACAAATTGTAACATTGATTAATAATCTGATACCACTATTTAGTTTAAAATGATATGTTCTCTTTATGAATCACATAACCTTGACCATCATGACTTGAGGTAAAATTTAATTTTTCGGACATTTTAATGAAAAATAAAATATACATAAAATGTTTATTTAATTTTAAATTGTTTACTATAGTGAGGAGATGAGGTGATAATAAATCTCATTAATGAACCTCATTAATGGGTCAGTTTATTGGCACTACAAAACAGTATAACAGAAACATAATTTCACATGTCGTTCAACTAATAGATCAATATGAAATGCAGGATTGTTTCCACAATATAGGAAATTTAATTGAGTAATTGGTGAGTAGTGATGATGAACTTTGAAGGAATACCTTTCCAACGATGAATTTATGTGAATCAGACGATGGCGAGGACACCATTGGATAGTGGATTTTGGTTCGGAGATCGAATCAGATGAGGCTGATGACAACCTTAGAGAGAGGATTCAGGAACAAAGATCGACAGACAATGGTGAATTACCATCCTTGATAAATCTCCATTCACATCTAGTTGTTTGATTTATTAATGAATTTTATCCCCATTGTCCCCCTCAAAAAAAATGTGGATCTACTCTCTAAAAATTTGATATATGGATGGATTTTCCTTGTGGGATTGGGAAATATAATTACGGGATGATATTGGGATTAAAATTTTCTAATTAATAATTTATACATCGTGATCCGGCAAACACGATCACATTTGGACCAACACGAACATATTTTTTTCATATGGGTGTTTATACTGATCCCCTCCATCTCCCTCTCAACATTTATTGTGGTGTAACAGATGGTGGAGCATTATCTCTAGAAGATCCTAGAGGATGGGCCACAACCAAGAGGGTCGCGGCACCAGTAAGAGACCATGAAACAAAGATGCATCATCGAAACCATGACACAGAACCCAACAGCGGTAGAGACAACCAGCTGCGGAACCCTGTTGTGGAAACCCATCCATGACAGTAGGTGGGAGGTACCGCAACATAGTTGAATCATAAACTACCGGTATAGATGCCATTAGCTAGGGGGTGGTGGAAAATGACACCTACCATGGTCCACAGACCGTGGTGGAAAACTGGACCTGTGGTAGAGCTACAGGTCACGCAGAAGGACTGGTCTTTGTGAGCGTACTAGAACCAAGTTGGAGGATCTCCCCATGTTCGCAGTTCATGTCATGTGAAAAGGGTGTGATTTTGTTATATCGACTGCATGCGGTATGAACCAGATACCCAATCTGCATCTGGACATGGGGTTGATGGGCCCACCACGTGGGCCGGTGGCACAAACCAAGCTAATGGGAAGCTTGAGTTTGAGATGATCTAGGAAACATATGTGGACTGTGACGAAAGGACAATCCGAGCCTATGTGGTGGCCCATGAAGCTAATGTTCAAGACCTCCTATCACGTTCCTGGTCAAATGAAACTGGGATGCTCGACAAGCTCCCGGACTGCACCCACGGTTGAACCGGGCCGATTCCAAGAAGGCCCAATGGGCCTGGCCCAGTGGCCAGACTGTACCAGACCCACTATGTCGGGTAGTTCCATCCAAACATGGTTGGGTTATGTAGGACCCCTGTGCTAGGATGGTTGGGTTGGTCCAACCAGGTCGGACCAGGCATGGACACAATCAGCCCAAGTTTACTAAAATGTCGATATCTTTTAGATCGAGCATCTGATTGATGCACCATTTATGTAATCATAACTCCCTTAAACAATAATTTCTTTTGGAATGGTCTAAGGAGTCATTAATATACGGTTAAATTCAATGAATGGCTTGAGGACTGAATTCTTCTACAATCAAGTGCACAATGTGCGGGAAACCAAGAGTTGGTTGAGACCCAAGACAACTGATGAGTGGGTATAAGTGACCCTCCAAGACTAGATGCTAAGATACCCTATGCAAACCAGCTTCATGATGCTCTGTATGAACTATATACAAGTGGCTTTGTGTGATGAAAATATAAGTGTCCTTGTGTGGAACAACTATAAGCGGGCATGTGTGGAGCATCTATAAGTGGCCCTGTGAGGACCTGCTATGATGGAATACGTGGTGAGAGGCTTTTTGGGACCCAGAAGACTAGAGATGGGGATAGGCTTTGTGTTTCCCCTTATAACCATGATACTCATTAGGGAAGAGTATCTCTATAGTCTAAGGTATTGAGTGTTATGATTGATATTCTTGCTTTCCAAACTCTGAGTTATACCAGGCGTGAGATGTATTTGCATTGTGATCATTCTGTGTGGTCTTCCATTGTGGTATTTCCCTAGTGTATCAACATCCCTACTGATTATTGTATTACTCACTCTTACCCAGGCTTTACCTACACATGTTGTGTCCCATGAAGGTGATCGAGGCTTCAACAGAGACCATGGTGGTTTGGGACTAGGTGGTTCTCTGTGTGATGGGAAAGACAAATTCTTCGATGGAGACCTTGGTGGTCTAGGACTAGGTGGTACTCAGAGTGATAGGATGGATAGGTGTACTTCTACTGATATAGGAAACTACCATCCACCTACCATTCCGGTACAGTCTCGAGTGGAAAAACTATGTTAGTTTTAATTTCCATTGTTGTTTGGGCTTCTATTCTAGCCCCTTTGTACTTTCAGTTTGCACTGTACTCTTAGAAATTTGCTCAGTTATTGTTGTAGTTTTTTTGTGTGTTTACATTATGAATTTTAAGAATTATGTGTGTGTACGTGATTAAACTCAAATGCCTTCTCTTTTTAAGATCTACCTATTCGGTGCTCGTTTTCATCTTGTGGCCTATGGAAGGAGGGCTTGGGGTAGTCACGTCACTAGCCCCAGTGGACGGGTCATGAAAAAGGGGAACTCAAAGATTTCAGTTCTACCAGAAGAAGTAAGATTATGTAAATTTTATGGGTGAAAATTGGTAAGTGTTTCGACATTGGATTTTAGGACAGGGAGTCCAGTATTGGTACGACAGATGGCATATCCATACACCAAGATCCTAAATTTTGTTTTCTCGCCTGGTACATGAAAATGCTGGATACATGAATTTGAGTGTTTTCCCACGATCTTTTATTGAGTTACAGTTAGCTAAATATGTATAATAAATTAACCACGGTTCATCGTTATTCTCTTTGATGGTGCCTCCACGCAAACATCTAGTCACGATTCCAGTGTGTGACAATGAGGATGGTCCACAGAGTGATGAGGCTTTGGTACGAGGACATTTTCTCATGTTGGAACCTTAAACATGTTTCCAAATGATACTACCACATGTTTTTTAGTATTCAATGCACGAGATACTTGTAGAGGACACATGTAGGATCAGTGCCTTACACGATGTGCAGTGACAGGGACCTACGAGGTTCAAGGGAGAGATAGATCCTCAGGTCACTTAGGATTGGATGGAGGCGATGACACTACTATTCACCTTTTTGAGGATTCCATTGACCATATAGAGGTTATATCCACATGCCATTGGTAGGTACATAGATGTGGAAGATAATCTATCATGAATTTGGAGGTGTTATACATTTTGAAATGTTTAAATGACCACCCCAATGTAATCTACACTAGGTCAAGGGAGGTAGAAATTAAGGAAAGGGAGAAGCAGCATGAAATCATACATACCGGCATAATAGTATATGTTTTGAGTTTTATGATACCTACATTGGTGGATGAATATGGGGACGTATTTACAGAGGATGTTCTAGGAATACTTCCTTATAGAGGGGTGTACTTCTTTATTGATATGTACTTTATCATGACACTAATATCTATATCTTCATATTGAATGGCTCGCATAGATCTCCCCGATCTAAGGCTATAGTTGGAGGATTTTTTAATGAATGGGTTTGGTAAGTCCTAGAATTTAACTAGGGGCACCCCAGTGTTGTTTTCCAAGATGTAAGAAAAAATATCGAGGCTATGCATGTACTTCTGGCACCTGAACTAGGTGACTCTGAAGAATATGTATCATCTACTAGGGATTGATGACCCCTTCGATCAGATGAAGGGAGAGAGATGGTTCTAGAAGAATTCTATTAGATCTAGATATCAATAGATTCAAGTACGAGATGAGGACATCTCGAAGATGATTTTTAGATGTCACTATGGTGACATTGAGTACATAGTGATTCATTTTGGAATGAAGAACACCCCATTAGTGTTCATGGGACCCAGGAATAAAATCTTCCAGTCATACATAGACCGGGTTGTATAGTCATCATTGATGACATCATAGTGTATTCTGAGATTGAGAAGGAGCATGTGATACACCTAAGTATGGTTTTGGACACACTCTGAGAGCACCATCAATACAGAAATCACTCAAAGAGTGAGTTCTAGATATAAATGGTCCATTTCTTTGGACATGTCATCTCAGAGGCTGTAGTTCATGTGGATCTAGAAAAGATCGATGCAGTGTTTTCTTGGGAAACCCCATGTGAGTTACTGAGGTGAGGAGTTTCCTTGGGTTGGACGGGTACTCCCTGTGGTTTTCACCTTACTTTTATAGAGTGGGTCACCCATAACAGTATTGAAAAAGATGGGAAAAACCTTCATGAGGGTAAAGTATTCCAAAATTGCTTTTAGCAGCGGAGGTAGAGCTTGAGGAGTGGTCCTATATTGAGGATTCCAAAGGAGGGTGACAACTAAATATTTTTCTATGAAACATCAGGAATTGGGTTTGGTTGTGTCATGATTCGAGGGCAAGTAGTGATGCTTATGTCTTATGATAGTTGAGACTGCATGATAAGAACAATTCGACTCATGACCTAGAGTTGGAAGTGGTAGTATTTTCACTCAAGATGTGGAAAAACTACCGTATGGTTGAATGATTTATCCTATACTCTAACCTAAAGAGTCTAATGTTTATATTTTCTCAAAAAGTTCTTAATCAGAGACAAAGGTGTTGGTTAGAGATCTACCAAGACTATGACATCAAGATTGTCTATACTCTTTGGAGGGGAATGGGGTGAGTGATGCTCTCAGCATGATATTGGGTTCATAGATACTTAATAAGGCCTTATAAATATTGACCTCACTTTATATATCATTTGTGGATAGAGATGATACAAAAATTTTCCATCGATGGTAGTCTCCCCGCAAATCTTATAGAAATTCAGGGAGGGGAAACTCAGAGATGCCATCTACGAGGAAAAATGTGCCTAGAATTTCATAGGGCATGCATAGATGAATATTCGAATAGTTGGGAGAACATCATCATTTTCAAGGGATATACCATTGTACCAATGGAATTGGGGGAGGAGGGGTTGAGGGAGTTCCATACATCTACTTTGGTAGTACATTCAGAAGTCAATAAGATGTACCAAGACCTCCGATGTTAGTACTTGTGGCCAGGGATGAAGAATGTAGTGGAAGAGTTTTTCACGAGATGCAACTAGGTTCTAGTAGGTTTTACAAAACCACTCTAGGAACCAAATTGTACGTAGGAGGAATTATTTATAGATTGCACGACAGTATTAAGATGTACATCAAGGGAGAATGATACTATCTGGGTTATTGTAGAGTGACTTAACATGTCATCCCACTTCATACCCATTCGATACCAGAGGTCAATTGATATCTTGGAACGCATCATCGTATAGGACATAGTTTGAATCCATGGATTCCCAAATACGATAGTCTTAGACAGTGATGCATTCTTTACATCCCAGTTGTAAAATGGATTACAGGAGGAATTTAGGACTCAACTGTGATTCAGCATAGACATTCACCCATAGATTAATGGTCCAAAATGGATACCATACAGACATTGGAGGACATGATTCATTCTTGAATTATTGAGTTTGGTCACAGTTGTGAGGACCACCTAACAATGGAGGAGTTTGCGTAAAATAATAGAAACCACTCCACCATCGGTATAAAACCATTTGAAGAACTGTACGGACAACCATGCAGGTCACCATTATGCTGGACAGAATCTCGGTAGTCAGCACTCACGGGTTCATAGATGGTATAGGGTACCACTGAGAAGGTGATGTTCATTTTAGTTTAGATGAAGTCACCATAGATCCACAAAAAGTTCTATGATGATTAGAGATAATGGCCCTTGATGTTCTAAAATGGTGACCACATATTTTTATGGGTCTATCCTCGGTGGGGGATATAGAGATTTAGTCACGGTAACAAGTTATCCCTATGGTTTAGTGGACCATTTCTGATACTACATAGAGTGGTTGTAGAAGCATACCAATTGGATCTACAGTCACAGTTAGAGATTGTGGACAACATCATCCACATACCCTGACTGAGGAAACACGTGCATGGACCCCCTATTTGATTGATTATACCTCGTAATCATAATCGTCCATTGAGAGCTAGAGATTGAAGATATGGTCAAATTGATGGAGTACCTAGTGGAGATAGATGATCGATAGGGGAATATCCTTTGTGGTTGGTTTATTCCGCTAGTGCATGTTTGTTGGAAATATGAGAATCCCTCGAAGAGAACATGGGGGAGGGAGGCTCAGATTCATGTTCAGTACCCTCTATTTTATTGATTAGCCCTTGTTTTGGCTTATGAGGATGTAAATACTTAAAGTGTGAGTGATTTAATACCCCATAATTCCATGATTGTTTTTAAAAAAAATTAATGGGATTATGTTGAGACCAGGAGATGAGATGACATGCAATTATGAGTCCCAATGTTCCTGTAATGATCAGTCAGAAAATTTTAAATTTTAAATAGCATGAATGTTTATTTTTCATTAAAAAGAGGAAGAACTCATAAATTGGTCCCCGAGTCAAGAAATCTAGGGGAACCATAGCATTCAGGATGGAGGGTTTATCTTAGGGGTGATTTAGGTTTAGTCGACATGGGCCTCATGTGAGAAAACTAGAAAATGACATAACCATAAATAAAAAAATTGAAATGTTTTGTTTTTTTTCAAATTCTTATAACTCAAAAATAGTAACTCGGATTGAATATCTAAGATCACCATTGAACTCATGAAGATATTATTTCCTTATGCAGAGCATAACATTGGCCGATATGGATTAACATTAAAATGTAGTTCTTGGCTATAAATAAAATAATTTTATATAGAAATTTTATTTTCAAATCCTTTTAACTCATCAAAGTAAACATGTATTGGATATTTGAGAGTAAAATTGAGTTCATGAAGTTATTCATCCATTAGGCAGTGCCTAACATCGACCACTGTAGGCCGACTACGAATTTTGGTTTTTGGTACATGATCGTAAATAAAATAATTTATATAAAATATATTTTGTGTTTGATTCCTCATAACTAATAAATAGCAACTCATACTAAAAATCTGATACGACCATTGAGTTTATAATTATATGTTATCCTTATGTAGGATTTAACATTAACCGACGCATGATGAGAAAAATAGTTATTTCTTGGACATTTTAAGGGAAAATAAAATAAACATAATATGTTTATATTATTCCAAATTTTTCAATGCAGTGAAATGATGAGGTGAAGATAAATATCCTTAATGAACCTCACAAACATGTCAGTCAAACAATTTTGCGACACAGCATAACCAAAAATATGATTTGAATTTCTTTAATTAATATCCAAAAAAGCAATGCAGGAATGTTGGCACAATCCTAGAAATTTCTCTGAGGCATTGGTGTGTGGAGACATCGAATGATGAAGGAAAAACCCTCCAATGATGAATGTCAGGGAGTCAGATTATGGTGACAACCCCCATGGAGAGAGGATTCTGGATTAGAGATTGAATCAGATAATGGCGATGACACCCTTGGAGAGCAGATTCAGGATCAAAGATCGACAGACGATGACAAATGATCATCCTTGGGAAATATCTTTTCCCGGGTACTGGTTTAAATTATTAATCAATTGTTTACCATGCTGTCCCACACTAAATGAAGAATGAGAATCAACTCTCTAGAATGTTAACCCAGAAATGGATTTTCAAGATGGGGTAGGAAAATATTATTACTAGTTTATATTTAGATAAAATCTTAATGATTTAAAATTTTTAGAATGTGATCCCACTTACAAAAACAATTCCAATCCAACAAGATCATAGGATCGTTGTTCATATGGGTGTTATTTTTCATCCCCTCCGTATTTCTCGCCCTATTTTATTGGTGTAATGGACTGTGGGACATCGGCTGTTGAAAATCATGGTGAAATGGCCATGACTAGGTTTCCCATGACACCAGTGAGAGACCGTGGAACAATTTCATGAAAGCAACACCAGGCCAAAACAACCCGACAACCCGCAAAATTATGGCCGGTAGCTGGAGGTAGGTGGACACATCCACCCGAATGAGTATGAGTGACATACAGCACAAATCCATGATCTACAGATGGCATTGGATAAATGGAATCACAATAGAGCTATGAGGCATGCCGAAGGACTGACCCATGTGAGCAGACCGACACTAGAGGGTGGCCCTCGTTAGCAGGGTGTGTCGTGTGAAATGTGGGTGGATGGCCATGTGCTGAATGAACTAGATTCCCAGGGGGCGTCTGGGAAATGAGAGAACCTTCCTGACATGCGGGCCATGCCAATATCACGAACTGGGTTGGATGAAACTATGTCGATGGGTGGCTCGGTGGGCGGCACACATGACCGATCCATTCATGGTCCGACAAGGCCCAATGGGGATGGGCCTTTCTTCAGGATTGACCGGGCCATTCCAAACCCCACTGGGACGAATTTAGTCTGACTAATTGGGTGGAGTGATGCTGGACCCCCAAGCCGGGTTGGTCATGTCGGACCAGACCTAGATACAACAAGCCCCTCTTTACTGAAAAGAAAATATCAATCAGACCGTGTGTCTGATTGATGCATTGTTTGATACATTATATCATTCAGGATAAGAATTTTCTTTTGGAAGCCTCTAAAGAGGCTTTCATTGAAGTTTAATTTTGAAATATGGCTTGAGGAAAAAATTCTAGCGGAATCGAGCACACTATGTGCAGGAATCCTCTAGCTCACTGAGACCCAAAGACTATTGATGTTCATGTATATGTGACCTTGTAGTCCTGTATGATAAGATTCCCATTATGGACCATCTAAAATCACCTATGTGTGCACCATCTATAAGCATCTCTATGTGAACCAGCTTTATGTACCCTTGTGTGAACCAACTATAAGAAGCCATGTGTTGGCCAGCTATAGGTGGCATTGTATTGACTATATATGAGGACCTAAGTTGAGAGAGGATCTGTGTGACCTAGAATAAACATGTTTTTGAGCAGCTCTATGTGACCTATCAAACCCAGGGTACTAATCAGAGATGAGTACCTCAGTCGTCCCAGGTTTTTAATGTTACAACTGATAGTGTTGTTTTTCATAAATTGATTTATACCGACTTTGAGATATCATTAATTGTAGCCTTGCAATGTGGTCTTATTTTGTGGTATCTACCTTGTTTATTAGGGTCCCTACTGAGTATTGTGTTACTCACCAATGTATGGGCTTTGCTTGCACGTGTTGTGCCTCATGCTGGTGATCGACGATTCAACAGAGACCATGGTGGTTCAGGACAGGGTGGTGGTCAGTGAGATGGGATGGACAAACGCTTTGATAGAGACCTTGGTGGTCCAGGACTAATTCGTACGTTGTGAGATAGGATAGATGAGCATTATTCTATGGCTACAGGAAACTACCCTTCACCCACCCTTTAGGTGGGGCCTTGAGCAGATGGACTGTAGAACAGTTACATTCCTTTGTGGTTTGGGGATTGTATTCTAGACCCTTTCAAATTTCAGTTGTACTGTACACTCAGTAGTTTTCTTAGAG
This sequence comes from Viscum album, assembly GCA_963277665.1. Classification (NCBI taxonomy): domain Eukaryota; kingdom Viridiplantae; phylum Streptophyta; class Magnoliopsida; order Santalales; family Viscaceae; genus Viscum; species Viscum album. Next base: position 1,992,408,065 of record OY728150.1, on the reverse strand, counting down.
AAATATCTGGTTTACATTTGGTTTAATTTCATCATGTTTAGCCTTTTTTTGTACATGTTAAATGGAAATTTCCTCCACATTTTTGGGTATGTCTATTTAGTGATAGTCACCTGCCCTTGGCCTTTGCAAGGCAGGCTTGGGGTAGTCACGGATGTGTCCTAAGGGACGGGTCGTGACAAAAAAACAAACATATCCGCATGGAGTGTCAAATAAAGAGTGTCTAGAGGATCATTGACATGAACCATTTGTCATTTGATTCTAGCTGAAAATGGTGTTTTGGGTTTTAACCCAAGATATATCTATTCCAGAGCCACATCCACTTTTTTGTACCCAGATAGGGATTTATTAGATTGTAAACCACAAAATCAATATTAACTAGAATACCAGGAAGTTTTCCAACATTTAAAAATGTTTATATGGTTCTTCATAATGATTTAAAATTCTAATTCATACAAATAACTAAACATTCCTTTGATACGATGTATGTAATCCCACCTTTTTATTACAAAACATTACATGACATTTAACAAATAAAAATCATTTAATGATTATTGTCTGGGAAATATGGTAAATGACACATGAAAACATAAAATGTTCTTCTACATCACATGAAAGGCTTCATTGAGGTCCATCCTAAGGAAATTCATTTCTACTCATATCATGGGGACATAAATCAATGTAATGGGTTAGAAGAGGGCCCTATAAGGGAAAAGAAGTGAAACCGTTTACATTTATCATAAGAAATATCAATATGAAAATGAGTAATACCATAACCGAACCATAAAGAAGAATATCACACAAATAATATATGTACTAATAACATGAAAATTTTCCTAAAACATTTAATTTTATACATTCATAATAAAATCACCAAGGTCCATCCCCAAGGTGTCATAAACATTACCAAGGTTATTCACCAATTTATTATAAAACAGGTCATCTCTAGTGATTAATTTCATTACTCAGTGTAGTTGAGATCAATATAGGATCACTATTAATAGGTATTTATTTTCATGTGATACACATATATCATAATTAAACATTTTTTAAATAACCCATATATAATAAAAGAAATGGGATTCACATCAAAATCATGGAGTTTTAAAAAGTGCATAAAAACAAGATTTTTATGCCATTTATATCCCAAAAAAATGAAATGTGGGTTTTATATATGTCAATTATAGAATCAAATACAAAATACTAATATTGTTATGTATAATACTTGAAATTAAATATGTTTGGTTTTATCACATTAATAAAATAAAATAATTTCTTCGGAAAGAAGAGATATTTTGAGACCAAAATTATACAACATAACAGTTAGAAACATAGTCTCAGAAAACATAAAAAATAGAGGTTAATGGTATAAAACAGTCATAAAATACTCATAATAAAGTATAGGGAATGAATAAAATAGAAATAATAACAAGGAATAAAAATTAAAAAGACGTACCAATTAAAAGTGAACTTGAATGGAAAATAGAAGTTGAGGATTACCTTACCTTGAAGAGTATCTAATAAAACTCAAATATTTGGACCCTGGGGGATTACGAGAACCTAGGATGATGAATTGGTACGTAATAATAACTAATATTTCTGGATAAAGATTTTTTAATGAATGGAAATGATTGAATTGGTGGCTATTTGTTGAAAAATATAAGAGGGTTTTTATTAATTTATTTGGACACCTCATTAGTGGTATTTGTAAAACCATGGGATTTCCCATAGTATTTTAATTTTTTTACACCTATAAATTATATCTAAAACAAATTAGTCTATAATAAATTCAAATTAATCATTAAATAATTATGACATAGCTATGATGTCATTAAACTTGTTGAAAAACTAAACCATTATTTTTACTACTCCCAAAAAGTGAAGTATTTTATAAAATTACAATAAATTCACCGTAACCTAATATCGAACTTCAGAATTAAAAAATGAAATTTATTTTATAATAATAATTATCTATTTATGAATATTTGTTTTTTATGTATATAATACTCATTTATTAAAAACACTAGTGGAAAAAAAATTCATAGTAACAATCATAGTACAATTTGCGACACTTCAATGAAAATAAAATTATTTTAACATTTTTAATTAAAAATATTGATTTTATAATACTATTTAATTATAATTAACATTATTAATAATTTTTTATTTTAATATATTAATAAAAGTACAATTTCCTTCTTGAATATAAATTTATCAAATTCTATAACAATTTTTATGAAAAAGTACTCTTAAAATGGAAATGATGATGTAACAATTTTATTTAAACGGTGATTAAATTTTAATTATCTATGACCTTAAAACATTACCCCTTAATGGACTCACATATGGTCTAAGGGTAAATTGAGCAAGACTGATGTACTCTTGTGGTGTCTCGGATAACATCACCTGAGTGGTAATCACCACTAACTTAATATTCTCACTTAGGTGACTTTTTTTAGGCTTAACATGTGGATTATTAGCTTAGGCATGGTAAAAAGTGAATCCATGTGATGCTAATTCCTTCCCAAGCTCTGAAAAATGGACTCTGTATGGCCCAAGCCTATAGATTGAGGTCATCAACTATTTTTTTGACATTAATTATCCATTTTCATTTCAATTTAGAAACAATAACTATAACATTAAAAATTAATACTATTTCCAATGGTCATATAATCCAATGGTTATATAATGGTCAAACCCTGATTGTCACATTTCCTTTATAATTATATTTTTTATCATGACATTGTAAAACATAAATTTTCAAGAAACAACATATTATTCAAGAGTTTGGTTTGTTACACTCTTCCTCATTAAAAATTCTCATCTTCAAAATTTTAATTCGTACCGTCAAAAGAGAAAAGGTGTGGTACATATGCCTCATACTCTCTTCTATTTCACACCTGGATTCTTCGAATTTGTTGTTTCACGACAACAGATTAACTAGGTGGGTAATCTTTTTGTGTAGAACCTTGTATATATGATCTATGATCTCTATCAACTACTCCTCATAAGATAGGTTATGTTCCTATTTTACGACCCTTAAATTAATTATATGTGATGGTTCATATGTGTACTTATTATAGAGAGATACGTGGAATACATAATGAACTATAGATATATTTTGAGGAAGTTAAAGCCTAAATGAAACTACTCTTATCTAATAAATGATTTCATAGGGTCCAATGTACCTTTGGATGAGTTTTCCTTTATTTCTAAACAACATGAATCTCTTACAAGGAGAAATTAGAAGATAGAACATGTCACAAACATCAAACTCCAAGTCCCATCAATTGTTGTCAAAATAAATCATCTATCAACTCTGAGATGCTTTTATGTGTTGTAGGATGGTATGAACCATTTTTGTCAACTATTTCACAATATCTATCCCATGAAACTGTATCACTCCTACTTTATCCCAACAAGTAAGAGGTCTACCATAATTTCAATATAGAGCTTCATTTGGTGACACTTGAGTGATCGAGAGGAAGAACTTTTTGTACCAGAACAAAACTAATGGGAGATTTTGATCCCATCCTCCTTTAAATTACATTGTGAATGTTACCAACATTTCATTGAGTGCTCGAGTAGTCCTTTTAGATTTTACATCAGTTTGAGGGTGATAGGTCATACTGAAATACAATACGGTACACATAGCATGTTGAAGACTTCTTCAAATTTTTGATGTGATCCTAAGCACCAGATTAGATACAATAGAATGTGGAACTCTATTCTAGCTTACCACTTCCTTCATTTAAATCATAGAATGTTTGATCAAGGGATAAATATTCCATAGTAGAGATAAAATGGTTAGTCTTAGTGAGGTAGTCCACAATAACACATATTTAATTATTTCCTTCAAAAATTATCTGGAGACCAGTGAAAATGTCCATAGAGATATTTTAAAACATCCATGCTTATATAGGTAGTGGTTATAAGACCCCTTAAAGGAGTTGTCTCTTTTCCATCACTAGCTGACACACCAGGAACATTGTAGTGTAATCTAGAACCTCCCCATTCATGTTATCCTACCAATAATGATTATCACGGTCTGTGTAAATTTTATTGCTTCTAGGATATATAGAGAATGTAGAGATATGACCTTCACACATCATCACCTTATTAATTTTCAGAGTATAACGAATTCATTGCCTTTTAAAAAATTTCATTACACCTTGTTAATCAATATTGAACTCAAAAAACCTTCCCATCCTTCATAACCTCAAAATTATTCAATAATAAAGGGTATTCTTTTTATATTTCTTGATCTTATATATTAATGACATTTGAGAAATCATTTGGGATATGGTTGATGATTTCCATTCCCTTACAATCTTCATATATTATTTTTCATTGTCTTTGACCAAATGATCACCTTGAATCCTCATCATTGATAGAGAAATAGGGACATTCATAATTAATAAATAAGTGACATTGTTTTCTCTTATAGGGTGATAATGAATTGAACAATCATATACTTTAAGAAGGTCAACCAATATCTTCTATCTCATGTTCAATTCCTTTCCTTTGAAAATATATTTTAAACATTAATGGTCTGTAAATTTATCATAGTTCTCTCCATAATGATATGTTCCCCATATCTTCAGAAAAAACAACAACAGATTCCTATTCAAGATCATGAATAAGATAATTATGCTCATGAAGATTTATCTATCAAGATTCATATGCAATTAACTTTTCATTTTTCAGGATGTTGAACCCAATCACTTATAGAGATGCATCGCTAAAACTAATGAATCTTTAGCCTATTAAATGTATAGTTTACATGGGTGTATTAACCAATCTCTTCTTAAACTCTTAGAAACGTTATTCACAATTTTTTTTTCCAGAAGAACATAACCCCTTTGGAGTTAACCTACATAATGGATTATAATGTCATGAATTTTTTTTCACTAAACTCCTATAATATCTTTATTTTCCCACGAAACTAGTAATCCTTATTACTATTGTTGGATGAGGCCACTCATCTGCATCATTTTCCTTTGCTATAGAAACTGAGATTCCTTCCCTAGTTCAATTGCGACCCATGAAGGAATCATATTGCAACCATATCCTACTCTTGATAGGAATTTAAAATAACCTATCCTGCCCCAATGTTTTCAATATAACTCATATATAATCACCATGCTCCTTCAAAATTTTGGAATATATCATAATATCATCAATAAAAACTACCAAAAAGATATCATGGTTTTATTTAATAACACTCTTCATCAAATCCATAAAAATAGTAGGTACATTAGTTAATTAGAAGGGAATATCAATAAAGTCATAATTACCATATCTTGATCGAATGACTGACTTTGTAATTTCTTATTTGTTCAGCCTGAATTTATAATAACCATATACAAGATCAATCTTAGAGAGGAACTAATCTCCTCAAATCTGGTAAAAAGACTCAACAATTCATAGAAGAGGGTACATTTTCTTTACTATAGTCCTATTCAGTTATCTATAATCAATGCATAACCTCATCAATCCATCCCTTTTATTCACAAAGAGAATAGGTGATCCCCAAGGAGACACACTAGTCCGGATAAAACCCTTATCCAAAAGATATGGGGGTTTCCTATTTAATTCCACCATTTCCACATTATCCATTATATATGAGGTTTTTGAGATCTTCTTTGAACCGGGAATGGCATAGCTAGGTTGTCATTAAATATACTGAAAAACACAAACTCTGTTTTTACTATTCAAAGAAAACAAATGTTATTTATTAAATTCTCATAAATTCACTATAACCTAATATCAACCATCTAAATTCAAAAATGAAACTGATTTTATCATAATAAATATTTTATTATGAGAAAACATTTTTATCTATAAAATATTGATATATTAAAAATAACAGTGGACAAAAATGCATATTAATAAGCATAGTAAAAATTTTGACACTTGAAAAAAATTAAATTATTTTATGATTTGTAATTAAAAAATGTGTGTTTTGATAAAAAAATATTTCATTATAATAAAAATTATTAATAAAAAGAATTTAAATATTGTAATAAAAGAAAAAAATTTACCAGAAAAATAAACGAACATCCATCACAATTTTTATGAAAAAGTATTCATAAAACATAAATGATGTAATTATATTTTTATTTAAATAAGGGGATTAAATTTTAAGTATCGAGGAACTAGAAACATAACCCCTTAAATCCCCTACATACAACCTAATGGTAAGGTGTGTGATGGGGATATACTCTTGGAGACGCTCAAATAACATCATTGATTTGTAATCTCTACTAACATGAACAACACCCAGAGGAGATTTCATTCGATATTAACATGTTGAATAACAACATGCGCTTGTTCTAGAGTGAATCATAGTCACACTACACCCTTCTCAATTTCTTAAAAAATGGTATTTGTTTCTACTAAGTCTACAAGATGAGGCCATCGACTCTTGTTTCTAAATTTTTTATCCATTGTCATTTCTAATTATAAAAATAATTATTATGTTAAAATATATTATTGATTCCAATGTTTATAAAACGGACAAAACTAGATGATAAAATTTCATTTATATATATATATATATTGATTATTAAATATTTTAAAAAAATTCATGAAACCACATATTATTCAAAAGTTCGGGTTGTTATAGAACACATGGTATAATTTAACATCATATGATCATGTGGTGCCCCACAGTCTAACCTTAGGTGACTAAGATGTTGCACATAGCTTAAGGTCATATTTCTTGGACCCTATCCAATATATTAATGATGTATTTCATTGAAAAATTAAAGGATTTCATGTCTTAGGGTAGGGTGTAGGAGATAAAATCCAATTTTATTGGGGTCTATTGATGCTCGTGTAACAAATACACACCTTAAGAATAAATATATTAAATTTATAGTTATAATTCTTCGACCCCAACTATGGCCAAAGATCTAAAAAACATAATGAACCTATCTATAGACACAAAGGAAAAATATTTGGGAATTTTTATGTATCATATAAGGATGGGAATAATGATATAAATAGTTCTAATTCACATCGTGGTGAGATACCAACACTTCTTAGAGTAATAATCTCTAGTATGGGAGCTGATGCATCCCACAATTATCATGGGTCATCCCGAACATGTTCCGGGTTCGATCATAGTTCAATATCTTGTGTTCTGCATCCTATGATCCTAGAACATTTACCATGGGGTAAACACTCCAATATGAATGTTCATAATGGGGTGGTACAAAAAAAGGAATAAAAGATTATAAGGGAGGCCCACACACCATTTGCGCATTCCGGAGGGAGCTTGCATGCAATTAAATATCGTGTTGCTTTGAATAATTTGAGCCCATGTGGATAAAGATGTGAAAAACTTGGGGTCGGGCTTGATGACAAAATATATGTGAAACTCTATGTATCCCATTAGTATTGGAATAAATCCGCACATAGTTCCTGAGGAATGGCATGAAAAATTATCAGTTCTGAAAGTGATGTTCCCTTTGGAGAGAATATCAAGGCGATGTGTTGTTTTTCATCGTCTATCCAGTATGGTAATTGTTATGTAGTTTAATGTTGTGTAACTAAGAAATGGATTCTATTCATTCTTGTATTTTGCGACTGGTCAGAAGAAGGATAAAGAATTCCATGGGTGGTTTGTATGATTTGGAAACACTGACCCAACCTGAAAGTGGACCGAAGAGGTCGACACACCACAAATTCCCAAGGACAACAAAAACAAAATTTAATGCATTGATGTTGGGACTATAGAGGGAGAAAATTGTAGAAATACCTAATTCATGGACTGGATGTAGAGAGGTTAGGGTTATACTTCTTAGACTATAGTTTCATAGTTTTCAGTCACTGAACATAGACCATAGGAGGGGATTAAATAGGATTTGGGGTGTGGTACTACTGTAAAAACCAACATGAATGTGGTCACAATAGGCCTAAGGACAGACCAAAAATATTCAAGAACATATGTGAAATGTTTAAATTCATTGTTCCATGACTAAAATACTATTTTAAAGTAGTATAGATTTCACCATATCTTCTTGGATTAAGGTTATAGAATTTGGACCAAAAGAAGAAAACCTTTCCAAAGAGATGTATTCAAGGTGATGGAGTGTGAACACCAATGAAAAATAGGACTGAAGAGGCCTTCCACCACATGACACATTTTTAAGGACAACCTAATTAGAGTCTAAATTCATGATGTTTAGACTTGGAACCTAGTTTAAATTCATGTTCCTAGGATGGAAAATGATACTTAGTTTATTTGTATTCATCTAAGATATGGCATCATTGATTCATTTCATGATTCAAAGACATAGGCTATGGTTTCATCATGTGATTTACTATTTGAGGAACATGGTATTGGTTGGTGGTGTAATGTGCTACCTACCCATGATGACCAAAGAATACACACCACTGGGATAGAACTTATGAATGATGTAAGGCCCCACCCATTTGGGATCAATCATTGGTGGATTACTACCAGGTATCATTTGTGTGCTTAGATACAGTACTATGTCACCATGAAGTGAAGAGTGAAAAAAAAAACATTATTGTTGAAAGCTGTTACAATCATGTTCTGGTGCCTCTCCAGATTAGGAAAGCACTAAATCCTATTCTCATCAAGGGATTACAACTTAGATAGATAGAATTTTACTATTCTTTCTAAACTCTTCAACTCATAAAAGATATTCTGAGTGATTGTGGTATAATCTCAATGGGTATGACTACCTCTTCCCATACTCTAGGGAATTTTGAGTAACCTCGGTGGAATTTTGAGTCGTCATCTGATAAGACCATAGGGAGTTATTGAATTTTTCTCAACCAACTATTCCTATTCTATCTAACCATCTATAAGAAAATTATGGAGATTATTTTTTTGAATGCCTTGATATGTATATTTTCTTGTAAATGGTAGTGTGAAGTATAGTTGGACCTGATGTTGTACAAGGCATAAAACTTCTTTAGATAAGACACATGCAATTTTGTTTTATTGTTGGGGAGAATTAAATAAGAGATTTTAAATAGATAGATGGTGTGAAATCTCATAAATTCATAAACATATCGGGCATAGAATTACATTATATGAACTGGTTCATCATACTTAGAGAAGAAATATGTGGCAGTCATAATAAAACTGCACATGAAAGTTGTTACTGGTTGATATGTCCCCAGCACTATGAGTCTCAAAACCTAAAGGTCCAATTATATTTGGTAGTATGTATGGGATATAGAGGTAGATACATGATGTAAGAATAGATCTGTGAATCATGACACCCCTTGGAAAACATGATATAGTCGTGGAACATGTTGGGCCAAAAGTATCCCAGCATTCGAAACTAATGTGTGGGGAGTTCCAACCCTGCCTAGTCAGTACTACCGGATTCAGAAATAACTTCATGTATAACCATGAGAATCTCATATCAATGAATAAAATATAGTATAATACCATCGTAACTAGATTTTTATAGTGTCTTCTCAGGTTTGGGTCTACTCTGGAGGGTGATTTGACCTTCACACTGATAGATTCGCTCATGTTCAGCTCTATTTAGTAGGTGAGTTCTATGATAGATATACTAAAAAACTTAGAATCATCCAATAAAAGTCCTATGTAGCTATGGGGGATCTAAATATCTTGACGTAGAATCACCAACAATCATGTGTTTTACCTACTAGTTATCATTGTCATTCGATGTGACAGGAGCAATATTTCTTGGGTGATCCAAATGAATGAATATATTTTCCTGGGAATAATCTATATGAGAAGTATCTAGGATGGAGAAGGCATCAAATCAACCATTCTAAAACTAGGGAACACATGTCACCTTTGGATGATAATGGAACTAGGCAATAATCTGGAGAGCATTCTCAGTCTAGGTCATGAGCTTTGGCTTTCTAAAAATCTAATCTTCTTAGATCTTCTTGATGACTAACTCAGATTCCCCTTTGATGCGATGGCTGAGAATACCAATTTTGAGTGATATACCAATACTAGAAATTATATCATAATATTATACACCATTGTTTAAGAAGCCTTCTGATAACAGGAATGTATAATACAAGACATCTCGTGTCATGGTGATGAAGAATATTCCTAGAAAAAATCTACTGAGCTTGGGATCATTGAGCCTTCTACCGATTGGAATCATAGAGGTGACATCCAAATTAATCTCCCAATATTACATGACATGTTATATTTAGATGATGTACTAATCTTGGATATCAATATGCAATGTAATTTCCTTATGCGGAGGATTATTGGCCAAAGATTCGACGAGTGAAAGACCGCTGACAACCTTATGTGGAACGAACATGATGTTGAACTGCTGAAGATTCACCACCCAAAATTCTTGAAACCTTTTCAACTATGATCAAGTAAGAAATACATTACTAGATCCACATAATATTCAAAATATATCTCATGATGTTTTAGATAGTGTCACAACATATGCACTTTGAAAAACATCGTGAGGATGCTCTTCTCAATTTGTGAGTATTTGGGATCGATGTTTAGGAGGATGTGACTGAGATAATATTAGATGTTCTTTTCCCCTTCACTGTTCAACTGAGTGGGAATTGAACGGAGGGATCCTTCCACAATGATCAAAGAGAGGACTTTATGTCCCCATGAGACTAGTTCAATTAGAACCAGAGGTTGCAATTAATATTTATTAATTTCATTGAATTTGGATTGTCACACATCATCTAATTGGTAGGTGATACCTTTATTCATGACCATAGAAAAGGGATTACAATGGATATAATGTTTCATGATGAATCAACATATGTAGTATAAGTTTACATGGTTGCCTCATATCTCTTATTGGTTATTCAAATAATCAATCCGACTGAAGGACATGATTTTTTATATGTCAATAATGATGCCCATGTATCTAACAACAATCCCAATTAACATTATAGAGGTAACATAAATTATGAACTCCAAGTGGTTCATCTTAAATTTCAAGGAGCAAAGGAAGTCGAAATCTTTTTCAAGATCCCGTAGATGGTGCTATCATTGGTTGGATTTGACCACCAAGTCATCCACACAACATTCCACTAATTTACTGATGATCAGATTAATGATGTGATATATGGATCAATGATATGTATCTTATGAACTCGTAGACTGAATGGAATTTCCTAAAACATATTGTACCATTCGTTGCTCAGAAATTTTTAGACTCCTCATCCTTAGGGGCCATACTGATGTGGTTTTACCCAAAACACTGACCTCTAAAGGAAATATCTTGGAACCTAGTTATGTCATTAATCAACAACTATATCACTTGAAGGGAAAAGTCATCCTTTCAAATGTGGTGGTTGAGATATCAGAAGTCTATATAGATTTGGATCTTCCCATTCTTTTTCCTCACTGAGATGATTCTGTCTAGCCACATCAGGTACTAAAATTCCTTGATGAACATATATTTGATAGTATTTTCAAATTTTTCCTCAACAATTTCAATGTGGGATGGGTTCATCATACTATGAGGCTATATAATCCCATGATGACTCACTAGAATACCAAAACAGTGTATAAATAACTGAGGGTAAAACCTTGAAATCTCTTTATAGATCAATAAAAACACATAAAAATTATTCTTCAACAAATCCATGTAATAGTAATGTTCCTCTATAATCCTAGATAAACTGATCAACATTGGCCATAGATATTACATGGTTCCAATGTTCATATGACACAACTCATCGATGGTGGTGGATATGCCTTCAATAAAAGTAGTTGGACCATCTTCTAAATCTTCTTTGTAATTTGGGGAAGGGGGATCATTGGGAAGTGGTGATTATTCCAGGATACCTAACTACATAGGAACACTAGATTCATATTGAGTCATGGTGTAATCTTCAATAAGAGTCCTCTAAACCACTAAAATTATAGAGACATAAGTTTTTATTTTAATTCCATTGGGCCTTCAACCAAGAGGTACATACCCAATGTAAAAGAAATAGTCATCGCTCAGTTAGTGATAGTTAAAACCATCTCAGGGTAATAATAATGTATTGTGAATAGATGTACCCATGGGGAGAAAATCTTGATGCCTATCATGATTATGTGGTTTTGGTATCACTCATGTTTGAACTGTGTAATAATAAAAGGTATGATTCTTTTGTTCTTAAATCATAGGGATGTGGAAGCCTCATCTCATAGTGATGAAAATGGATTTATCAGAGAATGGAATTGTTGCCTCAAAATGGTGAATTGGGATGATGAATGCATCATCCATATATATCTATGGGCTTCCTGTGAACCAGGTGATTTGAACCTTGTTGGTCTAAGCATACTTGTCCTTATTCGCGTAATAAGGTACTTCTATATTATGGGGTTCACTACAGTCAAAGGGAGAAGAAAAACCATAGATTATGTCAAATTGAACATTGAGGAAGTAAATTCTTGAATAAATAATTCAAGGAGGGGATTTTAGCATAACGATAGATCTAGGGCCAACAGATCGATGAGTTGAAAGTAGTGTTGTGTCAGTCAACTAGGAATTCACCTTCTTGCTGCCAAACTATTGAAATGGATAATAAAAATTGTATTTCCACATAGTCACTATTTGGTATTTTCATTCCCTTGATTCCTCATGTCAGAGGCGCACAAATATGATTCTGTGATTCCTAGCCCGCAGATTGTTCAGTTTGGGAAGAGATTGATCCCAGAACCAGTGTTGACTATAAAGTGATGAAATCCACTCTTTTGAACTGACCAATGATATATTGTAGGTAGAAGTTCTCTTGAATGATATAAAACTCATCCTATAAAGATAAATAGATGAAGAACTTTCATTCTTTCTACTTGACATCCTCGACATAGAATGTCTCGGTTATCGTATCATCTGTTTCAAACTGTATGTGGCTTTGTAATGATTCTGCGATGGTGTCTCACATATCATTAGAATAAAGTTGAGCCTCAAGGATCAAGATATTAGTAAGAATGATGGAGAGGTTCCTCAACAAATCGTACATCTGTTTCAGATGTACATTTCTATTTATAAAAGGTCACTCTATGGTGGGAATCATGACATGCACTAATGGTTAAACCATCAGATTCTGGATAGTGCTTGTAACATCCTGCTACCAATTAGATGAATTTCTTATAACTACCACATGAGGAATTTTGGCTGACTAAGCACCTAATTGATAGTTCAATCATGATGGAACTATGCTATTTCATCCTAGTAAATGTTCATCGTCTTTAATGTCCATGAGTAAGGATAAGTGGGATAGAAGTAATATACATGCTAATATCTATACAAGGAAAGATTTCTAGTCCCAGTGACATGAATAGTCTTTCTTGATGCAAGAGACTATTATTTTTTGTGGTTTTTTTATCCATGGATTCATCATAAATGGAATCATGAGGGGAAATTACAATGGGATAGGGGATTTCTTCATACTCCTCATCATTAAAGATTAAATAGGGATCCAAAAATTCAACGATAGTCACACAAAAAATGCTCGATCATCATTAGAGGAGTATTATAATGATTGGTGGACTATGGGGGTGATTACTATCTCTGGAGCATTGAAGTAACTATACATATGGGGCAAATTCAGTATCTATTGGGGACCCAGATTTCATTTATTCCTTCAATGTCTACTCTCATGATATGGTAGGGAGAGAAATAGATGCAGAAGTAACCAGTAGAGAAGGGACAAAAACTAATGGTGGTTCATGTCAGCAAGGGCGGGAAGAAATGATGCCATTGACACGAGATACTACCCCAAAAAAATCAGTCATCATACTAATGATTCATGTGGATGGATACCAACATCCAATCACATAAATATTCGATGTTGCTGACATTCTTGGTTGAGATGTGAGAAACCTATTCCAAAACATCTCCCCACATAACTATACTATTGTGGTCCTCATTTTGGATCTTTTCCTTGAACACATATCAATTCCTAATGGTATTCCAAATGATTTCCTGGAATGGACAATGAGTTTGGTTATTAGAATGATCAGCATCCTTGGGATTTTTTTCAACCTAAAATCGTCAGGATTCTACCTCCAATGTATTATAAAAATAATCATGAAACATATCCTCTATGAAGGAGAGGGTTCAATTTCTCGTATCTAGAGGTGAATCCCTAAGACCATGGCCATGAAGAAATTATATAGGTAGATGAGGGGTTGGAATCATATTTTCTATGTATGGTGGTGGTACCTACCAAGGAGGTGTATTCCAATTCTAAGGAAGTACATGCGAAGGATTATATCATTGATGAGACAGTCCCTGGAGAGGCCCTTTTTGAAATAAATCTAGTGGCATCAGAGTCCCCACCTACAGTGCAATAGTAGTATCTATCTTAGTGGCTCTTCATTCATGTGTTGGAGGAGGAAACAGAGGTGCCTACTTAGCTTATTGCAAGGAATCCTCCAAGAATTGCACATTTTTAATAAAATATTAGAATCATCCTAGAAAATATATAGTTTAATGGGTGGGAACCAGTTTAGTCTTGATGTTAATGAAAGACATTTTCAATAGATTCTCATGATATAGTGGCATGTCAAGTTAGTATTTTAGGCCCTTTCACATGACTGTGATGTCTTCCACAAACTATTCTGGAAACATTATGAAAATGAAGAGGTCAATAAAACATGTGTTTCATGCGGTGGAACAGAACTGGTAGAGAAACGTCCTATGGAGGTCTTCCCAACTAATGATGGACACATTGGTAACTAGGTGTACCAGAAAAACCCAGGACTGTCCAATTTATGAACAAAACATTAGATCATGGCCTCTTCCTATAGATCTGGCATTCCCAAAAATTGGTATCCACCTACAGATGTTGTTAACGAGATGCTATAGTAGGCCACCTATCCAATTAAAGGGGGAGTAAATTGGATTCCCAAAATCTATTAGTCATTTTCAGTCATCCACCCACTTCGAATGTGAATTTCCATCAAGTGGAATATCATCGACTCATGTTTCAATGGCTTCGAGCCGATCACTTTGAGAGGCTATCATACCATCCTGGTATGAATTATCTTCATAAAGATTATTATTAACCACCAGGTCATTACTTTCCACATTAACATGGTTGAAATTATTAGGGGATCGTCGATAAATATATTGATTTGACTACAGAGCGTCTTTTAAAATGGCATGAACCAGGCCCCAAGTTAAATTATCAAACTACTCATGTGGATTCAGTGACACATATCATGGTTTATTTCATACCTATCATGGTACAGAAGATCAATAGACTCAATCTGTAGCAACTGGTCAAGGAAAGCCTAAGGATTATCTAGTTTTCCCTATATAGGAGGAAGATGGTTGTATCGAGGATAAAAATAGTCTAGACATCACTGTAAAAGGATCTAATTAACGATCAAGTGTGGATCTAAAATTTTTTGTCAGTGAGCATCCCCTAAAAGATCATCCTCTATCCATTTTGGGGTATAATGTGGATTCGATCGATCGGGATATGCCTTAAAATTTTAGAGAATATGACTAATATGAAATGATTAAGAGGGTTCCCCTAGGAGTAGGGCATGCCTATGTGGGTGAGTGGGGACACTTATTGTTTACACATGTTATTGTACTACCCTAGTAGGCTGGTTCAATCCATTAGATCATTTACTGATCTCCCCATACCTGGGATATGTGAGGTCATAAAAGTTCATTATGAATACTCTTAATGGTTCCACGATGTGAGTAGTAAAATAATGATGGATCTCTATAGGACTAAATTAGAGAGTTTGATAGTGTCCCCATCTGCAGATCTACACATGTGAAGACACTTCTTCCATGATTCTATAGAGCACTATGATTCTTGGAACACATATTTTTTTCTAGGATCTAGTTGTAACTGTTGAAGTAGTATGTTGCGCCATTGGAAGGGCTACCAACTCAACCATATAACATTGTAGGATGATGTCATCAAAGTGATATCAACTCTTTGGGTAGACCAAATGTTGGTCCAAAGGAGTAAATGTGTCTCAGAGATGGTTTGGTGAATGCATGACATCTCATAATGAGTGAGGGTCTCTAAAATGTTAATTTCAGGAACCATGATTGGTCAGAAAACAACTAATGGTTGTTATGTGGCCATAGTTTCCCAAAACTCCCCTTCTCAAAAGAGGGACTCTACTCATGGAACCACTATGCTCCAATCAACACAAGGTGAGAAACTCGAAATGTCATAAAATTATACCATGGTGGAAGTGGAATAGATATCAGAGATATCACTATAAAAAATAAATGATCATTATACTCTGGGTCATCTATTAGAGGTGGTGATGACCACATAATCACATAGCTATAAGATGGGGTGCCGAACACTACCTCATGTATGAGGGAATCGAGGGTTATCTATTGGTCCAATTGATACTTGTGGTCTATCACATCCCTTAAATACTCTTAATGATCTTATGTTGAGTTAGAGAATGAAGGTAGAAATGATATAGATGGCTGTATGAGAATACCTTGGATGGGTGCTCGGTCTTCCTCTTCCCGAATATACCTTCAAAGAGATTTTGAGATATTGTGTACATCACCTTTCGGGATGAAGAATCTCTCCTTCCAGGTCCTGCCCCGGAATTTGATGCAGAATATTAATAGGAAGCCTCCATCAGTGAGACTAACACAAATTTAGAATCAAATAATTCAATGGGATCAACAATGATGCGATTCTTCCTGGAGTTATTCCTTTGGAGGTGATGATTCTCCCCTATTTCCAGGATGGTTCTTTAGGCTAGGAGTCTTTTTTGTAATGAGTAGGATATTCATTTTATGGGTTTATTGGGTGGGGAAGACCTACAATTTGATTTTTTGGGATAAATAAAAGTCCTCTATATTGATTGTTTTCATCTATTAGGGGGGGGGGACATATACTCATAATACTGAAAAATGAGGGAGGAATTTTGATATAGTCATCAGTTTTGTAGGATGGATATCTAAATTAGCTGATGATGTGAACAAGAAGAGGACCTCCAGGTTTGGGGTGATAGTGAGGAGGACAAACACAATGTATGGATAATGAAAGGTGAGGTCCTTTGTATATAGTCTCATCCTCATGGAATGTCATGTAAAGGCTTCTAGAGACATGAATGGTTGAAGGATTCATCCAAACTAGCATGTGTGTTGGTTTAGGGATTGATCTAAACTAAGCATTAGGCAGTCCCTATTATAAAGTGGAATGGAACTAGAAAATTACACTATGGCAAGAGCCATTAATGTTTTGTAATACATTACCACATGATGGTAATCCTACCAATCTAGGTCAAAACATTGGCATCAGGTCAGTATTACATGGACCAAAATATATAGGTAATTATCCACATATATCTAAGCCTATACGACTTGTCATTGATGGCACTTATGTGACCTTTTGGGATCCTTCCATGGGGACTCCCAGGAGGTGGTATTTTCTAAGGATACTTGAGCGTCCCCTACCTCCTTGATGTAGATGAGTGAATTGAAATAGAACGTTGTGGAGGGGCTCTAGAAGCAATTAATTATGAGAGTGGGAGTAGGGTTTCCTTGTGTGTCCATTGGAGATAGTAGTGATGGTGAGGTGAAGAATTTTCTAGGTCCTCAAGAGGAATATCCCTTTTGGGAATGAATACCTACTACTCGTACAATCATATGAGGGTGTCCATCGCCATCCTTTGGATGATTTTTTAGGGTGAGATGGGGTGTGGGTGACCAAATAGTTTTTTATGTCATTGATGACATGGTGGATGTGGTGTCATGTGGGATCTCCGCATCGATAGGTCTCATTTTCCCATCGATAGTGGGAATTTGGTGAATGGGTTACTACTACATGGGTCATGCATATAATGAATATTCAGTTATTAGTACTTGTTGTCAGAATTTATTTCCCAATTCTACAAAATTGTCCAATATTCCATGTGTGAAGAGATATATCCACAATGATGATGTTGCAGAGCAGGATTTTCAATTCTCAACTTCCACAACAACTGGTGAGTTCCACATCTAGCCTAATTTTTTTCTTATTAGGTTATAGAAATGGATTGATGGATCCAGTGACATTCTTACTTGTTGACCTGACAACTCAAACACTACTAATACTTACATTGAGGACAGGAGTTTCAAATTTGATTCACCATTTATATATTTCATGAATTCTATAGGGATTGATTGGCCATATAATATTATCATATGGTGCATGTTTGTTTCCCCATATTACCACTTTCCAATGTTGAGTGATATTCATCTCTTTGTCATCCATGCTATCTACTTTATTTAAATGGGATTATGCGTTGTCGGTTCATACTCCCATGGATTCCTCTCTGGAATTCATTGCCTCATCTAGGTCTCCCTAATATATTATGTCATTGTTCAAAAAACTCATTCCTAGAGAAATATCTATTGAGATGAAAAGAAATTATGATGATTATATGTGAAATTTAGAAGGGGTAATGAAAAAAACATCATTTAGGGGAGTTTCCATATATAGAATTATTCTATAATGTCCAGACACTAAACATTGGTCACCTGGATTCTTCCTCATTATCAGCCATCTCATGGAGGAATATCATGCATAAAACCTAAGGAATACCATACTGATCAAGATCCATATGAAAAAAAAATACTTTTATTATGAGGTACACCATAGGAATACCAATCATAAAACAATGTAGGATTCATATTTATAATACTAAGAAGAAATAAAAGGATGATCAAAACACATGTTTGTGGAAGATCAAAGTGGTGTGTCCCTATGAGGGAGTACCTAGATTGTTTAATGTATGGATGGATCAAAATTCCAAATGGGAGTAGAGCGTGTGTGGTATGTTCTGTAAAGAAATGTTGTCAAACATTGAAGGATGATGTAGAAACCACAAATGGTGGATCGAAAAAACTGTTCCCCAATGAGGATCATCCTAGTGAAGAGGTTACTTTATCATTCTGTAAACCTGTTCAAACTCTCAGGGATTTCATTCCTATTACTTTGGGATGATAGAAATTTTTCCATAAAATAGGAAAATATTTTGATATATGATAATAATATATTTCTTATTAGAGATATTTTATAAATAATTACTCTTTTTAATATTACCTTTTGGAAATATAAATATAATTTTCAATGAATTTCATATTATAATATTTTGTTTTATTATTAAATATCTCATTCAATGCGAAAAAATGGTAAAAATTTTCAAGATAAAAGTTTCTTTTTTCAAATATACAATTGATGTACTAGTAGTATAATAAATTCCTGAAAATATTAGAATATATGATGTGTTCATTATAATAGGAGGAATCTTTATACAATATATTTAAAACTACCCCCAAAAATAATTTAATTTGACCATTGAAAGTTTTAGTATATTAAGACACTAATTCTGTGATCATAAGAAGAACATAGCTGTGAGATAAAACATTAATTAGAATTTAATAAATGTACTATAACATATTTTCTAACATGTAATGTCTTATTTCAATGTTTTATTTTCGTAATTTTTTTAGATTAATTTTATTATAGAATATGATAGTGAGGAATCCATTGTAAATTAATTATGTTATAGTTACATTGTTATTGTGTTTTTGGTCATTTTGGTTGAGGGAATATAAGGAGATAAATATGAATCCAATATTTTTAATCCTTAATTATCCATGATGTCTAGGGATTGGATGATAAATCACAATTTGTTTCTTTTAAGATAACGGTTTCTATGGATATGGAAATAGATATTATAAATAAGATTTAAATGTTCGCATTATAAATTGGATAAAATTTGGGTTTAATAACATCCTTTAAAAATATATTTTTACTCTAATATTATTCTTTATATTTTTTTATTTAAATGTTTTATTTATTATAATTTTTAATTTCTCAAATTTTGTAGATGTAATGAGAAACTAAATTTCTTAGGGTTTAATCAGTGTTACTAGTTCCACTAATTTTACATTGTTTTAATTATTTATTAAGTTTCATTATGCTTATCATGACCCTATTTGTTGATTTTATCAAATGTTCTAACTAATGGTAAAATAGATACATGGTTTGGTTCAAAGATAGTATGTCTATTTTTATATTACAATTAACAATATCTTATATCATTCTTATTTTATAATTACACGAAAACACATGGAATCAAAGAATGCCTCTATATTTTATATTCATCCATATTTTTTTTTTCTAAATTTCTATTTTTTAGAAGTTCATATATCATTTTCTATGAATTAATAGAGTTATGTATAAGATGTTTTTGTTTCATGATGGTAGGATTACATATTTGTTTCATTGAAGACAAAAATCAAAAATACCCTTTGATCTCTAATGTAATTGATTATGAGTATTGGGATAATCATATAATGATATTTATAACGTTTGTATTTCAAAAAAATACTATAAAAACTAAAATATATAATATTTTATGGAATGGAATTTCTACATTAAACAATGAAGAGAATCAGTACTTTTAAGATAACAATAACTTCTTAAAGACCTTATTATATTTGATGATGAAAAACAAATATAGTGAAATATATTCTTTTGAATGAATTAATAAAATTGAGGAATAATATTGGGGTTAATCATTTGGAAACATACAATGTCCATTAAAAAATAAGTTCTATGTTTTTTAGGAATATCTGAAAACTGATCTTTTAATTAGAGAATTATTTTATATGGATTATAGATTTTTTGACTACATTGATTTCATTTCCATTTCATGGTGATAATGGGATATTAAATGATTAGCTAGTTGAAAAAAATAATAGATATACATATGATGGAGTTACTATCTAAATCTATAAATACTGATGATATAAATCATCTAAGTAAATATGAATTGTTGATTTTAGTTAAAATATCATGAAATATAAGATTACATAATAAATATATGACGAGAAGTATAATAGGAATAATGGAGAGGAATTTGTGTGTATATATATAAATGTTAATTCTTATCTCTTAAAACATAAAAAAATATTTAAAATAATAAATCCACATATGATTAATATTCTAAAAATAGGAATCTGGTAAAGATTTACATGCACTGATGAGGATATGTATGAATAATAATTTTATATTTAAAAACAACCATGTATTATTATTAAAAATACTGATAAGATAAACATTAGAATAAGGAATATACATATGTGATTTTTCATTAATATAACAGTACTTTTCATATTGACCCTAATTTATTAATATTGAAATAAATATATAGTATGTCTAAAATAGCTTCTAATATTAGTGGAAATAAAAAACATGATTCCTTAGACTCATTGAGTTCATTTTGAGGTTATATAAATTATGAAATTTCATAAAATTATAAGGGTAGTGATAACTTGAAGATAGTTGAATACAATAAAAATATTCCAAAATAAATGAAATTTCATTAGTAAAAATTCCCTTCCAATCTCTAACCAATTTAGAATTCAACTATAAATTTTCTTCTACCGTGATGGTGTATAATAATCTTCATCTAATGATGAATTAATTTATTGATTAGATGATGATGAACATATTCTAAAATATGCTATAATGTAATGATATATAACTAATATGGGATATGATAATAAGATTGTTTTTAATTCTTATGATATTGCTAATTTAGAAAAATAAGAATATAATAGATTAATTTTAATACTCTCTAATGATATTACTATACTTACATAATAATAAGTGTTAAAATATATCTCATGTATAACTTATGATGATTGGAATTTTGTTTTTTATCATAAACATATTGTTTAATTTCTGAACAAAATTTTATTAAACATTAAATCCATTATAGAAATTATATTATATGATCTATAAACAAATTAAATCATATGTATCTTCTAATTGTATAGTTTTTATATTCTTTAAAATTCATTTGAAATAATTTTTTTTCTTCCTAATCAAAATCAATTGGGCAAAAAATTCCAAATGGGATTCCATTAGAGAATTCTTGTTATTCATATTATGTATAGTATTTAGTTTTTCAACTATGTTTTCTTTATAAAATACCAAAATAATTTCAGTATAAAACAGTAAGTAAAATATGGGTTCCTTAAATTTTATTTGGTAACAATTTTAGGTGTATAAATGTCTTGGTAAACAAAAAATTGTTTGTGTATTTTTAGGCGAAGCATATGAGTAGCAGAAATAGAATAAAGTGGTGTGAGAAAAATGATTTATCCAAACACATGAGAAGAGAAATTTCGATATTCTAAATCCTGAAAACTAGAAATGGATGATGGTTCACTTTTAAAGAAAATTAATATTGTAAAATAATCAAAATTAGTAATGTTTAATATCATTGAAAAATCATTTATTTCTAATAGTTCGTATATCTTAGCATACAAGAACATCCTTATTAGAATATTTTAATTGTGTAATTATGGTTATCTTGTGAATATAAAATATGATAAATATAAAATTCAATGTTCATAAGGTACTTTTATTCTATTGAAAAATAAGTATGATAATTATTATACACTTGAATCATAAGAAGTTATGAATTTTAATATAAAATGTATATGTGATTAAATGATTTTCCAATAATTTTTATAAATGTTTTGGTCATTTTATCTTTCATGATTAAGATAATTTTTCAATGAAAGGTATTTTTGGAAATGTATTGAAACAAAACATCATCTTCGTTAAAGTATATGATCTATTAAAAATTTGTAAGTAAAATATTCATTATTTAAATTTTTTTGTGAAGTATCAAAATTCATATAATAAAATTTATGCACATAGATATTTTATGTCATTCAAAAATGAGATGAATTGGGGAGAATCAATGTTCATATACATTTAATGTTAATTTTTATTAATTTTCATGGATTTATTTCCCCACCCAAAAAAATCGCTCTGGTTTATATTTTATCACATGTGTATTGAAAATGTGAAAAAACACACAACAATTACTATCTATTTTGATCATGATTATGTTTTTTAAAATTTATATTATGAAAGTTTTTAATGTAATGAGTAATTAGAAATAATTATTTTCATCTAAAAACATATTAAAAATGGATTAATTGAATGAAGATGATGAGTTATTTGGTAAACGAAACTTTGATCGATGAGTGAGTATTCTTTTGATAAATAGTTTTGGGTTTATGATTTATGTTCTTCATTCTATATTATAAATCAGGCTTTTCATCATATATATCTCAATGAAATATTTAATGAAAATTTGACTATAAGGAAACAATAAAATTTGACTTTAGATTATTTTAGTGTAATGTATTCACCCAAAACAATAATGATGAACATCATAAATTTGAATATAAATCTAATGATGTATTATTTTTTATTGAATCTCTATTTTGGATTATAGATATTTTATTAAAATAACATATACTATTAGAGAATTTATTCTTGTAATTTTATAGGAAACTGCCCCTTCTTCTTTTATAAACACTATGAAAGTTAATCATTTAGATAATGTTTTGGGTCTACTAATGTTATTAATGAAATTTCTATCTACAACCATTTTGTAGTGAATCCAATGAATGTTAAATAATTCAATATATATTATCAACAAATTACTTCAATAGAAGATACACTATTGATATTTGATGAACACTATAGCTCTTTACCTAGGGCCCAGATGATCTTAATCTAGTACCCCTATGATTTTATCATTGTAGATGTTAATTTACATGTTATAATATTACATTTATTATGAAATGTAAGTGAATATATATAATTCATTCTAAATGAAAATTTTAATTTAAAAAATTTATCATAAGGTGATTAATAATTGACAATTTCTATTTTATTATAAACACAATTAATTCAATTTTATTATAAGAAGTAAAATACCATAAATCACAAAATTTCAATAAAATGAAATTATAGGGGTTTTTTAGTGTTCACAAGAACCATATTATATAAAATAGGACCATAATTTCCAATTATAAGGCAATATATTAAAAAAGATTCAATAATTATTTATCTTATCATCTGTTTAATATTTCTGATGATTATATATTCTTAAATGAAGGAAATGTTTTATCATGTTCATATTTTCTTTATTGGATATCTTATTAACTAAGGGTGTAGTTTTTTATATTCACTAAATGGTACATCCAGAAAATTTTAGATGTTTAACATCTAGAAAACAAAAATTTATTGTATTTTTTCATGTTTACTTTTTATGCATAGATTTAAAATCTATCATGTTATTTGTTAGATGAAAAAATATAGAAGATATTTTATTTCAAAAAGAGGATACCTTTTTAACCAAGGGGAAATTAAATTAAATTTAAAATATACATTATATGAATGTTGGAGAGATATAAAAAATAAATATGGTTTTGTATTAATTACAATATACCATTATAATCCATTCTAAAAAGTATAGGTGCTAAAATTTTAAAATATAAATTATTTAATCATTACATGGTTGAGGGATTAATTGATAAATTCAAAATAGGGGATAATATTCATGTTTTTTATCTTTCAGAATAAATTTTTAATTTTGTGGAAATGATGTTTTTTTGGAAAATGGTATAATGATTTTAAGTTTTTACTATATTTTATTGGGTGAATTTTGTTTTGATTAAATTATGTTTTAATAGAATGTCATTTTCTGAATGATTATGAATATGAATTATATAATTCTAAATTTTTTTCAATATTTTTTATTTCTTGGATTTTGTAGTTATTTCCAAAAAGGGGGTTATTTTTAGAGATATTGATTTGAAAATTACCCCTTTATAATTTTTTTAAATCTCAAAATATGTTTTAGTGGACATGTATTAGAATGAGATATGGTTTATTATTTTGAATTTTGGAATAATAATCTGATATATTTCTTTTCATTAGTATAAATGATTTAATTATTATTCATAAAATGTATAGGTGTGGTAATAACAACATTAAGAAATATTAATATATAGCGAGTTTATCAAATGATAAAAAATTATATTCTGATTTTGTTACAATTTTTCACATAGGTCGCATAATTTAAAATTTTAATATTTTACGAGTGAAGGATATTATTTAGATGATAATAAGAAATATTGGATAATGAGTTAAAAGAGTGGAATTAATTCTATAATGTTATAATTAACTTTTTATTGATAATTACAATGTATTGATTCATTGTGACTTCTATTAAATGATTCTTTCAATTCAGAGAGTTTTGTTTAGAAAATATAATAGTGAGGTTACCACTATAAATTATTTAGTTTATCTTGTTGTAATCCTTGTTTTCAGATAAATATCATATAGTTAATATTTGAATAGGATGTCATATATATTATTCTTTATCATATGTGATGATGGGATTCCAAATCTAGGAAGATAGATCACCTTTAGATTAGTTTAGTAGTGGTAATCAATTGATATAAAGACAGATAAAATGAAATAGTTTTAATGGTTCTCTTTATATTTCAAGTACAACTAGGATTCATAATAAATTTTGTAGAATTATTTTTTTGAAATTTATAACTTGATATTTTAACCTTCAGATATATATGTTTGTCGTACATTTTTTTTTGATTGACTTTTGTAACGTTTAAAAAAAATTAACATTCATAGTATTTAATCTAATTTGAAATTTTTTCTGTGTCTATATCATTTTTAAATTTATTAAATTTCCTATATGGTAATTATTACATTAAATTTGGGATTTTATTAAGAGTTTATAACTACTGATATAATCAATACCCATGTATGTTTGTTGATTATAAGTAAATTGTGAGATTAAAATTCATTGCCCCACATTTTTCTTTTATATAAAATATTTCATAGAAAAAACCTATTTAAATTATCTCTAAGTAATAAAATTTCATTAATTATTAGTGTATACATATGAGACAAGTGTCTCCCACTCCATTGATAATAGAGACTATTTATTTAGAGTTACAAACACTCAAGTCCCAACCAATTATCTGAAAGATGGCCCATGTGAAATGATTCATAAAATATGAACTAAATGAATTTAATTTTATCAAGATAGGGGAGATTAGTTTTTCTATTAATTTATCTCTATTTATCTTAAAACTCTATTTCTTTTTGTTTTCTACAATGATGGATTAACATCACTTTGTCTCCCTTGGAGCCTCACATGATTTTTTTTTTCAAAAGAATATTAACACATTGGAAACTTTAAATATAATAAAGGGGTGTAATTAAAATAATCCCTTATACATAAATCATTCCTACACTAGAATAATAATATGGTGGGATAATATGGGTTTTGATAGAAAATTGGGACATACTAAACAATCCCACAATAAACAAGCGAAACACCCAATTTTGGAAGCTCTTATTCTCTACCATTGAACTCAAATATGCCTTTATAAATGCCTTGAATTCCCCATGAAAGTATAAAAATGAGAAGGATATGAATTATCTATACAATGATAAAAATTAATATTCTAATTATAAAAAATTCATTTATAATAATGAGAAAGTGAACGAAACAATGATACCCTGGTACACTGGCCCCATTTATATAATTGATTATCTCATGAATGTGTATATCCACCTTGTCTTGGTGGATAATAATTCTGGCCTAAATCCCAGAATATATATAACCCCACACTTCCATAAAATGGGAAAAATATTCTTTCCCTAACATGTTTAATAATTTTTTTGAATGACAATTGTGAATAAAATATTTTAGTAAATGTTATATTAATAACTAAATTTAGATTCTTTCTTTATGAAACTGAAATTTAGATTCTTTCTTTATGGAACTGATTCTAAAAAAATTATCCAAGTTTCATTAGTCAATACCATATTATTTAGTCTTTGGAGTCAAATATATTTGGTTATTCAATAATCATACCATCTATTCCTAATATACTATTTCAATTGGAAACTAAAATATTATCATTCTTGTAGTTATCCATTCTAATAATTGGAAACATAGAACATTAACTCTGAGGAAGATGAAGGTGAGGGATAGAAACCCCATGATGGGAGAACAACATGAGAGGAAGATAAATGTGGTATGGTATTCACCTATTTTAATCCGTGTA
This sequence comes from Viscum album, assembly GCA_963277665.1. Classification (NCBI taxonomy): domain Eukaryota; kingdom Viridiplantae; phylum Streptophyta; class Magnoliopsida; order Santalales; family Viscaceae; genus Viscum; species Viscum album. The sequence continues at coordinate 1,992,381,144 of OY728150.1, read as the reverse complement.
ATGATTTTAATGATTGATTTTTTCCCATTCATCGCATATTGGAATAAAATATACCTATGAAATCACATTTTTTCTTGTAGGAAAAAATAAAATGACCCACAATGTAAACTCCACACTTATAAATTATTTCCAGATTTTTTGTTGAATAACCCACAACATCATCAGAAAAGAGTAATTTTATATTACTCGTGTGAGTAAACAAATAAATTTAGTAATCCAACATCAGTTTTGGTGTTAATGACCCACAATCGGTACACCAAATACACTTTGGTAATATGTAACATCATCATATAAAGAGGAAATAAGTCTTTTAATACTATATTGTTATTCATTTCAAATATATGGAATTGGAAAAACATCATTCAGAACATAATAAACATTACAAAAATATATAATTCATGGGGAAATGTATTCATTTATATACAAAACCGATGTTTAATCCTCTACTAATTTTAATCCTATAGAATGATAGATATATTATGGTCCCTTCACATTTAAGGGATTTAAAAAAAAAAATCAAAGAAATCATATAGGTTTTTTTGGTACAGATGTATAACATTGAAACATGGTATTTAGTGTTTCTATGACCACTTAATGCGAGGAGAAAAACAATAAGATCCTAACATAAAATGGGTATTCTTTCATAGGGAATTAAACTAAAATTACTAGTTTAGAAACTACAAATTGGGAATATAGAATAGGAATCATTTCTTAAAAAAGGACAAAAAAGGAATACATTCACCACATCTTACTGTGGACAATGTTGTCATGTACGCATTAATAATCATTAATTTTCTAAGGTAATTTTTACACTAAAAATAGTTATAAAACTATGTTCTAGTTAACAAAAAGAATAAAGATATCATATTCTGTTTAAACATTTATAAAACAAACGCACACTTGAAAAACAAGGAAATTTAAACCTCAATAAATATTTTTTTATTAGAATAAAAGTTATAAATCCCTCTCCATTATTGATAGATTATTTATATATAATCATTTTAGATAGATTATAATGATAAATAATCTATATATTTTATGAAACCATAGGGGGAATATTATTATTAAGTGACTTCCAATCGATTAAAAAATACTACACCCACCAAGCATCGATCAATCAATTACATGTCTAAGTCCATTAGAATTTTTTTTGAATACTATATGGATATTTATTTTCAAAAAATTACATCAATGATATCATCATTCCATATATCTTAATGTGGTTTTAACAATAATATTGTAACAAAACCTAAAGATACCACTATTAAAATATAAATTCAGAGTCCTAAATGAGGAATTATAAAGACTTCTGTCTACTTTCTATGTTACATAGATTTATACTGAAATGAAAAGGGTGAAAAATGTCATTCCCCCTCTTGAAAACACCTATAATGTTGAGGGTTATTTAAGGGTATATCCCATATATTTAAAAAATCACTAAAAAATAAAATTATAAATGATTATCTATCATAAAATTATTTTTGAATGGTCTTCCTTATATTTTAATGAGGTCTAAAAGAAATATTTTTATTTTATTGATGAAATATCCATCTCAACCTCTAATATCGACTCCACATAATGATGAAAAACCAATTATCCTCTCTGTTAAGATTAAATTATGATCAATAGATTCAATTATTTTAAAAAAATGGGGAAATAATGAATAAAAATTTATATTACCACAACCATTAAATAATATAAACTGATAGTGGTTAAAATTAGGTCAAAATTTACTATTGATTCCCAAATAATTATTATCATGAGATGTGACATTATGAAGAACTTTATAAATTCCATCCACTATTCCACAACAATCCAAAAAATATATAATTAATCATTATATTCTAATTGGGCAATAAGGAATAAATTCCATCATATTACATGAATTTGATTTCTGGTTTGTATCCTAGAAGGAAAATAATGGCCATATACTTGTTTATTTTGAATATGTGCATCCCAATATATTTTCGTAACATTTTGATTCTATTTTATAAAATAATATGTATTCTCTATCAGTGAATCCTACCCAACATGGGAAATTCACTTTGATGGTACTTTTAGAAGGTCGACTAGAAATAATATAGATGAAAAAAAATTAATATATTTATCCTTGGATCATATACATAAAAATTAAAAAAAATTATTTTTTTTATTAATTATTCCACTTTTTGGATTGAAAAATTAATGAAATTGAATTACTTGAAAAAAATGTGGGTTTAGTGTATTCCATGAAATTAATAATTTACCATTTCACCAATAAATCTAAATACTATTTGGATATTATTAAAATTAATGTAAAACATTTCATTAAAATGGATAACCTAAGGAATCAACCCAATCATATATGAGAATTAATGTTACAACATACCATGAAGATAGTTAAATCAACTATCACACAGCTATACGATGAATATGTCGATGTAATGGCCAATATAAAACAACGCTCACCAATATACATCCAAATAATATAATCACTCATGGACTATATTGAGTGGTATTATCCCCGTAATCGAGTAATTAAATAGACAAAGTGTATGAAATAAATTCTTTTCACCTAAAAGAGAATCATTTTACACTAAAGATATTCCATCAAGTGATTTCATATCATTAGTAAAAAACTTTCTCTAATTTGGGTTAACATGATGAATCTAAAAGGGATAATATTTTAGTAAAATCCAAAAAACATCATCCTCTTTGATAGTACCAATTATGTAAAAACTCATTATTAGAGATATATTAACATATTTCTTTATAGAATCATGAATTTAAAATATTCCCTTAATGTAATTACATAATTTCATTTATAAACATATTACACTCTAGAAACATGTTCCAAAATCACTCACCATGCCAAAATAATTAAATAACATTACCTTATACAATGATTTCAAGTACATTTATCACAATTAAATATATTAAATTTTAATTTAAAAATCATATATCATCTAATTATCTTTTACATTCCATGATGTACTTATAGACATTTTCCATATGAATTATATATATCATTTTTTCATTAACTATTATAATATATTATACGGTCATGTTCATCCTTACCTCCAATAATATCATCTTTATGTAGGATATGACAATGCCCTTAAATGAGGTCATAATTTTGGAAATTATTTCTATTATAAATACAAATATCAAGATAAATATAGTGTTTCTAATTCTTTCATCCTTGATAATGTAATTAATTTTTGTTTTCATTAATTAAAAAGTTTACAGATAATGTAAAATATCTTTTTCAATTTATCCTATTTCTAAAAGATTGTTCCAAACAAAAATATTGAGTTTTTTATAAATCATATATTCTATAGAATATGGTGGAAAATTATAGAGGTATATATTAGTAATGAATTGTATACATATAATTCTAATTCAAAAACCCCTGTAATGAATCTCTAAAATCTCTATTAAGTATAAAATAATTCCTTATTATATTTTTTGTTAATCTATGATTTCTAAAAATCATATATAACAATCTCTCCAAAGATAAATGATAAATAAATTTATTTAATATATTGGTTTATGAGAATGATATAATTTTTGGGAAATTAAAAAACATTTTGGACTAATTAAATAGATTTTTTAGTATTTAATAGTATATCTTTACATCAATTCTTCTTTTATGGAAAATTAGTTTTAACTCTAGAGACACCATTGATACCCCAGAAAAATCCCCTAAAATATTAATCCAAATGGGATGGTATCATTATCATAAATATGGTATTTTCTAACTATGCATAATCACTTAGCAAAATGTATGGAGCTAAAAATATTCATCTTATAAACATATTGTTTTTGAATAAATATTATTCAAAAATTCATAAAGGATCTCAACTTCATTGTTATCACACCTCTTCTTAGCAATTTAAATTATATTTTGTTATAATAATTATATATTTTTTAAAATACTATTTATTTTTTAAATATGAATTTTTGTGAGAGATTCACAATAACTGTATAGTCTAAGAGCTTTTGAATAGTGATTGTACTGGGTAAAATTTTCATGAGACAATTAGTGGAATAGTTTTATGCATTTTCTGAATGACTATGGATATAGAACATACAATTATTAATAAATACCCAAATAAATTTCATGTCCCAACATTCCTAGAATCAATATAATTTATTTTTGTGATATTATGATCATTTTATTGTATATTTATTAGGATTTAAATGTTTATTAATGTGTTCTAAATAATTCATAATATGTTTCAGAAATGAATTTATAATTAATATATTTTATATTTTATTATAAAATTATATGTTATTATTTATTAATATCATAATTTCTTTCATTAGTAAATTATATATATATATATATATATATCTGGGTTTCTACATTAAATAAATAATACAAGAGAAAACTATAGAAGATATAAAAATGAATTTATTTTTAAATATAAAATATAACTATAATAAATTTTTTATTCCTTGTAATAGGGGATATTACCACATACATATACCCCTATCTCACATTCATATGATTTTATCATTCATTACATGTAACTCTACTATCAGCATGTGTTACACACAACATTGAATTTAAATGAAACTTGACATACTATTAATTTTTATTATTTAATATGATAATTATCTCCTTGTAGTTGGAAAAATGTCTATGAATATTATTAACTAAATTATTAAAATATATTATTTACACATGTAAATATAATTAATTACATAGTGACCAATTATTACAAATTAAAAAAAAATTATTTCATGATGAATGAAATCGTTTTATGTAAAAAAACATTTAAGCGCATGAAAATTGTATATTAAAATAAATTTAATTAATAAATATTATATAATTATATTAATGAAATTTATATATTATAACCTCAATCCAATTTTTTAATGTTTATCTTATTTTTTCTAGATAAAACATGATTGTAACTCAAATTCTTTGTTTACAATAATATTATTTCAAAAAAATGTATGTCACCTTTTGTGGCCTTATTTCAAAATCCCTTTTTCCTATTTTATAAAATTTATAAAAAAATATATCAAATAAATTTTGAAATAAAAATGTCAAAATTATTTTAGGGGAATTTTTATATAATTTTTTTCAGGATAAATATTTTTCTAAATAGTGATAATACTTGGTTTTTATTTGGAATTATCATTTCCATTAAGGATTTTAAAAACACCCAAAAAGAAATTATATGGGTTTAAATATTTAATGATTAAATATATATATAAATATATATATATTAATCAAATGTAGTTTATTATAATCATTTTCATATTTAATTATATTATATAAAACCATTTTATTCTATTGAACATTTTCTCATAGAAATGTCACATTTTTATTGCATCTGTGGGATTATTTATAAATTTAATTTTTCAACTATTGTGAATATAATTTTGAAAATTGTATTTAATATTTTTAATTATAATAATAATATATATATTATAATAATATAAAATTTATTTTATTTCATAATAAATATTAAAAATAGTAAAAAACAAATTACCAAGATTAAGGTAAAAATTGATCTACGGGGTATTAAACTAAAGAGATAAGGTATTAAATGACGCATAACATACTCAAAAATAATTTAGTGGAAATATTGTTACCATATATCTTTTTTTATCAATAAATTTATATTTTGGATACTTTTTTAATATATAAAATGTGGGTAAATCTTTTTCTTTTAAAAACAAACAAGTGTTCTGCTCACATCACTTATAAAATACCACCATATATAATATTCTTTTAACACATCCAAAACCCTTTGGATAATCTTATATATACCCAAATCTATAACTAATTTCCACTTATCATTAAAGGTGCCTTATTTTGTTGATAAATGCAACATATAAATCATTTTTTTGAAAACCAAATGAAATTTCCTTAAAAGTGGTAACATCCATAAAAGAGAATTTATTTTATTTGTTCCTCCACCTCCTAAAATTATTATTAAATAATGTTGATATAATACCCTAAGTATATACCATATAATTAAATATTATTAATTTATGGAATAACCTATATAATTATCATATATAATTAACTGGGATTTGAGAATATCATTCATGTGTATGGCGGACTACCGCCTAACGAACCGATGTCATTCACTTTTCCATTTCCTCCACTGAGGGATTCTTATTATGGTGTAATAAATGATTATATGATATATTTTTTATATAATTATATATCAGGAGTTATTATATCATGTATACCATCTTACCTTCCATTCTATGTGAATACAGTAATGTCTTATTGTGTACAGTGTACAAAAACCTCGAGAAGTTATTTGATCCTCCCCATGAATAACATGTAATAAAAAAGTATTAAACTAATGAAAATATGTGACTATTATGACTTATAAGTTATTTTTTAAAGATAATATATTATTTAAAATTATTTATTTCATTCTATTTGGAAAGTAAAAAAAACATTCATCCATATGTACAACTAATATTCTCTATGAACGGTGTATTTCCTATTCTATATATATCTTTTATGGATGAAAATAAATACATGTATACTAAAAATATATGATATTTATATAATTTTTAAAATTATATATATTTTTTTATCCATGATCCATTTAATAAAAAAAATTAAAAATTAAAACTTACATGAAAAGTAAAGAATTTATTGCACAAAACCTGACTTTAACATGACATTTTTAATAAATGTGTAATAAATGGTAATAACTAAATCATTTAGAGTATTACATATATTTTTATTGTACATTAATTTATATATAATAAAATTTTATTTATTATACTAGAGGATCATATTTTTATTAATTATTTGAGTACTTACGGTATGGTATTTTTGTGTGCCTTTTTACTAATGTGGGACACATATCAAATTAGACACCTGTTTATTTTGAGTGGTGTATACAGTACCATTTAATTTAATTTATGATTATTATAATGATATTTATTGGTATTTACATATAAATTTTAGGATTTAACATTCAGGGGGATTAATATTCAAGGTTACCTAAGTGGTTTGTTTTTTAGTTTACAATATCACCTTTATCTAGATCATCCATGATTACGATTCAATTGATGAAATAATAATATACATCTCTCATTTAAATAAATATTTTTTTAATTTTGTATATTTAATTAGAATAAACTTTTTTCTATATATTTTAATTTCTATAGGTACACAATAGTTTAAGAAAAATTATCTATGAAAAATATTCATTATTTCTTTCTTCAGTCAAGTACAAATTTTTTCAAAAAAAAAATCTACTCTAACCCGGATTTCATTTTTTTGAAATGATTAAAATTATTTATTAAAAAAAATTTAAAATATTTTCTTAAAAGGAGTAATCATTTCTTTATAAAAATAATTCCTTTAGGATTTTTAAAAAAAATATTAATAGAATATTTATTTTAATGCGAATGGATTGAATATTATTTTTCACTATCAAGAATAAATAAACTTTTAAATATTCTTTTCCATGTTTTAGTGTATATTTTCAATGAAATGTATTTCAATTTTTTTTAATTTTATTATCCAATTTTTCTTTCAAAATTGAATTTATATTTTCCTCAAGAAATTTTTTAAATTATTTTAAAATAATCTTGTATCTATTTCCATGCTTTTTTTAAAGAAAATTATACTGAGAATGTTTTTTGTCATAAAATGCAATTTTAAAATTGAAAGGTTACATTACACATGAAACGTTTCATGTTATATTTGATAACCATTTCCAAATAAAATATAATCCATTAATGTTACTTTTTCTTTTCTGGTGATATGATTTATTAATACTATCTTTATTCTTATTTTCTATGGATAAAGAATGTGTTGACGAATTATTTATGAAACCTACATAATTTTTATGTTTTATGTTATTGTTAATTATTGAAATATTTATGAAACAAAATTTATTTATATGTTTTATGATTTTATGATATGATGAATTTTTTTTATATTATAGCCCAAATTATATTGGGATTAATTATGAGATGGGTGGAAGATATATCTTCTTCGAATTCATTGGGTAAATATTTAGAAATTGGGAGAAAAAAACGAGACACCTGTCGATGGTCTCAAACCAGCATCGGAAAATGTGAGTCATAATCCACTATGGGAAAAAAATTTATATTGATCCATAGTGAAAAATAGGTGGGTCCTGATCCACAATAGGAAACTTGTGATGAGTCATAATCCACTATGTTGATGGTCTTGGTAGTTGAACATTTCCTATGAAATGGATTTCAATATTTTTGATGGTGCACAATTTTATGAAATGAGAATATGGTTTGTGATATATTTATAATGATTTACCACTGATATGATTCATTTTTCCTGAAACGATAATTCTTTATTCTATCACTCATGTTTATGATCTATGAAAGGCTGTATACGAACATCATATGTTATATTCAAGATCGGAAACCATTACGCATGTATTATGATTTCATATGATCACATATTGATATCTCATATTATTTCCATTACTGAACATATAAACTCACCTTTCCTTATGTTTTCTTCCTTAGGATACGAGGGATGGATTAGGCAGGGAATGATAATGATGATTGTTATGTTAGAATGTTTTTGTTATAGATGTTGAATATAATTCATGAAATAATATGACAATGTTTCTAATATCCTATTAAAATAAACTATAACATTCGTTGGTATTTTGTGTTTGAATTTTATTGAATATTCATATAAAATGATGTGGTATTTGTTTATAAAAAATCTTTGTAATCTCTATAAATAGTGGATAATCAATGGTTGTTTTGGTATTAGACTGCCACTTAATCTTTATCCACTATGACACAAGTCCATCCAAAATCGATATTTCCACCATTCATGAGTGACTTACAGATTGTGTAAAATGATCTCAAAAACCTATTTTGATAACCACAACATGAAGATATTGAATTTAATCCTTTATTAATTTTGACATGGATTTTAAAAACTTAAAATAACCTATAAAACCCCCACTGAAATTGAAAACACTTACACGAAAATATAAACCATGGTAGAAATCTATTTCACACACTATAACTATAAAACATGTCAGATGTGTGATGTTTTATGACCACATATACAGCATGATATAAACCATGTCACATGAATTATCAATATGATCATTTTTACCCTTAAGCAATCAAAAATTACATTCTTATTTCAATTATATACAAAGATCCACAAAAACACCTCTAACACCCCAAATCCAATAAAAATTAGATGAAGTAAGCTGTACACCTCAATTTTTTATACGACTAAAATTATTTTCATTTTCAAGAATAAATAAAACAACTATGTTGTATGAATAAAAACAGGAAACATAAACACCCACTAAGATACATTTTAAAAAGAAATCATAACATCAACAAAATTACTTCCAGAGTATGGAATTGAAAAATCATCATCTATATAAATATAATTATAACTAAACATATGAAAATAGAATAGGAGAATGTAAAAAACCATGATTTTAAGAGTTATTCTACAAGTCACACATAAATACATGATCCAATATTAAACCATTACTTCAAAATACATGTTCCACAAGAATGAAATTCATACACAACACATTCTCCTCGGGATACAAAATATCTATAGGCCAACTAAAATCGTTCTCAAAAAACATAATATGTAAATCTATATTATAAATCAAATAATATTCATATTGAAGATATCTTCTATGTTCTAACATATTGATAATTTAGTTTATCTGATATATCTGTAAATGATTCACCCATGGATACACCGCCTGGATAAGACACTTCAGTACCTCAAAAGTAAAAAACCAAAGCGAATAATTTAACATATTATTGAACCTCCACTACAAATGATGAGGATTAAAATTTTGGGGATAATAATAAATTTACATGAACTCTACAGGTATCATCATATGACTAAAATAAAAATTATTAAGATCTAAGAAATTTTAATCTACTATTGAATCACATATACTTACTCATATATGTTTTATACTAAACATGATGAATAATTTATTGACAATATGACCATAGGATTTAATAATGCATATTTTTATATCCTCACATATAATTAATCAAATGGATATTAATTTATATAAGTGTGATAAATAATTTTCTAGGAAAAATAAACCATTATTGGGTGCTTCATCCATAAAACTAAATAATCTATAACACATACAGACAACATTACACTTTAATCAAGATCTAAATTATCATTAAGGAATTCATATGTGTATGAAAAAAATTCCGAGGCACATTAGTGATAGTAATAATTATATCCCCTTAGTCAACTTGATTTAAAATTATGATAATGATCATAGGTAATAATTTTAAAACCCTATGCAGATACACTATATCTTTTAAATACAACATTGTTTAAGAAATTACTACACTTCACTCTATGATCACCCATAAATAATAAAACATCATAAAATGATACACAATCATCTAGTTGGTGTCACATATATGAATAATGTGAGGCAAAAAAATATTTGAATACATAATTAGGTGTTATAATTTATATAAAGGAAAATCCAATGTCTATAAAAAACCCTATAGTGACATGATTCTCAGTATTCAACTTTCAAAAAATCATTGATTAAGACATGAAAGCATCCACAAACCAATTTATCCATGAATAAAAAAAGATAACTCCTCAAATAATGGTACATACTAAATATTCAAGGATTATCTAAAATATGATAGATATAAATAGCATTTATAATTACCACTTGAAAGATATATTAAACAAATATCTTCTCAAAAAAATGATTCCATTAGTCCTATAAATTATCTTCATCAACATATTAATAGATTAGAAAATCTCTCCAAACATATTACATTAATCATGCTTATGTTTTGATTTAATACTTCTAGACTCTACCACCAACATTATATATATCATGATTTAAGGACAACATTCCCTCTATTATCCTATATGTATATCTCTAAGGTCATCAAATTTATCGATGTGGTTTCCCACCCAGGTACCCAAGTAATAGATTAACACTATTTGGTCTATAATCTATCCAAATTTCATTATCATTTTGTAAATACACACACCATTTAGATATTGATTTACATCATACTAGGAGGATAGAGATCAGAGGATTTGGCGTTCCAATCAAGGAACACAATGCACTCTGATAAGATGTAACCACTGAAACATCATTGAAAACACTACCTCTATAAGGTAGACCTCATGAATAACATAGTTTCATTAATGAGGTGATAAATACCTTGAAACATAAGTGATCGATATAATATTTAGAAATAAACAAATTAATAAAATACAAGATGCAAAATAGATAACCTAAAATGAATTCCATTTTATATAAATTGGAAAACATGATCACTTTCCTTCTTCCACTACAGATACACCAAATACACCAACCACTAATATTTTTTTATGGTAGAAAGAACCAAAATCTTCCATTATATAAAAAGAGATTAATTATAAGAGAATTCATACATAGAACTCTAATAATAGAAAGAAAGACATATGAAACTATGGACCTATGCATTATTTTAATCAGGTACCGAAGAAAATATATTATAAATATTATATGTTTTAACTAGTACAACCATTTGTGAAATAAAATATTGAAGGATGTTTATATGTCTCATAAAATACAACAACATGGATAGTTCTCATATAGTTTATTTTGCCAACGTACATGTTGGAAAAATTAAATTTGTAGTATGATCATTCTTTAGAAATAGATGCATGATTGTATTCTTTATGGAAATTACTGTTAACTCCTCTTGATAAACATGGATCACTATATTCATTAGAACCATGAAAATAGATAGGTTGTTTATTCCATATGATGTAATTACCATAAAATAAATGTTTCTATAACAATACATGATGATATTATTCTGAATATGTTCCCCATTCACCCTCAATTAATGATACATGAACCACATGATGATATTTGGGATAAATTTCTATCCCATAAACTAATTTGTTAAGTTATCAATCCTTTAATTAATATTTCCATTATTCACCATCACTTGATTAAACTAGTGGTAATCATTATCCAACCATAGACTATTATCCACCTTCTAAGTGAACAATACAAGATCACCACAAGGTGATACACAAGTCTATATAAAAACTTTCTAAAACAAGTAATGGATAATAATTCACAACAATATCTATTGAGAATGAAAAACTCAAGATGAATACATACATTTCAAAGAAACACTCTGGTGTCTACTCTCTTGAATATGATATAATTTAGGGGGGATTGCCCCAACCTATTAAATAAAACTATTAGGTAACTCATCCATGATTCATAGAATTACTAAAATACGAACCTCGACATAACACAATGTCATATATATCATATAAAGAGAAGAAAATATAAATTATAAGGACCCATATCTTGGTTCCTCTCTTGAAATATCATTACACACACTCCATCAACATTAAAAAAATATCCTCTTTAAAAAATCATAAAAACACTACATGGAGTATAATAATTCAACAAAATAAAAGAAATTATTAGTATATGTAAAATTATATTAAATACATGATTTAATAATGTAGTCATATCAATATTTAATATCCATATAATAACTCAATAGAATTAGAAATACCTCCAAGTAGAATATTTAACACTAAGGGAAATGTATATCACTCCCCTAAGATTTCTTAATATAAAAGATAGATATGGTTAACAAAATAGAGCAATAATTTAAAACCAAAACAATAATATTACATGGTATAATATAATATTATTATACATTTAATGATTCTTAGACCGGTTAAAATTATCGAACCTATAAAAACCATCTGGTTGCAATAATAACTTCCACTATACATACACAGATTAACACAACCTACATTACCATTCTAAAACTATTGTATATGAGGATGTGAAATATCCTAAATTTATACTATATCTTTTATGTCAAATATATAAAATAATATATTCAATGGAAACAATATTTTCTCATATGGACTTTGAGAAAACATCTTCAAATTCAATACCAAAAGTTGGACACCTCTACAACCCTCATCACTAATGATATCCATACAAAAAAACTATGAAAGACATACCTAATACCACAAAATAAGATAATTTTAAAAATATTAGTATATATATAAATATAAACAGTAGATATTGAAAAATGAGAATAAAAAAGGCAATTTTTTCCTATTATGATTTCCCTCTTTGTAGAAAACCCAAAACTTTTTTCCAAAGATATATTGTTTGGGGAATTTTTATGAATTCCATTTCTGGTTGAACCTGTAATATGTAGTATCATATTAATTAACTTAAATATATCTCCCACTTCAGGATAAAAATTATAAATGGAGTGTCCCATAAGAAGATATCTTTACACAATGCTTAATTAAAGTATTACACTCTACTATCATCATAAAAATGTTGTTCATATGTATAATAAAAAATAATATTTAGAAAATTTTAAAAATAAGACACAATATATTTATTTTGTCAAAGAGAAATTATATCCAACTATCATACTATATAAAACAATAAAAAACATACCATAAAATTGAACAAATGAATTATCATATGATTCTTTATGATTTTAATTAATATTAAAAGATATGATTCAATACTAATGTGTACTTCCATGCAATAATATAATAAAAAATAGAATCCAATTATATCTCTTAACATGAATCAAAATAAATTTAATCCCCATAATCTCCAACCAAATCATTTTCTCCTGATGAAATAGTTATATATGACGTTGAATCTCATGAAACCTCATCCACTATGGCTTTCCCTCCATAGGGATAAACTTAATAGGATCAATTGTAGAATCCTATTACATATATCCCTTATGAAACACATACTGAATCATCTTATTATATTATAACAAATAAATAATAAATAATCACAATCCTTGGAATGTTTAATATAATAAGACAATTTAATTTATTTCATTGTAAATTTTATAAGAATAGCCCTTATTTATGTACATGTAAAGACAATAATGAGATATATACCATAATTAGATCATGAAATAGAAAATAATTCATGAAATAATATGATTAGTAAGATTATTAACCTTACATTAGTTGATAATGGGATCAAATTACTTATGTCTTCGTCGAACACCCTTCATTATGAAAACAATAAGATTAACTAATATTAATTCCATTAAAATTTCATGCATTGTTCACCTGTTATAAATTTAATATCTATCCCGGACCTCAAAAAAATCATTGATAGAAAAAATTCATGACCCATCCATATTTCTATAACTCTATTAAAAAAATTTTAATTTGAGTGTTTGGGTTTTGGGGGAGTTTTAGTTTTAGTGTTATTAGGGGGAGAATTTTTAAATAGACCTCAAGAGTATAATTTTTTTGGTTTCAGAAAATAAATTCATTTCATTATTTGTGTAATGATCTTCAAAAGGCATCCATAAGAGTCATAGGATCTAACCATGATCCTATATCTAAATTAGAGGATGCAGAATCATTGGATCGTTGATTGACCATGAAAAAATTCAAATGTTCTTCATTAGAATATCAACCATTAGTTGGCCTATGGCTAGCACTCTAATGGTCCATCGGGTGGTTAATGACCCACTATATTATATTTATATTGCTATAATTCATTTTATTTCACCTAAGGTGCCAAAAATCCCATAATATATGGGATTTTAGAAATGTAAAATATGGCAGGACTCTCCCATGAAGTCATCCCACCCCTATATTAACATATTATGGTATACATAGGCATTTGTTTGACCATATATGTATTTGTATAGATTATATGTATTTCTATTATTTCACACACCTTTATCATAGGATATTGTATTCAATTTATTATTTTATGTATAATGAGTATAGGATGTGACGGCTTGAAGTACATACGTAGTATATGGGCCATAATGGCCTTAAGTATAATACTAGATGTTTGATACTCACCATATGCATTGTGTTGGATCCTCAAAACTGAATTGTTACTATATGTAGATATTTTATGTGGGATTATGTGATGATGTGATACATGTGGTGCATGTTGTGATTCCTTTCAAATGTTTTTTCCAGACATATTACGTTGGGAGAGAGATGATCAGGAAGTGAGACATCAAGTATATAAACACATCCACTTTTTACATTACCATTTCATCAATATAAATATAAACAACATAATAATATTACACAATAAGGATCCAAATGATTAGTGTCTTGGGAATACTAGGTCCAAACATAAAATTTACAATATCAAGAATAATCATTTATTTAATTCCTTATTCTCTAGATTTTTACTATCTCTTGAAATCTCTATAGTAAACGCAGTCACTATAACATCCCAAGATTTCATAGTACATTATTTCATCAAAGTAATCTAATAACATGCACTACACACACCACAGAGTTATAGTGCACCACGACATACCTAAATAGTCGTTCAAAAGCGATTATGAATAGTATTAACTGAATTTTGAACATCATATAATCCATATAATTTTAGAATCCATATTATGAGTTTCTTAGACATAATTTAAGAACAAATTCAATTTTTTCAGATAAAAGTAGTAATATTTTAAAAAATGAAATGTTACCATCTTTTAATAGGGAACTTTTTTAGAATCCAATATTGGAAACATTTATATATTCAATTTTAAAAAATAAAATTCTTCATTATAATTGGGACATAAGAGTCTAGTTTCAATAATTTTTTGGTGTTTTTCTGATAACTTTCATATTTGGGTGTATAGTGAAATATACTATATTTTAATTGAAAACAACTGTTTCAATCAAAATAATTTATAGTGTTAAAATATACATTTTAATGGTTTTTAATTATAAATAGATTATATTTTTACCATTAAATCCAATTCTGGTGAATGTAAGTAATTTCACATTGAAATTGGACATAAACAAGTATCAATCTTTTGATAGTTAATATTTCATAAAAATACGCTTTTTGGTTTCGACAACATGGATTAATATTAAATTAATAAATGAAATTTCTATGTTTTTTATTTTTTTGAGACATACATTATTTTTGGATTCAGAGTATCAAAATTATCTTAGGTTGAATTTTTGGTACTTTTATGATAACTTTCATATTTTGATGGATAATGAAAATTAGTAAATTTTAATTAAAAACAACTTTTTTAATAAAAATAATTAATAGTGATAAATTATGAATTTGGGTGGTTGTAAAGTATAATTATATTATATTTTTAACATTTTATCCAATTTTTCTCATCGGACATAATTTCACATTTAAACTGGACATAAGAAAGTGTCAATCTTTTGATAGTAATTATTTCTTCAAAACATGCTTTTTTGTTTTGACGACGGGAATTAATTTTAAATTAATTTCTACCAATTATGAGTTTTGAATTTTGAAAAATTAATTCCATATTTAGAATCTGGGGGTCCAAATTATGTAAATAGGTAACTTTTATTTTTAGTCATTTTCAATAATTACTTCGGTAAATATATTATTTACCATCGTTAAAGGGTAAGACCGGTAAATAAGGGTAAAAAATAATATTGTAATAATATTAAAATACCATAAAATGTGTTATATCCCTATTGGTTGATACATTTCTGACCATGTGAATATTTTGGTTGATTTTGGGACCCCATGGAGCCACTTGTAAGTAATAATGACACTTTATATTAATTAAGTTAAAGTAAATACAAAAAGGACTTAAGCATATATCTTTTAGTAAATCAATTTTTACATAGGGTTATAAATGTTACCTCTTCAACAATAAATATTCATTATAAATAAATAAAAATATTTCCTACATAATGGTACTTGATTTATAATTTTTAGACGTTGAATAATTAAATTTATTTATGACACAATAATGATGCAATATTTTCCTTATTAATGAAACAATCAAATAATTAGTATTATAAATATTAAAATAAATAATATTTGAAAGTTTTGATGACATACACATATTTTACTGGTTAATATTACATGTTAGTATTACTTAATTGAAATTCTTTTTTATTAATAAAGTTTTTAAGACTTTAACAAAAATCAATTATTAAATAGTGTCAAAAATGACATAAAAGAGTTTTTGAAACAAATATTATATTATTATTTGATATTATATTCTTAAAAATCTAAGGTTCTTCCAAAGGACTTTTATAATGATAGGTGTATCATTAATGGTCCACATGGTGGAGTCTTGGATGTATATAGTTTTTTTATTAACTATATAATATAAAAATACAAAGAGACATGATAAATGTCAAACTATTTAACTAAGAGTTGAATAAAAACGATAAAGTTAATATAGTGAACCAAACCTATCTAAAACCTATTGGTATAGAGGTTTTCAACCAATCCCCACCTTAAGATTTAATTAATAGAGTTTTGAGCCATTATAAACCGAATATAAATTTATTATAAAATAATATATCTAGCTTTTCCAAAGGTGCCCCACACCCCTCTTATAAAAGGGAAATACCCTTCCCTCTAATTAACACATTCAAATCCTTTTTGATTGGCCAACCCCTGCCCAAATATTTTCTCAACATCCATTACATCAACCTAGAGGGCTTAGATTGATCATAAAGAAAACTTAAGACCCCTTATGATCAAATCAAAAGGAAGAACCCTTAGAAGAAATAATGTTTTCACCACCCTCTTTAAAGTTCATTTTTTCTTCCACTTCATTTCTCTTTGTTGTTTCTGTTCTAAAATAATAACTTCTGTATCTTATATATATTGTGACGTTATTATAAATATGGTACAACTATGCTCATTATTCTATCCATCCTTTAAATGACATGTCACCATACATGCGTACGTACGGCTTAACGTCTCCACGTCGTGGTGTAATTGTTATTCTATACATTATTATTTGGATGCATATAATAATGATGTGTAATTGATGTAAATTATAAATATAACATGATAATTATTTTTTATATATGATATACCATCCAATTTTATTTTATTTTAATATCAAAATAATGATATTGTCGCTCGTGCGTACGTACAGACTACCGTCTCCACGAACGCGATGAGACTCATCCCCCGTTGTATCCATTCAAGTATAATTCTAATTTTATGATTAAAAATAATGTTTAAGTACTTTATATAATTCTGGATACGAATAAGATACAACCTATCCATAACAAACATGACTTATTTAACAAAACATATAATATAAAACGAGTAAGTTAACATCGGAAACGACGATAATACTAAGATATTATTAAAAAAGCAATGTTAAATGATCATATATTATATCATGTTAATGTATATGATTCCTGTATAATTTAATAACAATTATTTCAATATTATACATGAGGTTAGACTACCCTAAACCAAGGAAGATTACAAGGTAAGGGTTTATTTCACAGTCTCTTCATTATCCGAGGTTGTTTATACGTAATTATCTACTGGTACCTCATTATCATCCACATCTATGTTTCTTAAAACTGTATTTCAATTCATTATTACTTTTTTAAAGAATATATGTTAAAATAATTTATACTCCTGTTTGACTTTTTATAAGATGTTTATAAATGAATCTTTCCACTGTTTTCCAAAAAAGGCACTTTTTAACTTTCTCAAAAGAATTAAGGTAAGAATGTCTTTTTTTAACTTATTCGGCGGGTGCGGCTATTTTCTGCCGTTATAAAATCATCGAAGAATCCCTTACAAGCTCATAAGAATATTTTCAAAGTAAATTTTTCCTTTTATAGTTCTGTGTCTTTTAAATGTTTTAAAAAAAAGATATATATCCCTCAAATAGTTCTATTTTCATCTATGTCAGCATCCCTTCATGGATTTTAAGCTTATATGAAGTTTATTTATTATGATAAAAAACGTCCATATTGTATTGAAGGTTTTGTGGTATGCTTGAATATGGATGTGTTATTTTTATACCATTAATGGTTTATGGGAAATGTATTTACATTTTGTATGCTAGTTTTAATACGAATATTTATGTTTTGTTTAATCCTTTTCATATGACTAATGAATTAGGCTTAGTAAGTGATGGGTGGAGCTCGCTATAGATCCTCGATGCATCGGTAGGTCTCATGAGAAAAACTAGTGTCTTGGTACAAGGCCTTGAAAAAATCTTATTTGTAGTCTTGGCACATGGCTTTGACTATGTGGTAAAGATAGTCTGGCATAACACATTCTGTCATTATGAAAGTGGATATTGATATTTCATATGATTATTCGACTAGTAGAATATCCATGTGAATATGTAAATGAAATGAAATTATTTTATCTTTTCCATATTACGCTGAAGTTTGTGTTTAAAAAGACTTTTGTTTTAGTCTTATACATTACCTTAAATGTTTATCCTTATTTATAAGAGTTTTCTCTGTATTGTTATCCTTACTGATCATCTGAGCTCACCCCTTTATATGTTTTAATATTTTCAGGATTTCAAGAAGTGTATTATTATTGATAAGAAATGTTAAGATAGGGGATTAATGGAGTTCTCATAGGATTATTTATGTTGTGTTTTATTTTCTAAAGTGTAATGTAACATCCATGTATGTAATCTATTTTACAAGAATTCTAAACTGATCGGTCTTTTGAGACTTGATTCATTGAAATAATGCCAATTTATTAAAATAATGCACTGACTCTTGGTAACTAGGGTTGGTGCGTTACAGTTGGTATCAGAGGAAGTTTAATACAAACCTTGGAATTTAGATTTAGATAAACTCTGATTAGAGCACATAGACCTAAGATGGATTTTGAGGATTAATATAGAATAACTTCCAAGAATTATGGTAATGTAGAGATTTTTTGAGTTTTTCGAGCAATACATCCTTGTCTGGATACGAGTAGGTAGAGGGGGCTCTGGCATAGATGTACCTAGGGTTAAAACCCGAAAATACCACTTTGAGCTAGACTCGAATGGGAACTGGTGCACGACAATAGGCCTTTCTGCACTCTTGGTTACGACACTCTTAGGGGATATGCTTAGGATAATTCTCATTTTCTTTACAATCCATTATGAAGAGTTTAGGAGTATATACTTCCTCAAAGAAAACATTTTTAGGATTATGGATTATATCCATAAAATATTCAGTCTATGTTAGGTATTTTACAAGTTTATAATTATTCATTGCAATTCTTAAACTGAAATAGTGAATGCCATTGTATAGAAATGGCGCCCAGTAGAAAGAATGTGAACTCCAGCAATACAAATGATCCAAAGAGTAAGAAGGATCATAAATTTCAGGGTATTAAGCCAATATTTAGAAGGGAAACTGTCTCCCATGTATTCTCAACATATGAAGAAATAGTATCATGTGTTAATAAGATAAGTAAATAATTCTCTGAGTCCTATGGCTTTGAGGGGAAGCAAGAGAATAAAAGGATAAAAGAGAGAAATATGGATAAAGGGAAGAGGGAAAAGAAGAATTTTACCATATGTGATAACTGTGGGAAGAAGCACGTGTGAACTTGCCTGAAGGGAATGATATTTTGTTGTAAGTGTGGAGAAAAAGGATACCATGTACGTTACTGAAAGGGTAAGAAAAAGGTTTCAAATGTACAATGATTCATCTACAAGGAGTTGCGACACTCCGCGAACCAATGTCCAAATCATCAGAGTATGCCCCAAATGATGCTATTGGACAAAAATCATGTTATGATACTACCACATATGAGGAGGAATGATTAGAGTTCTTCTGTTGTTATTAAAGAATTATATCATTTGAGTGTTGTATCAACGATGTAATGGTTATAATATTTATAAAGAATATAAGGATTTTACTGCAGTACTATTTCATTTAGGACTTGAGATTGTGTGGAACCAAGAAAGGTGACTCAATATCAGGTTAATTGTTTTGGAAAATATATGGTTGAGAATATAGCAAACCATAATATGGTTTTGATACTGAGGTCGTGATTTTGGAACAATACATCATTGATTTGGATAAATTATATTGGATATTCTTGACTACCTTGAAACTAATAAATGACTAGTACATTCAATTATTATTTGATTTTAAAACATTTTTTGATAGAAGGAGTATATCCTGTATTCTATAATGAATAAGGGAGCATGAATGTAATCAATAAGGTTTTATGGTAATTTAGGATGTTGCAGTGTTTTAAAAGAATACTTGATGAAGGTGTTCACATATTATTACTTGCAAAAAGTATTTTCACAATGTTTAACTTCCATATTAATTTTGGACTATGAGTTTGGAAAGAAGTATTTTGGATAAGTATTTTTTGAGATAATTTTTGGACTTCCATAAAAAATACAACCCGGAGGTCGGGCGACATCTGTCACGTCCGGCAAGGCCGCGAGACTTGAACGCACAACCGAAGGGAGACAAGGGTGTATCACCTACAACTGACCCACATGATGTCCTGGATTGAATAATTTAGTTTTTTGAAGGGTCTGGTAGATGAATTATAAATTCATTTTTTGGAACCCTATACGAATAGGATAAATAGAACATTTTTTTGTTCTATTATCTTTTATAGTGAAAGATGAATTTGTGAAAGAAATTAGTTAAAGGATGGGACAGTACTTGTCAGGTATATTTTTTTTCTTCTTCTATTATTCTATGAAAAAATAAATTCTTAAACATTAATTAAGGGATCATAAAACTAAAAATGTGTTATCCTAATACCTAATGTTTTGTGGAACTAATGATATTTTAAATCATCATAGATTGATGGCTTTGAGGCCCTCAATAATATAATTTTTTATGACTGATGACCTCAATCACTCAATTTTTTTTTGTTTGCCCTCCAATTATGTGTCTCTAATTTCCAATAATATTATCCTAATATATATCATAATTTGGTGGTGACTTTTTCATTCCCCTTTTATTCTTATTAAGAATAATATTATTAAACCAATTTCCCATGTGGGTTTTCCTACAAGGTTATTTTAAATTTTCAACCTTTTATTTTCGAAAAACAATATCAAATAGCGAGGACACAATTTATTGAATTAGCTAAGAATGTAACAAACCAAGATTTCATAGTACGTTAATTCTTCAAAGTAATCCAATAACATGCACTACACGCAACAACGAGTTCTAGTGCACCACGACTTACCTGAATAACCGTTCAAAAGCAGTGATGAATAGTATTTACTAAATTTTGAACATTATATAATACATTTAATTTTATAATCCATATTATGATTTTCTTAGACATAATGTAAGAAAAAATTCAATTTTTTTAGATAAAAGTAGTATTTTTAAAAAAAATGCAATTTTACAGCCTTTTAAGGGTGAACTTTTTTTGAATCTAATTTTTTCAACTTATATATATTAAATTATACAAAATAAAATTCTTCTTTAGAATCGGGACATATGTTTTTAGTTTCAATAAATTTTTGGTGTTTTTCTGATAACTTTCATATTTTGGCGAATAATGAAATATAATATATTTTAACTGAAAACCACTTTTTTAATAAAAATAATTTAAATCATTAAATTATACATTTTAATGGTATTTAATTATAAATAGATAATATTTTTACCATTTAATCCATTTTGGGTGATTGTATGTAATTTCACTTTGAAATTGGACATAAACAAGTATCAATCTCATGATAGTTAAGATTTCTTAAAAATACACTTTTTTGTTTCGAAAACATGATTTAATTTTATATTAATAAATGAAATTTCTATGATTTTAATTTGGTAAGATAGAATTAATTATTGGATTTGGATAATCTAAATTAGATTAGGTTGAATTTTTGGTACTTTTCTAAAAACTTTCTTATTTTGATGGATAGTAATAATTAATAAATTTTAATTAAAAACATCTTTTTTAATTGAAATAATTAATAGTGTTAAATTATGAATTTTAGTTTTTTTAAAGTATAATTAGGTTATATTTTTACCATTTAATCCAATGTTGGTCATTGGACATAATTTCACATTTAAACTGGACATAAGCATGTGTCAATCTTTTGATTGTCATTATTTCTTAAAAACACATTTTTTATTTTGACAAATGGAATTAATTTTAAATTAATTTATTCCAGTTAGGTGTTTTGAATAATGAAAAATGGATTCCATATTTAAAATCAGGAGGTATTTATTTTTTAAATAGGTAACTTTTATTATTAGTCATTTTTAATAATTATTTCGGTAAATATTTTATTTACCATGGTTGAAGGGTAGATATGCTAAATAATGGAAAGAAAATAATATTATAATAATATTAAAATACCATAAAACGTGTACTAACCCTATTGGTTGATACATTTCCGATCATGGGTGTCTTGGGGTCGATTTTGGGACCCCATGGAGCCACTTGTATGTTATAATGACACTTTATATTAATTAAGTTAAAGTAAATAAAAAAATGACATAAGCATATATATTTTAGTAAAACAATTTTTTAGTGGGGTTATAAATGTTATCACTTAAACTATAAATATTCATTAGAAAGATAAAAATATTTCCTATATAATGGTACTTTATGTATAATATTTATACATTGAATAATTAAATTTAATTATGACACAATGATGATGAAATATTTTCCTTTTTAATGAAAAATCAAATAATTAGTATTATAAATATTAAAATAAATATAATTTGAAAGTTTTGATGACATAGAAAAAATTTATTGGTTAATATGACATTTTAGGATTATTTAAATGAATGTGGTTTTAATTAATAAAGTTGTTAAGACTTTAATAAAAATTAATTATTAAATAGTGTCAAAATTGACATAATGGAGTTTTTAAAACAAATATTATATTATTAGTTGATATTATATTTCTAAGAAATTTAAGGTTCATCCAAATGACTTATATAATGATAGGTGTATCATTAATGGACCACCTGGGGGATGCTTGAAAGTACATAGTATGTTTATTAACTATATGATATAAAAATACAAAGAGACATGGTAAATGTCAAACTATTTAACCAAGAGTTAAATCAAAAAGATAAAGTTAATATACTAACCCAAACCTGTCTAAAACCTATTGGTTTAGTGGTTTTAAACCTATAACAACCATAAAAATTAAATAATCCACTTTTGATCCATTATAAACCAAATATGAATTTATTATAAAATAATATTTCTAGTTTTTCCAACGGTGACCCTCACCCCTCATATGAAAGGGAACTCCCCCTTCCCTCTATTTTACACCCTCAAAGTCTGTTAGATCAGTCAAAACCTACCCAAATATTCTCTAAACATCCCTAAATTCAAACTATAGGCCTTAGTTTAATCAGAAACCCATCCTAAGGATCCCTTTTGATCAAATCAAAAGAAATAACTCGAAAAAGAGGTAATGTTTTCACCACCCTCTTTCAAGTTCTTTTCTTCTTCCACTTACTTTATCTTTGTTGTTTCCATTATAAAATAATAACCTCTAGTATATTAGATATACTGTGATGTTATTATAAATATGGTACAACCATATTCATTATTATATCCGTCCTTTTAATGATATGTCACTATACGTGTGTACGTACGGCTTACTGTCTCCATGTCGTGGTGTCATTGTTATTCAATACATTATTATTTGGATGGGTATAATAATGATGTTTAATTGATGTAAATGATAAATATAACATGATAATTATTTTCTATATATGATATAACATCCAATTATATATTGATTTAATATCAAAATAATGATATTGTCCCTCGTGCGTACGTACAGACTACCATCTCCATGAACTCGATGAGATTCATCCCCCATGGTATCCATTCAAGTATAATTCTAATTTTATTATTAAAAATAATGTTAAAGGACTTGATATCAATCTGGATATGAATAAGATACAACCTATCCATAAAAAACATGGCTTATGTAACAAAACATATAAAAGAAAATGAGTAAGTTAACACCCGAAACGACAATAATACTAAGATAACATTAACAAAGCAATGCTAAAAGATCATATATGATATCATATTAATGTATATGATTCTTGTATAATTTTATAACAATTATTTCACCATTATAAAAGAGGTAAAACTACCCTAAACCAAGGAAAAGTACATGGTAAGGGTTCATTTCACAATCTCGTCATTATCCGAGATTGTTGGTACGTAATTATCTATTGTGACCTCATTATCATATACATCCATGTTTCTTAAAAATATATTTAAATTCATTCTTACTATTTTTCAGACTATGGTTTAAAGTAATTTATACACTTGTTTTACTTTTTATAAGATTTTTATAAAGGAATCTTTCCGTCTTTTTCAAAATAAGTTCCTTTTTAACCTTTTCGACAGAATTAGGGTAAGAATGTCTTTTTTTTACTTAAATGGCAGGTGCGGCTATTTTCTGCCGTTATGAAATCGTTGAAGCTTCACTTAAAATATTATAAGAATAAATTAAAAGTAAATGTTTCAATTTAAAATTATGTGACTTTTTAATGATTTAAAAAAAATATATTTCCCTCAAATTGTTTTGTTTTCATCTCTGTCAGCATCCTTTGATTGATTTTAAGCTTATTTGAAGTTGATCTATTATGATACAAAACATCCATATTTTATTGAAGGTTTTTTGATATTTTTGATTGTAGAAGTGTTATTTTTATTCTATTAATGGTTTATGGAGAAAGTATTTACATTTCGCATGCTAGTTTGAATATGAATTTTTATGTTACGTTTAAACCTATTCATATAAGGAATGCATTGGACTTAGTAAGTGATTGGCGGAGCTCGCTATAACTCCTTGATGCATCGGTAGGTATCATGAGACAAACTAGAGTCTTGGCATAAGGCCTTGAAAAAATCTTATTTGTAGTCTTGGAACAAGGCCTTGACAGTGTGGTTATGAGAGTCTGGCATTATCCATTCAATCATTATGAAAGTGGCGATTGATATTGAATGTGATTATTCGACTAGTGGAATATCCATGTGAATAAGTAAATGAAATTATTTTATTGTATATTTTCCATATTATGCTGATGTTTATGTTTATAAAGGATTTAGTTTTAGTCGTATACATTTCCGTAAATTTTTATGCTTATTTATGATCATTTCCACTATATTGTTATCCTTACTGAGCATTTGAGCTCACCCAATTCTATGTTTTAATTTTCTCAGGATTCCAAGAAGTGTTTTATGATTGATAAGAAATGTTAAGCTAGGGGATTAATTTCAATCTCAAAGGATAATTTATGTTGTGTTTTATTTTCTAATGTTTAATGTAACATCCATGTATGTAATCTAATTTCTAATAATGTTAAATAGATCAGTCTTTTGGGACTTGATTCCTTGTAATCATGCCAATTTATTAAACTAATGCACCAACTCTGGGTAACTCGGGTGGGGCGTTACAGTCACCTGGTGATATAACTAAAAAATGGGTGATGTAAAATCTCATTAATGGGCCAGATATGAACAATATAATAATTTGTGAGCACCATTAGAACATAGGAAAAAGATCAAGAACATGAGATGAAACATTAATTAAATGCTTGAAATGTGGAAATGCATAAAAATGAACCATCATGTCTTATTGGTGAAGTACCACATATAGTTTTGAACATTTATATAATCATGTTAACACATAATTTCCCTTTTACTCATGAGATTCATCACATTACACAATGCATTGGGGAACTGTATAATTCAGGCACACCTATCACATCATAATATTTACATTATCATGCTTGCCACATTAAAAATATATAAAGCATGTACATAAAATAACACATAAAAAGAAATTGTTTTAAAATAATAAATCATATGTTTATATATATTTGGTCCTCAAAATAAATATGGAATACCATTCTTGACATAAAACCCTTATCAACGAGTGAAGAGTCAAACAATATTCAAGAAGTATAAAGGGTGTGTTTATTTGAAAGAAGATCACTTTTGGGAAACATTTGGTTTTCATACTGCCAATTAGAGAAAATTTATATCCTAGAAATGTTAAGATAATGTTAAATAAATTATTGTTATGGTGAACCCCAACAAAACATGGAGTGGAAGAGGGAGAAACTAAAGAAAAAAAGTTGGGTTTGTGATTTTCCCCTTACATTGTATATGAACGTGTTCATCTCTTTAGTGTCCTATATAATGAGATAATATACATTAATTAAAAATTAAACAACCTTTTATACATAAAAATATTCATTAGTTTTTTATTACGTTATTTTATGGGAATTTTTATGAGTTACAGAGTTTAAATTCATTGTTCGAGAATGTTTGTTTTTATAGTTTTCTTGAAAGGTCCACTTGTAATCATGAATAAAAGTTCATTTAAAACATATATAAACATCCAGAATAGTAATTATATTATATTTATTATGTTATAAAAGATGAAATCATATTATAAATAATTGTTTCATATACCCTGATAATGAATCATGAGATAAGAATTTAAAGATGATCGTTTAGGATAATTCAAGCGGTTTCTCGATCACAACGAACATGTGTTGTTTAATAATTTATTAATATGTACATAATTTAGTTCCATTAAATTAAATAAGATATAAAAAATATAATATAAACTTTTTCGACCATAAAAATGGTTTCACGACCAGATCTGAAGGTCGTAATGGAAAAAATATAACATGTCGTTCTTGAAGGTGATAAATTTACACATCATGAACAATGATTTCTTTTCTAAAATATAAATAAGTGGGGAAGGGGTTTGGATGACATATTGTACCATTAGTATCATATAATTCCAATATATGTAAGATAATATAGTTACCATACCATTTAATGAGGATAAGTGGTAGAGAGATTAAGAAAATAACATCAAATTGAATGGAAATTAAAGGGCAAGATAGAGAGGGGAATTTCCTCTTGAATCCTCCTCTTGAGATCCTGATTAAGAACCTAGGAATGATTCTATGAAGACACCAAAAGCTCATGGATGTGTGGGTAAGTCTAGGGAAGATGTTTGGGCAGATTTTAGACAAGTTTTTTAGTTTATAGGTGTAAGGAAACAAGGGTGTGAAAGGTAGTATTTATAGTGGAGGGGTGAGGGGTTCTCTTAATATTTCAATCACTAGTCTATTAATTTCTACCATTATAAAAATAGTGATTATTCCCTTACCATGAATATTAAATAGGTAATGTGAGTTCTAGATTTGGGTTCATACCTCACTTGTGATGCCATGAATAGTGGATTTAAATTATAATAAATTTATAGTCTAAATTAATGTATTTTACTAATCACAAAAAATCATGTATTTCAAAAAAATACAAAAAATTAATCCTAACTATTATACAACAATTTGAATAAAAACATTATGTGCATTATTCAAAAATAATTTTCTAAATAAGATTAGTTTATTATTTAATTAAAATCATAATTTCCATGAAAAATACTATTTTTTAAAAATAAATAAGATTTCATAATGCTTTCAAAATTTACATAAGATATTAAAATATTATATTAAAACAAGAAGGCATAAAATTTTTAATTTATGAAAAAATTCATGGAAAATTAATTTTCTTTTTAATTAATTAATAAATTATAATTAATTATTTACAACTTTCAATAATACTAATTCATTAATTATGGTCAAATTATCACTTTAAGATGTATAATTTTTTTTAATAATTTATTATTTTTGGATATTTACTATTCATTAGGGTCATATTACTATTCATAAGTGTATGTTTCTATTCATAAGGTTATGTTACAATTCACCAAAAATTATGATTGACATATCGGGCTCCAAACATCTTACTGATCACAACTGTGCTTGTCAGATTTTCAAAATTCAAAATATGGAAGTGGAAAAATAATGTATAATGATCACTTAGTATTTAGTATTATTATATGTCATTGTTTATCTTTATGTGATTATGTTATAAAGAATAATTATATGAAAGGAATTATATTGATAAAACATTGGGTAGTTCCTTTTTCCCCCTTATAAAATTTTGCCTACGAAATTTCATTTTACACACAGTAGAGATGGTATTTCTTTTTAATCAAATATTCTCATTCCCAAGTTTCTTCTTCAAAATTATGGTCCCTCCAAAACACTTTAACCATATGGGTTGTCTTATTTTGTAATCCCTTATCTCTCATATCAAGAATCTTCACTAGCTACTCCTCATAAGAGAGATCATCATCCAATTGAACCACCTCTATGTTTAGTACATGTAAGAGATTTGGTATGTAATTACTCAGGGGAGATGAGTGAAACACATCATGAACATGAGACATTTTTGGTGGACGTGGATGCCGAAATGCCAAAAATCCTATGTGTTCAAGGATCTCCTAGGGGCCAATATACATTAGGCTTATCTTCCCTTTATTTACAAACTGCATGTATCTCTTCCATAGTGATATTCGAAAGAAGACATTATCTCCATCACCGAAAACCATGTCCCCTCGATGGTTGTCAACATATATCTTTTGCTGAATCTAAGTAGAATTGATTTTTTCTTGATGACATGAACCTTCTCTCTCACCACTTGTACAAGATCAGGCCCATGTTTCTTTCTTTCACAAACATCATCCCAATAGGTTGGAGTTCAACATCAGTTTCCATACAATGCATAATATAGAGCCATTTGAATACTCGAGTAGAAGATATTGTTGTATGAGAACTCAACCAATGGGATATGTTGATCCCATTTATCATTTAATTCTAAAGAAAATGATATTATAATATCTTCAAGAGTTTTAATAGTCATTTCATATTAGGAATTAGTTAGGGGTGGATGGTCATGTGTAAATTTAATTCAGTACTCCAATCATGTTGAAGACTTCACTAGAGTTTACATGTTAACTTTGGATCATGGTTAGAGACAATCAATAGTGGAACAATATATAGTCTCACCACTTCCTTCACATATATCATTGAATGTTTTTCAAGTGAATAATCTTTCCGAATAACAAAAAAATTGGAATTATTAGTGAGTTGGTCAACAACTACCCTTATAGAATTATTTCCCTTCAACGTCTTCTGGAGACCCATGAAAAATTCCATAGTGTCATTCTCCAATTTCCACATGGGTATAGGCAATGGTTGCATGATCTATTTGGACTTTTATCACCCTTCTTTGACATTCTAACATACCAAGAACCTTGAGATGTATTCCACAATCTCATTCTTCATGTTATCCCATGAGAAGTGTTCTCGGAGTTCCTGGTATGTCTTGTACCACCATGATGGACAGAGAAATCATAGAAAAGTTCATTGTCTAATAGATCCTTCTTTGTCCTCAGCATTGAAGCACACAATGCCACGTCCCAAAGAAAATCACAATATCATCATCGATATGTAACTCATGTAGCTTCCCTTTCATTACTACATTCACCTTCTTTTGTAAATCTAGATTATCCATTTGTGACCCCTTAATCATCTCTTGGATTGATGGTTGTGCAACCATTTTGGAAAGTTAGAATGTATACCCTGACCATATGATTTCCAAATCCATCCTTTACATATACAAGAAGATAATGTCTTTCTCAATCCATAACATGGATAAAGAAGAAAGTTTTTTCTACTTAGAGAATTAGCTACCATGTTATCCTTTCCAGGATGATAGAGAATAGAAAAGTTGTTGCCCTTAATTAGCTATGACCATATCCTTTTATGCATTTCAAACTCTTTTTGTGTGAAGATATACTTTAGGATATTATGGTCAGTGTATATGTCACACTTCTATTCATAAAGGATGTAAAACAAGATTTTCAATGAAAAATAGGGAATCCTGCTCTAGATCATGTGTTCGGTAGTTCTGCTAATTGATCTTCAACGTCCATAAGGCATAGGCTATCACATTACCATTTTTCATGTGTACACAACCCAAGTCTTTCTTTAATGCAACATTTTATATCAGAAAACATTCTACACATTTTGATAGTGTGAGTACAGGAGCAGTGATCAACCTTCCCTTTATCTCTATGATGTTTCCCTCACATTATTCCATAAAGACATTTTGTACTGCTATCCTTGTTAACGTAGTTAGAGGTATTGAAATTTTTTAGAAATTTCTCACAAAACGTCACTAATACTATGCTAATCTAAAAAATCCGCAGATTTTTGTGACATTAGAGGGTCGGGGCCGTTCCTCAATACACATTTTTTAAGGTTCCATATAAATTCTTATTCTCACCCCAATTTACCCAAAAGAAGAAGGTAGGATGGTCCTTGTAGTCAAGATTGGGATGTCGAATCCTCAGAGACCTAAGAAGAAACCTATAGACACACACATTTATGGACTATGTTTGGCTATGAAGTGGCCAAATTGGGTTTATTTATGATAGTTTTAATGAAATCTATCAGACTCAAGTGAAGTCAAATTATTAGAAGGATTGATCCTATATTATTACAATGGGTGGGTTAGTTGAATTCATTTTTCATGTAAACATATTTCAATTTCTTATATTTGATATGGGTTTATTAAAGGTGATCAAATAAAATAACCACTTACTAGTTTATTTCCTACACACCCTAATACTAATCACCTATACACATAAAGGATCAAATGTTTTAGCACTCCAAGTTAAATATTCTTATTAGCACTTGAAATGTGTGACCTTAAATTCAATAAGGATGATGAGGTTTTAAAGTCACCATATAAAAATATCATTTAAAAGAAGTGATTATCCATTAATGGAGTGACAAATGACATGAAATACATCCCCTTTATACTTCCTTGGATCAACCCATAAGTTTTTTATCCCTCCATTGATCCCATGGTTTCAATGGAAGTGGAAAGTATACTCATGACGGAGGAATTGTAGATGTAAAAAAACAATGAAAAAAAACAATCACTCCAACGTTGTGTGATAATCTCACATGGTATGGTATGAAAAAGTTCACACCTTTAAGAAATGATATCAAAGTGATAAGAAGAAGAATATAAAAAGAGAATATTAAGAACTTTTATAAATAAACTAAGGTAATTTAAGGAACTTACAATTGAAAGAATGCGATTACAACATTAAATTTGCAGCATTACATTAAAAAGAAACAAAGATAAAAGATCCAAAAATCCTCCACCAACACATCCTTAAATAGAAATTTTTGAATCATTGGGTTGATACTTCAATAGTCTAAGTCTCCTCAATAAATATTGGTAGGCCATAGGTGGGTGGAAAGTTGAGGGAGATTTGATTTTTCCACCCTTGACCCAAGGTGGCATCCAACTTTCATCCACCGAACAGACGTGCATGGAATTACTTATATATAGCCAAATTAGTGTGGTCCATATAGGAAGAAAATGGATCCCCATTTTTTTCTAATCTCTTATAAAATTCGGGCCCATTTGGAGTTGTGGATTCAGATATATGATTAGATTAGTAGGCTATTTTTCTGGGCCACAAAATCTGGCCCAAAATTTTATCTCTAACTTGGGCTACCTAAATAACCACAATGGAGGCCGAATTATCACTGGATTTTAGAAAATTATTTGTTCATATATATTTATTTTATAATCTCATGAAATTTGGGCTTCATTGGGTTTTTAATGTGATTCCCACATCCTCATCAGTGGGCTGGTGTCCAATCTGCCTTCTATAGAATTGCTTCCATTCATCTCCAAATATCTCCGTCATGCTTTATGAATCCTCCATTGATCCCTAAATGAAACATGTTCATAATGAAGTGTATATCAATTTAACAAAATATCAAATTAAAATATGTAAAATTACATTCCTTAAAATAAGATGAATCACTGGGTAATTTAAATGATGTTAAAAAATGTACCACATAATAGAGCATTTTAAGAAGGAATTAAAATCATAATGTGAAATGATGTTCAAAGTGTAAAATAAAATAAAATGGTGTTTATGAATAATATAGAACATTAATATTATATATATTAACAATTAATATTATCCTTATTTACTGGCTAATCACACCCCCAACTTGAGTTTTTCTAGTCCCGAGGAAAATGTATCTCAACAATATAAAATTTGAATTCCCTTTTCCAAAAAAAATTTAATACCCAATGATCACCAAAAAGTGTTATACCAAAAAATCATGAAACCGATAAAAATATTTTAATACAATATAGTTTAATAAGAAGATCACAA
The DNA here is from genome assembly GCA_963277665.1 of Viscum album. Taxonomy (NCBI): domain Eukaryota; kingdom Viridiplantae; phylum Streptophyta; class Magnoliopsida; order Santalales; family Viscaceae; genus Viscum; species Viscum album. The sequence continues at coordinate 1,992,348,270 of OY728150.1, read as the reverse complement.
TCCCAATCCCATTCCTTTTTTTCAAATTCAATGCCATATTTCATCCAATATTAATTAAGTATGAAGATGTGTTGTGTATCACAATAGACACATGGGTTCATATTTATTCATGGGGGAAATGATGGAAGAACTAGGTGGAATCACATTTAAATATTAATATGAGTATTCAAAAAAAATTATATTATTATTTTGTTTTTTTTTGCAATTTTTCCATGGTAATTGAAATTGCACTCAAAAGAGTCAACCCCTATAGCGAGACTTTGTCGATGACTCCCACGATCAATGACTATATTGCCCCAAGTGATGCCCACATACTCGGGCATCATCCCGAGCTAACTCAGTTAGAAAAAATTCAAATTACTAAAAATAGAGATAAAATTACTAAATCCGGGGCAGACAACTATGGAGTCATGATCCCCAAGTGCCGAAAGCCATGCATTAGGTCATTTCATTTCTCTACGTGCAAAATTATTAGGTTTTTAATTTTTTTTTAATACTCATATTAAAACTATAATGATCACCAATCCTATGATATTTATTTGGGGGACCCCATGAACTCAAACTAATACCCCTCTATCCAATAGACGTTCATTGTGATCTTTTTTTGGATGAAAAAATAAACAATAAAATATCACATTGGACAGCAACACTTTCCAAAATCAATGCTCATGAAATTAAACATGGATTAAAATCAAAATCGGGGCATGGATAATTATTTGAAATTTATTTTTGAAGTGTGCAATGTGTATTACCTTATTCAAAGTTAATGGAATTTTTCCTTCCATTTACACACATTTTTTTTCGAATCATTCATTTTTTTGACACAGAAGCATTTTTTATTTCAACTCCCCCAACATAAAATAACACTATCCCCAGTTTTGGAAGAAATAAATTTTTTTTAGGAGTAGAGGCAGGTAAGGGAATTTCAAAATGGAAATTGAAATATGAGGATCATGGAATGAAGTCACCTGGTGGTTGAATTTGAAGTTCTTGTTGCTCTAATTTAGTCCTTTGATATCCACGTCACATACAGAGTTCCCTAGTAAAAAAAATAAAAAAAGAAAAAAAAACAAAACAAAAAAAACAATATATATATATATATATATATAATAATTAATGTAATATATATTTATATATATACAAATTATAAAATAAGGATGCACAAAAATCCATAGGTTAGTGGTAAGAACGCGCCCATATCTCCCTTTGGTCCCGGGTTCGAATACCTACAGCTTCGCCGGTTGTGACAGGGTTTTCCCCAAGACCTGTGATGTGGCCTTATTTCTATTATTATATTTCTATTTTTATTTTTTTATTTTTATTTTATCCAAAAAACACATAAAAATAAAATAAAATAAATAGATAATACAATGTCTTCTTATTAAACTTCTTGGTAAGGAAGTAATCCATGATCACACCATGTGACACAGATGAATATGGAACTCCCCTTTTATACCCATCCATAGTCATAATAGAAGAACAGGTCAACAGTCTATTTTTTTTATTAAAAATAAAAATTATTAATTAATCCTATTTAAAATATATAGTTGATTAAAACAAAAAAATGATAGGAAACTTTAAAACCATGGGTTGTCTCTCATGAAACACTTTGTTTAACTTCATTAACTCGACTTGGACACCTAATTGATTAATTATTTTCGTCATCAATGATTGGTTCACTTAATTATTCATCAACTTCATGTTTTTGGAATTGTTCAATGAATGGTTTGACTCTATGACCATTAACATTAATGGTTTGACCATTTGTGGGATCTAGAATTTACACAGCCCCATGGGGGTACACCATATGCACTATGTATTGACCTGACCATCTAGACCATAACTTTCCCAGGTGTAAATGATGTTTTGAACTATACAAGAGCACACATTTTCTCAGTTCAAAATGTTTGACAATGATATTCCTAGACTTGTAGGCTTGAACTCTGGTTTTCTTGATCCTTTAATTTTCATAAGCCTCCATACTTAGTTCCTCCTAATCATTGAGATCTAATTTTCTTTTTGTTCTGGACAATGAGAGGTCATAATCCATTTTCATAATTTCCCAAAAGGCCTTATGCTCAATTTCAACAGGTAAATGACATGCTTTTCCATAAACCAACCTATATGGTGACATTCCTAGGATGGTTTTGTATGTTGTATGATATTCCCAAAGAGCATCCAAGAGTTTCTTAGACCAATCAATCCTAGAAGGATTGATAGTTTTTCAAGAATTTGTTTGATTTCATGATTGGAAAACACATATTGACCATTGGTCTGTGGGTATTAAGCAGTGGATACATTGTGATAAATTCCATACTTTTCCAAGACTGATGAGAAATGACGATTGAAAAAATGAATTCCATGATCACTAATGATAGATATAGGAATTAAAAATCTAGGGAATATGTTTTCTATTAAGAATCTAATAACAGTTTGATGATTATTTGATTTTGTGGGAATGGCCTCAAGACATTTTGTGACAAAATAAACTACTATGATAATTTAGTGCTATCCCCTAGAGATTGGGAAATGACCAATGAAATCGAATCCCACGAAGTCAATGATTTAAATCACTAAGATGTGAGTGAGTGGTATTTGAATTATTTTTGTAATGGACCCTACTTGTTGACACATAGGACAACTTTGAAAAAATGAGTAGGAGTCCCTTGAGAGAGTGGGCTAGAAGAGACCACACTGAAGAATCTTACCAAGTTAGTCACCCACAGAGTATAGGTGTTCATCGGGGAATGAATCAGACACAGAAAGGTGATTGGCTATGTCGGAATACCAAGGGTAGTCAGTCACAGAGTATAGGTGTTCATCAGAAAATGAATCATACACAGAAAGGTGATTGGAATTGTCTTTGAATTCCATCTTAGAGAGGTGATTAGCTACAACATTTTCAACACCCTTTTTACCCTTTACCCCGAGGTCAAATTATTTTATGAGAAGGACCCACCAAATCATTCTAGACTTAGCATCTTGTTTTTGGAAGAGGTTTTTTAGTGTATAGTGGTCAGTGAACATAGTGATGGGGGATACTAAGAGGTAGGACCTAAACATCTCTAAGGAAAACACAATAACAAGTAACTCTTTTTTAGTGGTGTTGTAGTTGATTTGGTCATCATTTAAGGATTTTCTTGCATAAGAAATGATATAAGCAGTTTTATCACAATGTTGTCCTAACACAGCTCCAACAGTAAAGTCACTGGAATCACACATAAGTTCAAAAGGATGGTTCCAATTTGTATATTTCATAATGGAAGGAGAGGTGAGAGCGGATTTTAGGGTTGGGAAAGAACCCTCACAGCTTTCTGTCCAATCAAATGGAGCATCCTTTACTAGCAGAGCACAAAGGGGATGGGAGATTGAACTAAAGTCCTTGATGAATATTCTACAGAAACCAACATGTCCTAAGAAAAGTCCTCACTTCCTTAACATTTTTGGGTGATGGAAGGTGACTAATGATGTCATCCTTGGATTTATCAACTTCAATCCCCCTACCTGAGACTAGATGGCCTAGTACTAGTCCCCCTTTAACCATGAAATGGAATTTTTCCAAGTTTAGGACTAGATTATCTTCTTCACATCTTGACAATACTCTTTCTAAATTCCTCAGACATCCCTCAAATGTATCCCCAAACACAGTGAATTCATCCATGAAGACCTCTAGAAAATCCTCTACCATGTCTAAGAATATTCCCATCACGCACCGCTGGAAGGTTCCAGGGGACTTGCATAACCCGAAGGGAATGGGTTTGAAAGAAAAGGTGCCAAATGGAAACCTAAATGTATTATTCGATTGATCCTATAGGGAGACCTCAATTTGATTATACCCCAACTACCCATCTAAAAAAGTGTAGAAGGCATGACCTTCCACTCTCTCAAGGACTTGGTTAATGAATGGTAAGGGGAAATGGTCCTTCTTGGTGAATAGATTTAGGTTCCTATAGTCTATGCAAACCTTCCATCCACTACTCACCATAGTTGGAAGAATTTCTCCATCCTTATTGGTTATCACTATTATTCATGCCATTTTGGGAACCACTTGGACTAGGTTGACCCACTCACTCTCAGCTATGGGATATATGATCTAGCTTTTAACAATTTCAGAAGTTCCTTCCATACTACCTCCTTGAGATTAGGATAGTTTCACTATTGAGGTTTACGAAATGGATTTGAATAAGATTCTAGTATAATCCTATGAGTCCTGATATATGGGATAATTATATGAAAATCAGACAGGGTCCAACCAATAGATTTCATATGATTCCTAAGGACATATAGAAGCATCCTCTCATTATTGGATTCAAGAGAAGAATAAATGACAATAGGATGTGTTGGTTTTTCCCCTAATAAGGCATACATCAGTACAGTGAGAAGTTTCCTCAATTCAAGATTAGGTTGTTTTAGAATTTCAGTAGAATACTAGGACATTAGATCAATATGAATTTTGTTTCATAGATTTTTAGATAGGATTGATTCCCCACATTTATAAGTATCAACTACTAGATTATATTGATCCGACTTAGGGAAGGAATTTTTATTGGTCTCCATGAAATTGGTTTCTTGAAAGGTTTCACTGATTGTTGGACCTATGACATCATCATAAGAGTAATTTGAAAATGATTCAATCCAAGGAGATAGACTTCCTTCAAGTGAACAATGTAAATCAATCTCATCCTAACTTAAACACCTATCAAATATTCCTTGATGTTCTATGGATTCATTATCAATTCTTCCTATCATGTTTACTTCATGAATGTCCTCGTCATCCCCTATTTGTGAGCTTTCATTATAGATGTTCAAGTCTAGACTCATGTTCCTATTTCAAATTGGGATAACAGAGTTTATTGTTTCTTGGAAGGGATGACCAAGAATAATTTTGGTATGTTCCTTATTTCCTATGTTTGGATGGTTGTCAAGGACAATGAAGTTAGTAGGGTAGATGAAGTTTTCAACCATTACCAGAACGTCCTTTAAAATACCCTTTGGAACCCTAATGCTACGATCATAAAGTTGAAGTGTGACAGATGTGGTATTGAGTTCTTCTAGGCCTAATAACCAGTACACATTATATGGAATGAGATAGACACTAGCACCTAGGTCACACAAGGCCTTGACAACTTTTCTCTCTCTGAGTTCAACATTGATGTAAGGGAAACCTGTGTCTTTCAACATAGGAGGAATGGTCTCTTGAATGGTGTTACTCACATTAGCAGCCAAAAGGAATAGGTTTTTATGTGAAAATTTTCTTTTAAAAGTGCAAAAACCCATATGGTACATTTAGTAGGCAGGTATGTTTTGGATTTCATAGAGAAGGGGAATGATCAACTTGTCTTGTGAGAAGATTTCCCTCAACTTTTCACTCAATTTAGTCTTGGTTCCCCCCTCATGCATTGAGGAAATGGTGCGGGTTGTGGAGTTGTTTGTTGAAGAGTTGTTTCTTTCATAATTTTATAGTGTTTTTTAGTTTGATCATTTGGTTCATTTGAATTTTAATCTATATTTTAATCTTTAGGTGTGTTCGGAATTACTTGTTCAAGTTTCATAATTGATTTACCACTTATTAAAACAATCACAACCTTTAGTTGTTCATGAGTTGTTTGAGTGCAACATGAATCTCCCCATGAAGTTAAGGATGGTACCACCTGAGTTGGAATGGGTACCATTCTATTTTTGATTGATTGAAGTTCTTGTTTTAGGGAAGAGACATCCGAGTTCATCCTCTCCATTTGTTTTCACAGTTGTTCTGGTAGGCTCTGTGGAACAGTTTGGGTTGGTGCTTGAGAAGATTGGTTTTTCCTAGGGGGATATTTTGAAGGTGGGATGGTTTAATGAAAATGGATCTGTGGCTGTTGGTATTGGATAGGTTGGGTTTGGAACTGGTTATGGGTTTGGTAGTTCTATTGGGGGTAAGGATTGTTTCCCTATGGTTGGCTAGGTTACTGGTTATCTTTCCAGTAGAACCCTATGTGGTCATTATACCTTGAGTTGATGTTGTTTTGGTATGAGGATTTTGAAAGTTCAAGGAATTTACTTCTACTGGGGGTCATCCTAAGAGAACATCCTTGATGGATTTAATGGTTGGGTAGTTGCCTGTCTTATGGTTATGTTTGTCACAAATTGTACAAACAGGGTCTAAAGTTTGGATTTCATGGACATTCCTAAGGTCTATCTCTTCAACCTTCCTAGAGAGTGCTACGAGTTTATCCCTAAGTATTTACTCTTCTTTATGTGTATGAATTATAGTAGTTCTTTGTGTCGTTTTAGAATAAGGTGTAGTTCCCCATGATTATCTATGTTAAGAAAGGCTTTCTAGATACTCGCAAGAATCATTTGGGTCTTTGTTTTTAAACATTCCATTACACATTATGTCAATGAATTGTTTGTTCCCCAAACCCAGCCCTTTATAGAAAATTATCACTTGTTCTGGAATATAAAAACCATGATTTGGAAACATGTTTATAGTTTCCTTGAACTTCTCCCATGTTTCATAGAATGACTCTCCCTCTTTTTCAAAAAAGTTCTGGATGACCATTTTTAAGTGTAATTTTTTGTGGTGGGGAAAGTATTTTTTTAGAATTTTCTTTGTAGTGTGTCCCAAGAGTTGATGGATGATCGTCTCAAAATGTATAGCCAATTTTTAGCTCAATCCTCTAAACAGAAACAAATTGCCTCATCTTAGATGATTATAGTTGATGTGTGGGACACATGGTTTCTACAATGTCATTTAACTCCTTAATAAGAAGGTAGGGCATCACGGACTCCATTCCATAGACCGTGGGAACCTAGTTTAGGAGATGGTTTTTAAATATGTAGTTGGAATCTCCTAGGAAATTTCCTCTAATGCATAAGGGGGCATTGGTCCAGGATGGTGTAAGGTAGTCATCCATGGTTTGATCAATTTCATTCCCCATGTTTGCGGCTCCCTCATTTAGGATTCCATTTTGGTCCCCACCAAGGTTTATGAGTTGGTTTCTTTGAGGACCTTCCATCAAAATAGGCTCAATTTTTGACTCAGAAGAATTAGGAAGATTAGGATCTAATGGAAAAAAGTTCCCTTGGGGTACTTGACTCCCAAACCCTTGGACTATCCACCCTAACAATATAGTTTCATGGATCACGGGTGTAGGCGGACATGTGCCAAAAGAAAAAAAATGAGAAAGGGACAAGATAAGAGATTTTGGATGAGAAAAGAAGAAATGTGGTAGAATAGAATTTATTTTTAGATTACTTACTTGGGTCCATGGAAACGGGGCCAAAATTTGATTCTCGCTCAAATTTACCCAAAAGAAGAAGGTAGGACGGTCCTTGTAGTCTAGCTTGGGTTGTCGAATCCTCTGAGACCTAAGAAGTAACATGTAGACACACACATTCTATGAACTATTTTTGGCTATGAAGTGGCCAACCGTGGTTGATTTAAGATGGTTTTAAATGAACTCAAAGAGACTTAAGTGAATTCAAATTATGATAAGGGTTGATCTGAGGTTATTACAAGGGGTGGATTGGATGCATTATTTTTCATGTAAAAATATTTCAATTTTTTATATTTGAGATGGGTTCATTTAAGGAGATCAAAAATAATAATCAATTACTGGATTAATGCCTACACTCCCTAATAATAATCACCTATACACATGAATTATCAATGTTTTGAGCACATCAAGGTAAAGGATCTTATTAACCCTTGAAATGTGTGACCTTAAATTCAATAAGGATGAAGAAGTTTTAAAGTCATCAAATAAAAATCTCATTTAATAGAAGTGATTATCCATTATTGGAGTGAAAAAAAAAACGTTCAATACAACCCCATTATACTTCCTTGGATCATCCCATAAAGATTTATCCCTCCATTGATCCTATGGATTCAATGGAAGTGGAAAGTAGACTCATGAGGGAGGAATTGGAGAAATAAAAAAATCAAAGAAAAAAAACAATCACTCCACCATTGTGTGATAATATAATATGGTTTGGTATGAAAAAGGTCACACCATAAGGAAACGGTATTAAAGTGGTAATAAGAAGAATATAAAAAGATAATATAATGAACTTTTATAAATATACTAAGGTAATTCAAGGAACTTACAATTGAAGGAATTTGATTACAACATCAAATTGGCAGCATAACATTAAAACGAAACAAAGCTCAAAGATCCTAAACTCCTCCTCCACCACTACCTTAAATAGGAATTTTTTAAGCCTTGGGTAGAGCCTTCAATAGTCCAAGTATCCTCAATTAATTTTTATAGGCCATAGGTGGGTGGAAATTTGAGGGAGAGTTTATTTTTCCACCGTTGACCCGAGGTGGCATCCATCTTTCATCCAACGAACAGACGTGCTTAGAAGACCTTCTAGATGCTGAATTATAGTGTTCCATATAAGAATAAAATGGATCCCATGAATTATCATAACCTCCTGTAAAATGTGGGCCCATTTGGAGTTGCGGATTCAGAGATATGATTAGATTAGTTGGATGTTTTTTTGGGCCGCAGAATCTGGCCCAGAATTTTATCTCTAAATTGGGCCACCTAAATAAACATAATGGAGGATTAATTAGCACTGGATCCTGCAGAATTATTTGTTCCTAAATATTCCTTATAGCATCCCACAAAATTTTAGCTTTATTGGGTTTTTAATGTTTGGCCCACATTCTCATCAGTGGGCTGGTGTCCAATTTTCCTTCTCTAGAATTTCTTCCATTCATCTCCAAATATTTCCATCATCCTTTATGAATCCTCCATTGATTGCTGAATGAAACATATTTATATTGAATATTAGTTCAATTTCCATAAATATCGAATTAAAATATGGAAAATTAAATTCCTTAAAAAAGATGAATCATTTGGTACATTAAATGATGTTAAAAAATATACCACATAATAGTGCATTTTAAGAAGGAATTACAATCATAATGTGAAATGATGTTCAAAGTGTAAAAAGAACTAAAATAGTTTTTATGAATAATAAAGAACATTAATATTATATATATTAACAATGAGTATTATCCTCATTTAGTGGCTAATAAAATTCCCTCTCTTTTGAACGCATGTCCCAACAATGCAACTTGCTTAATCCAAAAGTCACACTTATTGAACATTGAATACAAAGTAAACTTTCTCAATGTCACCAAAACAAGTCTATAATGTTCTTCAAGTTCTGATTTTCTATTGGAGTATATGATAATATAATCAATATACACTACCAAAAAATTTTCGAGGTAATGTCTAAAGACACTATTCATAAAATCCATGAAGATTTTTGTGGCATTAGTATATTCGAAGGGAATCACAAGAAAGTCATAGTTCCCATACCTTATACAGAAGGAAGCCTTTTGAATATCATCTTTCATCACATTTATATGATGTTATCATGAACAATAATACTACATTGTGATGTATTGATCTCCTCTTAACAGATCAAACTTGTCATCAATTCTTGGAAGAGGATACATGTTCTTTATGATGATCTTGTTGAGTTCCTGATAATTGAATTGCAGTTGCATTGATCCATCCTTCTTCTTCAAAAAGAGAACTGGCGCACCCAAAGGTGATGCACTAAGGAATAAGAACCCTTTTTCCAAATTCTCTTATAGTTGGTTCTTTATCTCCTCCCTTTCTATAGGAGCCATCCTATAGGGACACTCTGAGATAGGGGTAGCTCCGGGTATGAGTTATATTGAGAACTCTACCACACGATCTATGGGAAGTCCGGGTAACTCTTCAAAAAATACATCACTGTTTTCCCACATGATGAGAATTTCTAAAATGTTGTCACTTTACTTTGACTCAATCATTTGAAAAAGGTATTCTTTTTCATAGTGTTTAAAAACCCACAACATTGAAGAATTTTTTAAATTATATTCATGGTGTTCTTCACATTTTTATAGGAGCATGGGATTGTTTGGAATATGAAAAAATATATATTTTTCTCGATAGTTGAGATGTGCTCTATATAATAAGATCCAATACATTCCAATTATTTCATTGAATTAAAAAAGGGATATATTACGAGATTCACTAGATGTATCTTCCACATATGCCAACAGAACCATACTCAATCACATTGGATGGAATGATTTCACCATTTGGTATTTTTATAAATATCTCTAATTCAGTGGTTTGGGGATTCAATTTTATAGTTCTAGAAAACTTGCATGATATAAAGGAGTGCGTAGAACAATAATCAAATAATAGTTTTTCCATTATTGGGTGAATAGGAAGTGTACCTTGTACAACTTCATTATCTTGCTCCACTTCAATAGTACTGATGTCATAAGTATTTTATTGTTCCTTTGACTTTTGTGGCTACATATGCTAATTACCCTCGAGGACTTGAGGTTTAGTGTACTGGCGTGCATAGTGCCCTTTCTCCCTACAATTGTAGCATTGGACCATGGGTGGTGCACCCCTTTCTTCTTCAACATTCTCCTTCTTTACCATGTCTTTTTGAAGCACAGAATCATGATGGCCTTCTTTCTCAAACATGAATCATTTCCTCATACCTTTACGGCAGTTCCCATGATGTAAAATCCCACATATTTGGAATGTGGGTCATTGTGTTTTCTTCCTACATTTATCTTTAGATCCTCCGGCAATTAACTCCATTTTTTTTCTTATCACCATATCCATGGGTCCTTTCTTCAAACTCCAACTTTACATTAAGGGCACACCGAACAAATTGTTTATAACTCCCAATGTCTCTAATTGAAATATCCTCTCAAAAGTGTGGTTTTAACCCACTATAGAATCTATCATTTTTTGTCATTATTTATAACAATAAAAGAAGCATACCTTGCAAGACATGTGAAATTCACTTCATAGGTCATGAAAGATTCTCCATCCTTTTTCTAGAGATCTATGAATTCCCTCTTCATATATGTATAAATATTTCATTAGAAATACTTGTTAATAAACATGACCTTAAAGTCGTAACATCCCATATCTTCAATTTCGTCTCTTGGTTTGGTGGTCTTAATACAATACCATTATTGATTGACCTATCCCTCTAGATGATAAATGGTTAGTGTCTCCTTCTCTATCTCAGAATAGTGAATCATTGAAAAGATATTCACCATGGAGTTGAGCCACTATTCCTCAACTAGTGGATCAGAAAACCCACTAAACGTCCGTGGTCATTTCCACATAATACACTTAGCAGCTAGTTGCACTCTCTTAGGTGATGGGGGATGTTCCCCATTATTCGTGTTATTGTTTATTACTTGGGATATTTGGGAAAGAATTTCCATAATGTTTTGAACTCCACCTCCCAACGCATTGGGGATGTAATTTTGGAAATCATTGCATTGGCCCATGAATGAGTTGTTGTCCTGGTTTCTCCTGGTTCCCACCATTTTATAAACTATAAAAGATTAAAAGAAAACATTAGTCAATAATTCATGAATAAATCACATATTTATTTGTACAATTTTCAATAAAATCATAACTTATGGGATCCCTATGTAAATTTTCTTGTGTGTATATGTACTTACTCTCATAATAGAGGTTTTATCATGGGTTCACTAATCCTAATTCTAAAATTAACTAAAACATTCCTCTTATAAAAACTATAGTGACCCGAACATTTTTTACATTACTATATCATTGTTATAAATATAATCAAAATATATTTATTACACATTTAGGATCCAATGGATTTGTGTCCTGGGATAAAATAATGGACTTAACATTTACAACATCAAGAATAAACATTTATTTAATTCATTATTCTTTATACTATTATTGGATCCTGAACTATCCTTAGCACATGTATTCACCTGAGGATATACATAAAAAATGGATGAGATAAAAGACAAGTAAGAGGATAGATATAAACAATATAACAAAGGTTGAGAACAATCACAAGATAGTCAAAGGATCATGGACATGAGAAGAAACATTAATAAAAGGCTTGAAATGTGGCAATGCATAAAAATGAAAAATCATGTCATAGTGGTAAAAAACCACACATTGTTTTGAAAAATGTTATCATCATGTTCATGATTATTTTTCCTTTTACTCATGAGATTCATCAATTTACCCAATGCAATAGAGCACTGTAATGTTCTAGGCACACCCATCCAATCATAATATTTACCAAATCATTCATGCCATAATAAAAATATGTAAAACATGAACATAACATAACCCATGGAAGGAAATGGGATTATCACAATGAAGAATAAATTCCTAAAAATTTGGGCCCCAAAATTTAGTGGGAATATATTTTTATCATAGAACCATTAAACAGGAATGAAGAGTGAAACAATATTCAAGAAGGCAAAAGTGTGAGTTTATTTTAAATAAGTGTTCATTAGAAAAAAACATTGGGTTTTTAATAAAATAAATTAAAGAACTTATAAATCCTAGAAATTTTATTACAATGATGAATAAATTATTTTTAATGATAACTCATACTGAACATGGAGTTAATGATGGATAACCTGATGAAATAATGTTGGGTTCATGAATTTCCCCATACATTGTATCAGATCTCCTTTTCAACTTTAATGTCGTGTATAATGACATAATATTCATTAATTAAAAAATATAAAGCATTTTATACATTAATAGGAATCAATAATGATTTATTATGTTAATTTATGGGATTTTTTATGAGTTATAGAGTTTAAATTCATTGTTCGTGAATGATCGTTTTTATAGTTTTCTTTAACGGTTCCTTTGTATTCATTAATAGAAGTTCATTTAAAACGTGCATAAACATCCAGAATTGTAATTATATTTTATTTATGATTTTATATAACTTGAAACAATCTTATAAATAATTGGTTAATATAGCATGATAATGGATCATTAGATAATAATTCAATGATAATCGTTTGGGTTAATTCATGTGGTTATTCAACCACAACGAAGTTGTTTTGTTTAATAATTTAGTAATATGTATATAAGTTAGTTTTAGAACATTGAATAAGTTATAATACATAAAATATAAAATGTTTCCGCCATAAAAATGGTATCATGACCATATATGATGTCCATAAAGGAAAAAAGAAGACATGTCATTCTTGAAGGTGATAAATTAACACCTCACAACAACATTTTCTTTTCTAAAATAACAATAAGAGGGGAAGTGGGTTGATAATATATTCTCCAATTATTATTCTATAATTTTAATTATATTTGAGATAATATATTTTAAATTCCATGTGGTTGAGAATATCATGGGTGATATTAAAAAAATAAAGTGAAATTTAAAGAAAATTTATGGAAAAGGGAGAGAGGGGAATCATCTCTTGAATCCTCCTCTTGATATCCTCCTTAATGAACCCAGGAATGGCTTTTTAATGAGACCAAATGCTCCGGAACAAGGGATAGTGGATAGGGAAGAGTTTTTCTCAGTGTTAATAAAATTCTTGAAGCATGAGAGGTGTGAGGAAATGTGGGTTTGAAGGGTGGTATTTATAGTGGAGGGGAGAGGGGTTCTCTCAAAATTTTGATCATTAGTTTATTAGTTTCCAACAAATAAGAAATACTCCTGATTCCATGACCAAGAATAGTAAATAGGCATGTATGTTCTAGATTTGGGTGATTACATCACTTGGGTTTTCAGGAATAGTTGATTTATATTATAATATATTTTTACGGTAAATTGTTGTATTTTACTATTATACAAAAATTCATGTATTTTTAGAAAATCCCAAAAAATTCACCCTACCCATTTATTAAAGTTTATAATCTCAAAAATAATTATATTTTTCAAAAATAATTTTTTAAATATTATTATATTAATTTTAAATTAAAATCACAATTTACATGAAAAATAATGGTTTTAAAATTAAAACTGATTTCATAATGAATTTAAAAATTACATAAGCCACTATTAAAATATATTAAATGTAGATAAAATAGAATTGTTAATTAATGAACTAATTCCAGGAAACTGTAGTTTCATTTAAATTAATTAATTAATTATAATTAATTATTAATGACTTATAATAAAAGTAATACTTTTACTATAGTCAAATAGTCACATCTAAGATGGTTAATTTTTTTTAATCATTCATGGTTAAGGATACTATTATTTCGGTCGATTTTCTATTAATAAATGTCATATTTTGATTCATAAGGGCATGTAAATATCCATTAGTTTAGGTTAATATTCACCAAAAAATTATTTTTTCCATATCAGACTCCAAACATCTTACTGATTGCAACTATGTATGTCAGATTTTCAAAATCCAAAACCCAGAAGAGGAAAAATTATCTCTAATGGTCACATTAGATTTAGTATCATTATATGTTATTATTCTTCATATTTTTATTATACTATTAGGCAAAAATATATATTCTAGGTAATTAGTTAGTTTAAATATTGTTAATTGTTCTTTATAATGAATTATTTGTATTTATCCCAAAAAATCAAAGAGGTTCCTACTAAGATTAATGTTATGCACAACATATGAATTTATAAATTAGTAATATTTCAGCTGAAAAGGTTGGTGATCAGGCTAGATACATGTTGTTACCATGTTTGAAGGAGTTGTTATGGATTTTTGGTCACATCCATCAATACACTTGTCTACTTGTAGATATCTTTTTAGTTGAAGTGTAATGTATTTAATTTCGTGGTTTCACTCGGGTTTTTTATATGTACACACACACACACACAGATATATATATATATATATATATCTTTTTCAGAGATGGTGTTGTTTTTTTCCTTTTTTAGATCTCTTCAACATGTTTATCATCGAGGGTAATGCCTCCTATATACATGTTTACTACACCCTTAGTTATAGTCAACAACATGGGGTATACTGGACGTGGGAATCATGTAGTCAACATCTAACTCACCTAATTCATTTATCTTATTTTAGAAGGGGTGATTTTATTAATATTTTCAAAACTTATTTTATACTCTCTTTAATGATTTTATATGAAATGTGCATAATTTGTGTAAAATATTAAATTTTTAATACTATGTATAATTTTTGAGCATTTTTGGAAGTAGTCAAGTTGAGTCAGTTTTCTATATTTTTATAACACTTCCCATACAGATCTAATTTGTGTTGTTTTTGTTTTTTAGGATTTCTATTTCAATAAAAACATTTCATTAGAAGGTATCATGGGCCAAATCTTCCATTTGAAGGCTCATATAAACCACAAAAGAGGGCCTACAGAATCTGTGATGAAACTAAAATAGCCATGAATATTGAATTACGGAGCACAATATTGATGTTTAAAATTCCATAATTTTACTCAAAAATTATTTGGACAACGCAAAGAGTCTTTGTTAAAAATTTAAATGCCCAACATTAAAGACTAGAGGCCCAAATGATTCATTTAAACTCAGCCCACCATTCTGGCCGTGAAGTAAAATGAGTACATTATTCATGACATATCTTATGATGTAAGAATCCAATCAAGCTGATATTTTTCAGTGTGAAAGAGAAGATATATATTTCCCACATTGTTGAAGAAAGAATTATTATTTGAAGGCATATTCCTATTCAAAAATCCATTGAAATAGTATCCTTCAAAAAGTTTGTATTGAAATGGACAGATTATAATTATTTAATCCATCCACCATAACCTTGGCTCCTTAAGACCAATGGACACCAAATTTGTATAGTAGATAGAGGATATATTTATAAAAATCTTTTAAGCAGAAAAAATATGGATATTCGAATGTATAATATACCAATGCGGCAATGCAGGTGGAGGGGCAATTTTGGAATGAAAACGGCCCACAACATTGAGCTGTAAATACATCCCCTCCTCTCATTTCAAAAGAGTTGGCATTTCAGAGCAAAGAAGGATAGGTTGTAATGACCATGGCTCTGAAAAAGTCATGGAAAGATCTTCCATACTCATGTTTTCTAGTTTAGAAAACATTCCTCCTTGCTTCCTTTTATTTACTTTTGTGTTGTTCTTTAATTGTAATTTCGTAAGTGTTTGTATTTGTAATTCTTTTTTAATTCTAGTTTCTTCTTAAGTACCTCTTATTCTCATCCATATTATATATTTTAATATTATTCTTCTTAAAATATTTTAAATACAGTTGAATCCCCTTCCCTTGTTTTTCTTTTTCATTCAATCTAATATTTATTTTAAATTATAATCATCGTTTGTGTTGGTGTTCATCGCACTAATATTTTCTTATCCCTTTATTTTTCTTATCTTATTAATTTATAAACATAATAATTATAAAAATATTATAAATAATTTAAATGTATAATTAAATCTTCAATTTGGGTGAGTAATTATTTAGATATGTTATGTGATTGAGATATTTTTCTCAATAAGTATTCTTTAATTTAACATTGTGTATGCTGGACTTAACATGTCATGGATTAATGACTTTTTTGTTTAACTTGTAGTTTCCATGGATTATTGGAACCACAAATACAATACTATAAACAATATATTTCTGAGAATAGAACTCTAAAATAAGTTCAGGGTTGGATTAAATCCTTAACACTTAGGAATTCCAATAAACATTATCTTGTAGAGTGGGTGTTAATTAAAAAGAAATATAAAGCAATGCTCAAGGATATCAAAATAGTAACTCCCTAATAATGAACTCACCCCAATCATGATCAATTTTTTAAATCAATCCTCATCCATAAATTATTTCATAAGCTCTGTAAACAAACCTCCTAATCAAAAAAATAACAATCATCTAAAATCAATAGACTACTTAAAAACATTTCATCGCTGAGGATTCGACCAGAGTGTTGCTATACACATTATCTAAGAATCAGAACATTGACTGGTTGATAGGAAACAATTGACATCTAATTAAGGGGGTCCTGATAGAATTGAATAAATTTTTATGGTTTTTTATAAGATAATGTAGGAAGATAAAACCATTTTTGGATACATATGTTTGTAGGGAAACTGTGTTGGCTAAGATTAGTATGCAATGTAAAGATGAGAGACTACAATAGATGTGGGTTTATAGGGTCAAAATGATATGATACACAAACCATTATGTTTACGAATCCTAATATGTGATGTGATACATGTTTAAGGATAATGAATTAGGAATATATTTTTTTACCATTATTCTTTTTGATTCTATTTTAAATACGTACAAACAGTGAAAGGTTCAAAATATTACAATATAATATAATAATTAATTAATTTGATATAAATATTACATATTCCATGTTTAGGATCGCTCATTTTTTTATGTAAGAATATCTCTTGGTTGACATCGTGATCATCTACAAATGGATGATGTTAAATAGGATATGCCGAAGAGATCACCACATAGTATAGGTCAATGATGATGACACATAGAGGAGGACAGATTGAGAGTTTCCACACAAAAATATCTAAAAGTATGAGGGAACCATTCTGTATTATTACATAGAGAACTGGTTGGATTAGGTTTAGATAATATAGTGTTCAATCCATGCTTAGAAGTATAATTGGATTTCATTATCAATGATGATGTAGCATTAATTCAATAGAAAACTGTGATTATTGTCCCTCCAGGGTCATGAGGTATCAATTGTCACATGGGAGATGTACTGAGAAAAGTTCAGTTTGAATTTATTGATTCAACCTTGAATCATTCCTATCATCATAAAATTATTACCATCTAGCAAGGGATATCTATTGTTTGATACTTTGTGATTGATTTTTGACCATTCTATGATATGCTTCAGATATTTTTCCATATGAGGAGGACATAGTGAATAATTTCAAGGAGCATTTTCATCCATATACCTTGAGCCAGATCACCTAGATTATACTGAAGATGTATATTGAGATGCTATTGAGAAATGAATTTATTTAGAGGATGATGGAATGATCTATATCTACATTAATGGGGAGACATTTGGGTTCCTCAAAAACCATAAATGTGGTCCAAGGTTCCAAATTTTTACGAATGAATTGTTTTCAATTAGAAATGGGTAGAACACATCACTCACCATATAGTTCCCTAGGGATAATGTCTCTTATAAATATTTCAACGAATCATATATATGGTTTTATTATGTAGACTATGGGCATTGGAAATGAGAGTGCTTGACCATTCCAACCAGTCACCAGGTTCCATTTTTATACTTTAGGTTCCTCTTTTAAGGTAGTTTTCACCAAAGATATAGTAGAAGGGAGGACCATTTTGGAACCATTAATAGTATGTTTGAAAGTTATGAGATATTCATAAGATAGTACACTTCATTGAGGAGTATAGTGCGGCCATGATGGTGGACAGAAGGATGGTTAGAGAGGCCAAGAATTAGGTCATGACCAGCTTCATGCTTTCTTCTTTTCATTACAAGGTGATACACATTTTTTTACAGGTAGCAATGCCTAATTTTATTAATGGTTGAATATTTTTATAATTTAAGAGTAATGGACTCATTTTTATCACCAACCCTTTTCCATGAACTGGGAATTGATTTAGAGAGGATTTTTTTTCACTTGGTATTGTATATGCTTGTTGGTGTTCTGGCTAACATGTATGATGTTTATAGATACAATGGGATAGTGAAAAAAAGTAACTCTATTGGGGATATTTTCAATGATTATTGATATAGAAACATGACATAATCCTCAACATAGATTTATTGAATTTATTATAGGATATCTTTTTATGTTGAGGAGATAGGTTGTGTTTTATAACGCTGATGGAGAGCCAGTGGTGATTGTTGTAAAGTGAGACCCTCTGATTGGTTAGAGGCATGTTCTGCCCTTATTATCATTGATATTTGAGTTGATGCTATGTTCCCTAGTGTTTCTTATATAAGTTCATCATAAAACAGTAATATAGTAGAATAATTTCATTCCATAAGAAGTTTTAGCGTTACCCACTCAATGGAATATTATATTTTATATCAAGATATAATCAGGCATATATCATATCTCGACATGTATGTAGAGGATGTGACCTTTTGAGTTATGGAATTTTTGTGTACATCTACAAGATTTATTATTGTGCGGTTTTTTGGCCGAGTGTGTCACCTTAGGGTGCACTAGTGTTTTTTTCATTAAAGATAATGGACGTTTTCTGCTTCATATCATTTCTTTTCAATTGAGACAAGTGATAGTGAATAACCGATATCTTCTTACATTTATTGATGATTTATTCGATATGTTAAAACAATCTAGTTTATTATCTATGATAGACTTGGATCCTAGATATCGTCGCATGCAAGGAAATGATAAAAATATTCTGAGGAAAATTATATTTTCACTTAATAGGAATTATGAGTTCATTGTGATACCATTCGGTGTGACGAATACTCTAGAAATGTTCATGGGTTTTATGAAATAAGTGTTCTATCAGTTCATAGATAAGTTTTTGGTGTTTTAATTAATCATATCAATGTTTAATCAACTTCTGAAGAAGATCTTGAAGAGCACTATGATTTTATTTTTAGAGTTTGTCATCATTATAATATATTTGGGTTGTTTTTAAGTGATATTTTAGGGTTCCTAATGTCCTCATCTTGGGTAATATGTATCCCATCAAGGAGTATCTTTGGATCCTTACAAGGTATTTGTATATGTTTCTTGGTAATACCCCTTATTTGGTGAAAATGTTTGCATTTTCCTTGGTCTTTTATCCTATCACAATATATACATAGCCGACATATCTCAGGGTGTGACTCCTCTAACAACATTGACTAGGATTGAGTAGCAATTATTATGGACTGACAGGTTTTAAGAAGCATTTTAGTACTATGAAAATAATTTTTTCAACTCCCTAGATCATTATTTCCTAATTGAGAGTGTTCATTTGTACTTTTTATATGATGCTTCACATCATGTATTTGGTGTTAATATGATGTTGAATACATTAGTTAAATATTATTGGTTATGTAAGTCATTTACCCATGAGAAAAACTATTACACCCATGATCTTGAGTTGAATGTAGAGGTGTTTTTATTGATATTTTTGTGGCA
This sequence comes from Viscum album, assembly GCA_963277665.1. NCBI lineage: Eukaryota > Viridiplantae > Streptophyta > Magnoliopsida > Santalales > Viscaceae > Viscum > Viscum album. The sequence goes on along the minus strand of OY728150.1, from coordinate 1,992,328,384 downwards.
TTACCACCTCGGTTGTAATTTTGTGGTTTTTACTAACCATAAGGGCATGGGGTATGTATTTCGACAACATGAAATGAACTTCCATTAGCCTAATATTATCATTTTATTATAGGATTACAACTTTTTGATTTTTATAATATGGGAAATTGATATTCTATAGTTGGAATGGTGGGTTTGAGGTCACTTACGGATGCAATGAATGAACAGGGTGATTCACATAGTGTGGTGAAAGAGATCTCAAGGATGTATCGTGATTAGGGGAATGATAAATTAAAAAAATTTATTTTCCCAATTATAGTTTTTCAATAATTGGTACAACCATTGGAGGAGTCCATGTTGTAGGTTTTTAAGGTGAATTCTTGGACTGATTGAGTTGTTTTTGGTGGTGCACCCAATATTTATGACGAGGATGTACAACACTATGTTCTGTTTCAAGGAATGATTTTCATTCCTTCCGTTACTCTTGGTATGGTACATTGTGAGTTCCATAGTTCACCTTTTTAAGTACAAAATAATGTGAAAATAATTTAAGGAGTGTTTAGAGCGTAGTTTTGGTTTCCTGGGATGAATCATGCAATTGTAGAGTTTGATTCTCAATGTTTGGTCATCCACATGGTGATGTTCAAAAAAAATATTCCCAATGGTTTACACATGTAGACCGATAGTACCCATTTGAAGTTGGAGGATGTATCAATGGACATTATTACCATGTTACATTGAGATCGTAGAAGATATGATTATTTATTGGTGATAGTTGATCTTTCGAGGAAATCTTCCAACATTAATGTGATTAATGAATCAATTTCTTTAGAGGTTTATTCAATGAAATATATAGTGGAGTTGATGTTACACTAGAATCTATTTAGGATGATTTTTTTTATCATTGTATTTCATTAACATCAACAGTGTGGAGAGGTCTTTATCATGATTTCTTCTCTTAGTTATTCCTTCATACTAATTTTCATCCATAAATGGAAATTCAGACAGAGAATACCATCCAAATTCTTGAAGACATGTTTCACTGATGTGTCCTTGATTTTGGTTGATTGTGGAGGAGGAACCTTCCCAAGGTTGATATTTGTTACAATAATACTGTTCAATCCAGTAATGGAATAGTTCCATTTTTTAATTCTTACAGATGACAATAATGTTCTACATTATACTAGTATGGGGTCAAAGAGGAATTAATTTTGAATCCAGAACTGGCAGAAAATATGGTAGAGATTATAAGGCCCCATCCTTAAACCTTACTTAATATTGAATTAAATGAATAATTCACATTGAGGATATTTTCAGGTTTAGAGTTTTAGAGAATTAGGAAATAACTATTACATCTAAAAAGATTACAAAGTAGTCACTTCTACTAAATTTCCATAAAATAACAACTCTTAAAAAGAAACATGTCTAGTTACATGTATTAGATAGCATGACTTTCCCTTGATCCCATCCTTGACCGTATTCCACATTAAGTCCTGTGAAAAAAATTTCAAAAAAAAACTTGGGGTGAGCATAAAATGCTCAGCGAGGGATACACAAAGAATGAAAACTATTAGTTTTTCAAAAAAATAAGTAAACCATGTATACTTTATCAAAGTAATACTATTCACCTTTAGGAAATAGTAAAAAACTCTTCACTGAATAAAATATCATTACTTACCCTTTTGTAACCAAAAGATTACCATAAAACCCATATAAAGAACACATAACATATAAAGGTAACTTGGGACATAAACATACATAAATGGAATAACCATACGGTCGACTTCCACAAATACTTAATGGAATATCCATATGGCCGACTTCCATACCCAATTCATTGGAGGTTATAACGTAACCACCCGTCCTGGTATTCACGGCACCACCTGTCATATGGTTTATCACGTAACCACCCATAAAATGTCAAAGTACCATCATTACACATAAAATATTAAAAATATAAACATTTCAATAACAACATTTCATTTTCAATCACAATATGTAATTCCAAGATATTGAATTAAGCCATCCATTTTCAAAAACCATTTAAAAGAGATTTTTGAATCAAAGTGTCCCATACCACATTGAAGATTGTAATGGAATTATAATTTTAAAACATTAATGTCCATATAAATAAATACTGAAAACCATTTTGAAAACATGTACATTAATGATAATGATTTAGAATAATTAATCTTTAAAACATTTAAAACGATATTTTTGTTAAAGAGTTTTTGACAAAATGAGAGACTCTTGAATACAAATAATTGCAGAATAACATGTAATCTGAGCTTTATAATATTATGAGAATAAAAGGATTCATGATATAATATGTAAAAGGACAATATACACACCATATAAGAGTGAATTGGTGCATAACAACAATGACGTCTCAATGGAAATGTAAATTGAGATGAAATCCATTATAAAGATGGTATCCTTAAATTAAGGATAAATCTATCACATAATTATGTGTGAGAAATATAAATACACCAAATATAAGTGGATATTAGGTGTGAAAAAAATCATAGGTCATTCACACATATTTATAGGACGATATTTTCAAGAAGTAGAGTTGATCCCAAAGAAATCGAAATTGGGTTAAGACGTTCCCTTGTAAAAATTCGACAGCCTAACGAAATTACTTCAATATTCATGAAATTAGTCGATGAGAGAGTGAATTGTATCTCATCACATGGACATAAACTTTACATCAATAAGGATATATAAGAACATATCCCAACATAATAAGATGTAAATTAAAAGACATAACAAAAGAAGTCTTTTAAAAAGGGGAGGGTGAAAGGTTCCCTTACCGACTTGGGTAACTTTCGAAACGTACACCCCATTGAAGAAGGGTCATAAAATGAATATGTAAATACCCATAAATGAAATTATATTACACAAGGAGTATAATAATGGTAATTACATACACCAATCAAAGTAAATAGTGGCAAACGTAGCATAAATCTCATGGGAATAAAAGTGAGATGAAAAATCCCTTACGAAAACTCGGCAGCCTAACGGCCCGACTTAAAACATCCAAAAATGGATTGATGAGATATAATAGGGTCTCTCGTCATATTATAATAAAATTTATAGAAAGAGGAATATAAAAGAACATCCCCCATCATAACCAATGGGATCTTAAAAGAAGTGACATAAAGGAGAGTACTTAAAGAGAAAGAGAGAGGTTAGATCTCTTACGAAAATTCGGCAGCCTAACGACGCCACTCAGAACATCCAAAATGGATTAATAAGAGAGAATAGGGTCTCTCATCATATGAACATAAAACTTACCATAGGATTAATATAAAATAACATCCCAATCATAAGAAAGTTGAGCTTAAAAGGAATGACATAAAAGAGTGTACTTAAAAAGAAAGAGAGGGGTAGGATCCCTTACCTCGGGTCCGACTTGACTCGATCCTTCTTTAATCTCCTGAATAATAAACTAGAGTTAATTTATAATTCCTTAATAACCCTTTTCAAGTTCATTATTCCTTTTATATCATTTATTACCATGTCATGAACACTATGTTATTATTTAAGCTAATTACGGACGTTTTAACGATCATTGGTACTTGAGTCAAAAATAAACTCCTTATAATTACAAGTTGTTCATGTGGAAAAATATCCATTATACCCAGAATTGTATTCATGATGTAGATATCATATATATCATATATATCCTGTATATTCATTCATTTATAATATTACATAACATTTGGAGTTAAGAAATGAAATGCACCGTTCATGGAGACGGTAGGCCGTACGTACGCATGAACGCTACTTCCATTTCTATTTCACATTTAATGGAATTAAAACATAATGATACATAATAGTATTTTAATTCCACTATGTTATAATATATAATATCATTAAATATATCCTTTATACATACCACATATGGTATTAACGAATCAAATCACTTTGAGGGGGCGGTAGTCCGCACTTCCTAAAATGAAGATATTGCGTATACCCAGAATGGAAGCCATAAAGGTATTTCATAAATGAAAAATACATAAGCTTAAGGAAAACATAAAAATATTATATATTATATATAAATGTAGTGACATAATAATGGCCACCATGAAAGGTTTTAAGAGAAGATTGAACAATCATCGTTTCGTGAGGCAGTAATTCGTCATCCACAGAAACAGTATGTTATTTAACTATTAGATGAAGGTGTGTGTAAGTGTAGCTCGAATAATTAACATAAAAAATCCTAGTATATTTACGATACTGGTTTTGTTACAAAACAAAGGAATAAAAATTGTTTATGGGGGTGGATAAGCAAAATAAAACAAAAGGACTCAAGTGAAGACATTATCTTAAAATCAGGTAACTCTCGTAGATTTGAGCTCAAAGGCTTCCTTGGGAAGACTTCTGCCCAAAGTGAGGCTTAAAGGAGTAATAGAGGGATGTGTAGAGACAAAATGGGCAGGGGTTGGCCGAGCCAAAGGCTTTGGAATTGTGGGTAAGGTGGTAGAGGTGGGGGCCTTTTATAAGAGGAGAGGAGGGGCACTCTTGGAATGTAAGGAAATGTTACATTATTTTAGAATGGGTTTCGGATTTTAGTGGTCCCACATTGATGTGTTTCGAGGATAAGGTGATAATGGTTCGATATCCACCCATCCAATAGGTTTTGGAAATGTTTAGGTCTTATAGTTTACATTATCTTTCCATTTTATTTAAATCGTTAAATAATTAGGTAATCACTGCATCATCATGGTGTCCTAAATAATTTAATTTATTTAATGTCTAAAAACTATAAAAAAATACTAGGATGTAGGAAATCTTTTTATCTTTCCAATGAATATTTATAGTAAAAAATATGACTTGTATAACCCCATTTAAAAATTGTTTTAGTAAAACATCTCATGTTTGTGTCATTTTTACTTTCACATTAAATAAAAAGTTATTTATGTCATTTCCTAACCAAAGTGGCTCCATGGGGTCCCCAAGTTGACCCATGTATTGTCTTGGTCGGCAATTCTACATCCAATGAGGGTAGGACATGTCTCTAGGTCATTTCAGATTATTAAAACATTATTTTTACCTTAAACTACACTAATTACCTCTAATCACGATTAAAACTTAATAAGTTACTAATCACCAAAAAAATATTTTAATCACATTGAACTACATTTTACTTCTTAAGGACTACCGTGTATGTAGGATTTTTGAAATTCAAAACACAAAGGTGGCAAAATTTCATTTAAACGGAAAATCAGTTTTTATAATTACCACATAGTGTTTTCACTATTCATCAAAAATTGATGTTTTTCAAAAAATTACCAAAAATTCACCCTAAGATATATTCGATATTCCGAATTCAAAAATGATGTCTATTTTACAAAATTCATAAAATATATGGTAAATTAATTAATTTAATAATTAATTCCCACTGTCAGAACAAATAGAGTGTTTTTATGAAACAATATATATCAAAAGATTGACACTAGTTTAAGTCAAATTTCAAAGTGAAATTAATTCCAATGACCACTATTTGATTGAATGGTAAAAATATATTTTAATTTCACTTTAAAACAAATTCAAAAGATAATCTAATCATATAAATAATTTAGATTAAAAAGAGGTTTTGAATTAAAATACAACATTTTTCACTATTCATTAAAAAATGAACTTTATCGGAAAAATACCAAAAATTTACACAAAGTAAATATTGATGTCTCGATTATAAAAAATTATTTTATTTTTTCAAATATTACACATAAAATAGTCAAAAAGTGGATTTAAAAGAGGTTCGCCATCAAAAGGCGGTTAATCGACCTTTTAAAGAATATTAGAATGTTTACGCTTAAAATTGGATTTATTCGCATTTTAAATCCTCTAACATTTATTATAAAAAGTTAAAATATTTGAAAAACATATATAATAATTTTTTAGTTAGTTCTAATCATTCCCTCCATCACAACAGATAGGCGTTAACTACCATTTAAAATAATATTATCTTATTATTAGAGTGCAACGTATGATTCCCAAGAAACTCGTTGTTGCGTGTTGGGTACGCCATCGAGCATAACGTCCCCTATAATGATATATTAATATTTTATTCAAAAATATGGATAAATGTGAAAATTGTGTACTCTTTATTTACCTGGGGTGTTACATCCTTCCCCACTTTTGGGAATTGCGTCCTCGCAATTTAAAAATTGGTCTTGGAAACTTCATTGAAAATCCCACATCGGAACAAGAGTCAGTAAAATAGTCACTTTAAAATAAAGAAAGATTAGTACAAAGGTCACCTGAGTTTACCCATACTAGGATTACAAGTATGAAAATATGGAATGGAGTAAAAAACAAAGGGTCATGTTCTGATGGAGAGTGATAGTAAAAATGTTTAGGAGAAAGTTAACCATAAGAAAATCACAAACTTTTGATGGGTTAAACGGTATTCGATTCCCCAGTAGGAATAGTTAATAGACATCATTTTTGTTTTATGTTACTTTTCATTGAGGAATTTATTTTTGAGCTTAACTAAATCATAATGAAACATACTTACTTGTCACGTAGACTTTCAACTTTTACTAGATTCCTTAATCAAACTCATATTTTCTCCAAAAGACGAGTATTTAGGAAGACTTGTTCAAATTATGAGTACTGTAATCAACTTCTTGAGAATCACCTAATCCACAAAAGAGAACTATATATTTCCCATGTCTTTAGAAAAAATCCAAAACCAAAATTTTTAGTATGAGATCAGATAATCCACAAAAGTATAATCCTTTATAAAAAGAAAATCTATTCTTAATCTCCAAAATTTGTCCAAAAAAAAACCCAAAGTTCAACGAAGACAATTCGATAAATAATTGTCCATAAAATTCTTCGAAGTAAACCAAACTAAGATTGAAACCCATATATTTGAAGGATTTAATCACATAGCCTTCCAAGGTAAAAATTATGTTTTATATACAAATAACATTAGTTGCTCTTAAATTCTCATATTGAAAAGTAATTAACCTAATCACATATCATCCATGATAGTTTAATCATTTCCATACATAACCCAAAATAAACTTACTCTTGATTCCTAAAATCATCTAACTAAAAAGAATTAGTCAAACTATCGAAGGACTTCACGTAGTCTAGTGGTAGGCGAAAAATACCATTTGCACTTTGGTTGTGGGTTCGATTCCCACATCTTTGTCTGACGCGATGGGTTGTCACATGGTCTATGTGTTGTCATTTTTTCAAAACTATATAATTCTTAAAACATTCCCCAAAACGAACTAAAATCTTTAAAAATAATCATACCATATTTTAACCTCAATTTTATCTCATGCCTTTCATTTTCCATCATAACATATAATAACCCATAATTACCTCAAATGTAAGGATCATATAAACCATAATGGTTACCTTTATAATTATTACCTGAACTTCCACATCGATTGGTCATCTCGTAAATGATGCATTACAGAACATACCAAGGTTCAAGTGGTTGATCATGACTCCTTGATAGTTGGTTTAGAACAACCATGAGTTTCCTCATTGAATCCCCCATTTCATCCAGTCTCTTAATCAGATAACCACCACAGTTTCTTTCAAACCTATTGTAACTTTGGTTCCGGCTAGATCCATCCATTCTAAAAATAGAAATGTCAGTGTGAGTATATCAACTAAATCACCATGTACTAATGAGGAAGATAGACCCTGAGATATACTTACTAATTAACTTTATCCAAAACTTGGACTCTTTCTGAAATCCTAACCATTATGGTAATGTCACTTATGCTTAGAGAATACCCTAACCTCTAAAGTTATCTAAACCGACCTTTGATACCAACTATAAGGCCTCAGCCTTAAACCTTACTTAATATTGAATTAAATGAATAATTCACATTGAAGATCTTTTCAGGTTTAGAGTTTTAGAGAATTAGGACATAACTATTACATCTCAAAAGATTACAAAGTAGTCACTTCTACTAAATTTCCATAAAATAAAAACTCTTAAAAAGAAACATGTCTAGTTCCATGTATTAGATAGCATGACTTTTCGTTGATCCCATCCTTGAACCTATTCCACATTAAGTACTGTGAATAAAATTTCGAAAAAAAATTGGGGTGAGAATAAAAAGATCATTGAGGGATACAAAAATAATGAAAACTGTTAGTTTTTCAAAACAATAAGTAAACCATGTATACTTTATCAAAGTAATACCTTTCACCTTTAGGAAGTAGTAAAAAAATCTTCACTGAATAAAATATCATTACTTACCATTTTGCAACCAAAACATTACCATAAAACCCATATAAAGACCACATAACATATAAAGGTAACTTGGGAAATAAACATACTTAAATGTAATAACCATATGGTCGAATTCCACACATACTTAATGGAATAGCCATAAGGCCGACTTCCATACCCAATGCATTGGAGGTTATAACGTAACCACCCGTCCTGGTATTCACGGTACCACCCGTCATATGGTTTATCACGTAACCACCCGTAAAATGTCCAAGTACCATCACTACACATAAAATATTGAAAATATAAACATCTAAATAACAAAACATTATTTGCAATCACAATAATTAATTCCAAGATATTGAATTAACCAATCCATTTTCAAAAACCATTTAATAGAGATTTTTGAATCAAAGTGTCCCATACCACGTTGAAGATTTTAATGGAATTATAATTTTAAAACATTAATGTCCATATAAATAAATACTGAAAATCATTTTGAAAACATGGACATTAAAGATAAAGATTTAGAATAATGAATCATTAAAACATTTAAAACGATATTTTTGTTAAAGACTTTTTAATAAAATGAGAGACTCTTGAATACAAATAATTGCAGAATAACATGTAATCCAAGCTATATAATATCATGAGAATAAAGGTATTCATGATATAATATGTCAAAGGACAATATAAAAACCATATAAGAGTGAATTGGTGGATAACAACAATGAAGTCTCAATGGAAATGTAAATTGAGATGAAATCCATTATAAAGATGGTATCCTTAAATTAAGGATAAATCTATCGCATAATTATGTGTGAGAAATATAAATACACCAAATATAAGTGGATATTAGGTGTGAAACAATCGTAGGTCATTCACACATATTCATAGGATGAAATTTTCATGAAGTACAAGTTGAATCCAAAGAAATCGAAATTGGGTTAAGACGTTCCCTTGTAAAAATTCGACAGCCTAACGACATTACTTCAAAATTCATGAAATTAGTCGATGAGCGATTGAATGGTATCTCTTAACTTGGACATAAAATTTACATCAATAAGGATATATAATAACACATCACAACATAATAATATGTAAATTAAAATACATAATAAAATAAGTCTTTTAAAAAGGGGAGGGTGAAAGGTTCCCTTACCGACTTGGGTAACATTCGAAACGGACACCCCATTGAAGAAGGGTCATACAATGAATATGTAAATACCCATAAATGAAAATATATTACACAAGGATTATAATAATGGTAATTACATAAACCACTCAAAGTAAATAGTGGCAAACATAGCATAAATCTCAAGGTAATAAAAGTGAGATGAAAAATCCCTTACGAAAACTCGGCAGCCTAACGACGCCACTTAAAACATCCAAAAATGGATTGATGAGATAAAATAGGGTCTCCTGTCATATTAAAATAAAATGTACAACAAGAGGAATATAAAGGAACATCCCCCATCATAACAAATAGGAGCTTAAAATAAGTGACATAAAGGAGAGTACTTAAAGAGAAAGAGAGAGGTTAGATCTCTTACGAAAATTTGCAGCCTAACGGTGCCACTCAAAACATCCTAAATGGATTAATGAGATAGAATAGGTTCTCTCATCATATGAACATAAAACAGATAGTAGGAGTAATATAAAATTACATCCCAATCATAAGAAAGATTAGCTTAAAAGGAATGACATAAAAGAGTGTACTTAAAAAGAAAGAGAGGGGTAGGATCCCTTACCTCGGGTCCAACTTGACTCGATCGTTCTTTAATCTCCTGAATAATAATCTTGAGTTAATTTCTAATTCCTTAAGAACATTTTTCAAGTTCATTATTCCTTATATATAACTTATTACCATGTCATGAAAACTATGTTATTTAAGCTAATAACGGTCGTTTTAACGATCATTGGTACTTCAGTCAAAAGTAAACCTTTTATAATTACAAGTTGTTCATGTGGAAAAATATCCATTATATCAAGAATTGTATTCATGATGTAGATATCATATATATCATATATATCCAGTATATTCATGCATTTATAATATTACATAACATTTATAGTTAAGAAATGAAATGCACCATTCATGGAGACGGTAGGCCGTACGTACGCATGAACGCTACATCCATTTCTATTTCATATTTAATTGAATTAAAAAATAATGATACATAATAGTATTTTAATTCTAGTATGGTATCATATATAATATCATTAAATATATCCTTTATACATACCACACATGGTATTAACGAATCAAATCACTTTGAGGGGGCGGTAGTCCGCACTTCCTAAAATGAAGATATCGCGTATACCCATAATGGAAACCATAAAGATATGCCATAAATGAAAAATAAAGAATCTTAAGGAAAACATAAACATATTATATATTATATATAAATGTAGTGACATCATAATGGCCACCATGAAAGGTGTTAAGAGAAGATTGAACAATCATCGTTTCGTGAGGCAGTAATTCGCCATCCACAGAAACAGTATGTTATTTAAACATTAGATGAAGGTGTGTGTAAGTGTAGCTTGAATAATTAACATAACAACATCATAGTATATTAAAGATACTGGTTTCGTTAAAAAATAAATGAATAAAAATAGTTTAGGGAGGTGGAGAAAAAAAAAACAAAAGGACTCAAGTGAAGACATTACCTTAAAATCGGGTAACTCTCTTAGATTTGAGATCAAATGATTCCTTGGGAAGAATTCTGCCCAAAGTGAGGCTTCAAGGAGTAAGAGAGGGATGTGGAGAGACAAAATGGTAAGGGGTTGGCCGAGCCAAAGGCTTTGGAAGTGTGGGTAAGGTGGTAGAGGTGGGGGCCTTTTATAAGAGGAGAGGAGGGGCACTCTTGGAAAGTAAAGAAATGTTACTTTATTTTAGAATTATTTACGGTTTTTAGTGGTCCCACATTGATGTGTTTCGAGGATAAGGTGATAAGGGTACGATATCCACCCATCCAATAGGTTTTGGAAATGTATAGGTCTTAGATTTTACATTATCTTTCCATTTTATTTAAATCGTTAAATAATGAGGTAATCACTGCATCATCATGGTGTCATAAATAATTTAATTTATTTAATTTATAAAAATTACAAACAAAATAATATGATGTAGGAAATCTTTTTATTTTTCCAATGACTATTTATAGTCAAAATATGACTTGTATAACCCCATTTAAAAATTGTTTTATTAAAACATCTCATGTTTGTGTCATTTTTACTTTAACATTAAATAAAAAGCTATTTATATCATTTCCCAACCAAAGTGGCTCTATGGGGTCCCCAAGTTTACCCATGGATTGTAGTGGTCGGCCATGACACATACAATGAGGGTAGGACATGTTTCTAGGTCTTTTCATATTATTAAAACATTATTTTTACCTTAAACTACACTAATTACCTCTAATCGCGATTAAAAATTAATAAGTTATTATTCAGCAAAAAATTATTTTAATCCCAGTGAACCACATTTTACTTCTTAATGACAACCGTGTATGTCGTATTTTTGAAATTCAAAACAAAAAGTTGGAAAAATTTCATTTAAACGGATAATCAGTTTTTATAAGTACCACTTAGTGGTTTCACTATTCATCAAAAATTGATGTTTTTCAGAAAATTTCCAAAAAATCACCCTAAGATATATTTGATATTCCGAATTAAAAAATGATGTCTATTTTACAAAATTCATAAAATATATGTTAAATTAATTAATTTAATAATTAATTCCCACTGTCAGAACAAATAGCTTGTTTTTATGAAACAATATATATCAAAAGATTGACACTAGTTTAAGTCAAATTTCAAAGAGAAATTAATTCCAATGACCACTATTTGATTAAATGGTAAAAATATATTCAAATTTCACTTTAAAACCAATTAAAAAGATAATCTAATAAGATATATAAATTATATTAAAAAGAGGTTTTGAATTAAAATACATCATTTTTCATTATTCATTAAAAAATGAACTTTATCGGAAAAATACCATAAATTTACACAAAGTAAATTTTGATGTCCCGATTCTAAACAAGTATTTTATTTTGACAAATATAACACATAAAATTGTCAAAAAGTGGATTTAAAAGAGGTCCTCCCTCAAAAGGTGGTTAATCGACCTTTTAAAGAATATTAGAATGTTTACGCTTAAAATTGGATTCATTCGCATTTTTAATCATCTAACATTTATTGTAAAAAGTAAAAATATGTGACAAACATATATAATAATTTTGTAGTTAGTTCTATTCATTCTCGCCATCACAACAGCTAGGAATTAACTACAATTTAAATTAATATTATCTTATTATTAGAGTGCAACGTAACATTCCCAAGAAACTCGTTGTTGCGTGTTGGGTAGGCCATCGAGCATAGCGTCCCCTTTAATGTTATATTAATATTTTATTCACAAATATGGATAAATGTGAAAATGTCGTACTCTTTATTTACCTGGGGTGTTATAGAGACGGTAAAAATAATTTATAATAGGATGAATCCCATATTGGACCATCCAATTTACTTTGATAATCATATGATGAAACCGATTGAGTTCCCTATTAGAGATTAGGTGTTCTGTATGGAGACCCCTCCTCATTGTAAAAAATGGGTTATTCGTGGGAGTTTGCTTTATCCCCAATTTTTTGGGCCATTTATGATTCTATCTCATGTTATTCTCATGGTCTATTGGATATCACTACCCATATATATTAAGAGGATACATAATAAATTTCACATGTACTAGATCTATCATTATTATCATGAAACCTCTTATCTCATCAATTTCGGTGAGATAAATGTTAACGATGATGAGAACTTGGTGGACTGTCTTATGGAGACCCATGTCATCCCGGTGAAGTTCTTATATAGACGTGATATTTGCTTTTTCCATGTCTTGTGGATTCATGGTCTCAATGATCCTGATTTTCATATTCACACTCAATATCCAGATTGGATTAATGTTTAAATTTTCTCTTGTAACAATGTTTATTATGTTGATATTTATTGTATATTAGATGGTTTCCTCTTGTTTTCTATTGTGTATTTACTCTAAAATAATATCTATCTCCACATGTAATGTGTTTAGGAACTAGTTTTTATTTTTGTGTTGGTTTTCACTTGATACTCTGAGTATGGCGGTTGAGATCCTGATATGTTGGGATCATTGAGTGGTATCTCGAGGGGTGGTTGTTTTGAAAACCCCTTTGTTTCCACTAAGGTATTGTTTATGTATTCTCGAGGATTATAATTATTTAATAGGTATATATTTTATATTCATGAATCTTTGTGGAAAAGCAATTTCATGTTTAGTGAGGCTCGTTGTGTTTAGAGAAGTGTGGGATGTGGTATAGAGGGGTTTGGATATGACATTTTTGAAGAAGGATGGATACCCAATGGAAAAAACCTATACTGTAAGTAAGTGTGGTTCATATCCTATAGAGGAATGTTCACAATTTGATAAATGATAAGTAAATATTCAATATTAATAAGGTTGGGGTGTTGTATTTTTTGGTGATATCTAACCTTTACATTTGCACGATGTATAAAATAATTGAAACTCTATGTAAATCCCTTGTGCAACACATTAATAAAAGGGGCAATGGCTTGGTGGGTACTTAAAACCTATGATCTCTCTCATCATCCAATTTCTATAGGATCTTTCCTTTACTGTTTTTAGATCCCTTCAATGGAAATGAATCATGGGGTATCTTTTTTCGATCAGTGGTGACCCGAGTTGATCCAAGGTGTATTCCTTCATGGTATTCCAGTGGTTTATCATATTTGATCTCATTTTATTTCATTTTTTCATAACATTAAATACATCATGATCTCATATGTTTCTAATTGGGATTTATTTTTTATTCATATGATTGTTGTCTCATGGAATCCACGAATAGACGATGTTCTTGTAGGAGAGGTGATCAGAGATCTACAACATTTGTTTGCTCAGGTGAAAAGTTTTCCCCTTTTGAGACCAGAAATTTGATTATTCGGTAATTTTTATTACAAGTAATCATAAATGATGATTGATTTATACCTTTGTATGGAAATTGAATTAACCTCATAATTATTTATTCATATTAAAGGATTTTGGTGTGATCAAATAAAGGTGGTATTTTTTCTTTGTAAAAGATAGTATATTGCCTCCTAATTTTCTAAATTATGTGATTTTAATTCCTTACATTGGTAAGATGTTTGTTTATGATATATATTAACATTTTTTTCTTTAAATATATTGGAATATTATTTAATTTTGTAAAAAAATTATAATTAATTGGATTTCTAATAATTAATGATGTGTAATGCATTCAATCAGGTGTGTGTCGTAATTTTATGCCATTAAAATTGTTGTTGAGGTCCTATCTACCTAAAATTTATCTTTAATGAGAGTAATGAAATTGATAAATAATGTGAATTATTTTTGTTATTTTTCTTTATAGTAAATGAAATTCATGTTACTTGAGAAAGGTAATTCTCTATTATTGATCATAATTTAATAAATGCTATGATCAAGTTTTTCATTTGATATCTTGTTATATCATGATGACATAGGATTACCATAGTTGGACTATCTTAATAATTGAATATTTTAATTCACTAATGAATTAAAACATGTTTTTGGATAAAGATACTTGTTGGGGGAAAGAGATTAATTTTTTCTTGAGATGGAAGAGTTTTTATTTTTGAGTTGTGAGAGCTCGTTTGCATGAGAAGGTTAACTGCCTTGTTTTGAGGACCTGATTTCCATTATGATTTTGGGATTGTTACTTATATTTTTTTTTATGTCCATTGGATATGAGCACTATGATATGATCGAAACATGGATGAAACATGCGAGATGACGTGTTGTATGGGGTGTGGAGTCCCAGATGTGATGTGAGTTAAGGAATGATTATCCAAGGATGGATGTTGTGATATAAGGACTATGAGGCCCAGATGATATAAAAGTATATGATTCCAATGATAGTGATATGCATAATATTACACATATGGGTGATTGGGATGGTAATATATGTGATGGAATAAGTCAATGAGTTTTTATCCAATAATGAAATAATGAGAGCTACTATACTCACTTATCAATATGTTAAATGGATGATGTTAGGGTTTCTTGTTTTATTTTCATTTATTTCCCAATTTCATGAAATAGATATATATTCTTGGTTTCATGTTTCATAATTCTAGTGTCTTAGTATTATTTTCATAGAGTACATGGATATTTAATGATTCTAATAATGAATGAATAATTCTAAACGAATGGTGTTGGATTACTATAGATTGAAAATTATTTAAATATGTTAATCCCTATAAATTATCTCTTTAGTTTGGATTATAATTAGAGGTTATAAACATGACAATCATAGTTAATGTAATGAAATTACACGTGGAATAATGTTAATTGTTAATTAATGTATAACTAATTTATTAAATAATTGAAATAATATAAAAGAATCAAGTATTTTTAAGGGTATTTTGAAGGATTATATTCTTATAGTATATCTGGTCTTAGTAGTCGCAAACTAGTGTTTGGGTGATGTTAGATATAATTGATTCTAACACTATGTTATTCGTACAGCTTGGTTGTGACATATACATTATATCTTATATATATATATATCCAATGATTTATTTAGCTACCCAACCCATGTATGTTTTGGAAAATGAAACCTAGTTGACTCTTTGGGGATTTTTTCCCTAATATCATGGTGGGAGGATGGATAAATGGCTATACCCTCTAAAAATACTATATATTTTCAGTTGTTACATTCGTCGGAATTCAGAATGAGGTGTTTTTCAATATAGTTGTGTAGAGATCAATGATTTCTTTTGGTTATTTCACTCAAAGGTGTTACGAGATATAATATCTAAATTATTATTATAGGTATGATGTGTAAAATTTGTGATGGGTTGATTTACATTATCAGTGAATGGGCTATAGTTGATTGATGTATAATATATGATTTTTGATATACATCATACGAATATGGTGGATCCTGAAAACAACTTTGTTACTATTTGTGGATATGTGAAACAAGAAAATGTGATGATGTGATTCTTGAGGTGTATGTTGTTATTCCTTGATCATTTTTGGGAGGGATTTCATATAGAGAGTTATACATAGGATGTGAGATGTTGGGGAAGATTAGAAAACTAGTGAGGATTAGAGATCATGGTAGCATTAATGTTATATTATTTTATTATTTAATCTATTTTATATGATGCTGGGTAAGATTTTTCGATGGTGAGGTTGGAAAATGATTATACTTATTTAGGTGAGGTGTTACATTCACAACTGATCATTGTGATTTAGCATACTTTCATAATATTTTACATTAGAGGCTCCATGAAGGATCTATATTAGTATACTATTATTTTAACCCTATGTATATATAAACTTTTTTTCTAGTTAGCTGGAGAAGGTTGTTAATTGGGATGGATACTACTAGCTTAGGGTTTATCAGGACCTATTTTTTCTATATGGCCACTACTATCATTACCTATTGGTACTTGTAATTTTCCGTTCAATTGTTTAGTATTATATGACATGTAATGGTTTTACATTGTCTATATATCTATGATTATGTGTGGGTATTCTTTTCCTTATTATATCTACCTTATGTATGATTCTCTTACCACGTATTGCCTCCCATATTCAGGTTTATTTTTTCATTGGTGGTAGTCACCACCCCTGGGCCTACTAGAGGATGGAAATAGTAGTTTCCATCTCTCTCCCAATATTTCATTATATTTATGGGGAGGGGTTTTGATAATCCACCGTATTTAACCACATAGATTATGATCATTTTATCCCTCTTATAGAGATATGGAAAAGTATTGGAATTATATATGTTATTATTCCAATATGTATGATTATTGGGTTTTTATCTCTGTATAGTTTCACAATGAACATGGTATTTTTATGTGGGTAATGATTATGTTGACCCTTTTTTTTGACATATAAAAAATCATTCATTATTTATTTGTTCCTATTCCAATAATGATGAATATTGTAAATATTTATTATTTATTATTTAAAAAATGTATGATATGATGAATTCATTGGACTTAATCAAGTGAAATGTGAGGCCCAACATTTAATAGTCCCCATTTGAATCGGTATGTGTCATGAGAAAAAAATTATTATATATTTTCTTATTTATTCCAATAACATTATTTTAACCTTAATGGTATGATCATGATTTTTTGGACAATAGTATAGAATTATCCATCTAGAATTAATCATTTCACTGATATGAAAAATAATTATGGTTATCAATTTGGTTAATTTTTTATTTCCACAAATTTATATACAATGAAATCTGTTTATGTCAATTATAGAATAAGGATAATTAAATGCAACTTTCATAATATTTATTCCTTGGATATTTTATGATTTCATTGGTTGTATGTCTTAACATTGTGAGAATTTGATCTCATGTGTTATTATATTTCAATTTACCAATGATGTAAGAAAATGAATTACAATTGATATGTGAAGTATATTATCCTGTGTAAATAATGTATGGGTGTTACAATGTAATTGTTATCGATTATATTATTTATTATAGGAGAAACATATTGTTTTCCTGATAATGACATCAGATTTCCTAGATTTTTTCATAATTATCTATATCTATAAACCTAAATAGACATTGGAATGTTTGTAATGAAATATTTTCTGTATGTCATGTAACTATGGGTTATTTGTGCTTAAATATATATAGTTGATATTGATTCCAATTTTTAAAATATCTTTCTAGAGAATTGGATGTTGGAGTGCAGGCGTAGTGTAATTAAATTGGTATCATAGTATGGTTTATAATAATGTAATTATTTGGATACATTTTAAGGATAAAATAAGGGTTGATAAGTTATGCTTCAACATAATTTCAGTTTTATATATAAAACATTAGGATATTATATTATATAATATAATTTAAATAATGAAGTTTTAATTGTGGGAGGATACTAAGAGAGAATTAGGTAAAATCTCAAGAATACATCTGTGTATATGATGACATCATAATGTTTTGATAATGTTAAGATTATGTTTTTTTCATAGAAATTTCACCATTTTCTAGATAATAGATTGTGAAGGTATCCATGAAGCATCATCATAGAGTGGTAACAACCCTAAAAAATATTTAATGAGCATTAATATGACCTTTACACTTGTTTACGGAGATTTGGTTGAAAATTTCTCACTTGGATACATACATATGAATGATATGATTTGTCCATTTATATTCCTTTTTAAAAACCATTATGATGGATTAATTTCCTAATTTTTATGTGGGATTAGTTTAGTATGTACAATGGATAAATTAATAATTAACTATAGATTATTTGAAGGTAATAATGTATGGATTGAAGGGTTCATTAATGAATATGTGTATTGATTGAAAATTAATATTCTCATGATCATTGAAATTAGTTTTATTGAAACAATTTTTTGTTTGAGCATTTCATTAAAAATGGATAAAATAATAAACCAAAAAATTGTATGTGTCAAGAAAAACCTATTACATATAAATAAATATAAAATATTTATTAAAAGATATTAATGTATTGTTAGAAAATATAAAATGAAACAATTATATA
Source organism: Viscum album (assembly GCA_963277665.1). Taxonomy (NCBI): domain Eukaryota; kingdom Viridiplantae; phylum Streptophyta; class Magnoliopsida; order Santalales; family Viscaceae; genus Viscum; species Viscum album. The sequence continues at coordinate 1,992,309,576 of OY728150.1, read as the reverse complement.
TTTTTAGTATAAATTGATATTTATCAATGATTTTAAGCTATATTCTAATATATTATGTGCTTTATATGAATGTTCTGAGGGTTGTTATTCTATAGTTATTTTTCAAGGATTTGAAACATATATTAAATTTATTTGGAAACTATGAATTTATTTTTAATTTTATATTTTTGGGTATAGAAACCGATGAACTTTTGATTGAGGTATAGATAACTCTTAGGATTAATATATTACAAATGTTGAGGTAATAATGTTCTGATTTAATTTGAGAAAATTGAATTAGTGATTATTAATGGACTTGTAATTTATTTTTGACAAAATTAATAAGTAATCAATGCTATTCATTATACAGTTAATCTCATTTTTGTTATATATATATATATAAACTAAAGTAGTATTAATTGAAATGATGTATAAAGATAAGATTTTTTTTTAAGGAATATATGATTTGACTATTGGTTTATGTCCTGTAGGTTTATATGATTTTTGGAACAATATGTAATAGATAATATGTTATTATGGTATATAAAAACAAGGGTATATAATTATATGATTGATTAATATTATTTTTTGAAGGATATCTAATATGAAATGACCTAATGATTTCATATTTGTGATTATGTATTGATTGATCAATATATTAAGTATACCCTCACATAGTTTCATCAGTGGGTAAAAATCAATATTATAATGATGTAGTTTATATAATGGGTGTACAATATATCACCTTTTGAATTAAATATATGACTTTCTTTAAATATATTAATGTGTTCGATATCTATCTCTACATATAACACTAAACAGAAATAATCTATATAATATAAAGAAAAAATATACATCAACAAAGGATGTTAAAGATAACAAATTTAGTCAGCTTGAATTAATTTGATTAAACACATTTCAAAATATAAGTTCAAAGAAAATGAAGACATATTTAATATGAATTAAATTAATATATATTACATAAAATGTTTTATATTATAATTTATTATTTCAAAATATATTTTTTAAAAAATATATTTTTATGTGGCATGAATTTATTTTTTAATAAAATTGTGACCAATGATGATAAATGTTGTTTTATATTAATAATTTATTAATAACAATTCAGTTTTAATATTATATGATATAATAATAATAACATCTAAATTTGAAAATTTTATTTAATAATATTTTATGTCATTAAAATTAATTATTTTATTCACGAAATGAATTTATAAATTTTTTAATTTGAAATAAAAAAATAAAATATTTTTTTTGTTTATTTTAATAGTATTATATTAATATTATCTATTAATTTTTTATAAGATTATTTGTTTTGATGGGTATAATGAATAAATGCGGATGTTTCTAATATTTATCATTTTTATGACATTATAATAATAAAATATAATTGTATATGTTTTAAAATTATCATCTAAAATGAATATATGTTTATAAGAATAATAAGTCATTTGAAATTAATATGATGTATTTATAAAATACATACATATCCTTTTGGAAACAAGTGTAATATTTTACCCCAAATCCCATTTTTTCCATTGTATTAAAAATTACATATATCACGTTTTGAAATAAAATCTATATAAATGCATATAATATTTAATATTTAAATTATTATATTATGTAATAATTTCAATATAAATTTTGTCCATAAATTTATAATTTATATGAATAAAGATAATTTCCATGTTAATCATGAAATTTTTATTTTCAATTTTTTTATTAATACAATATAATTAACATTTTATAATTATATTAATATATTTTAAATGATTATTATAAAAAATACATTTAAATTGTGTCTAATATAAAATAAGTTTAAGAACACATTATAGTTTGATTTCCATTGTTCATCAACAAATTGATTTTTCAAAATTAATATTATTGTGAAATAAAATATAAGTTTCCATTATTTATAAATAAAATTAGATAAAATTGAAAAAAATATTTTCTTTTAACTAAATTTTTTATGTGGGTTTATTTTATATTTTTTAAAACATAAAATAATAATTTAAAAACTAGTTACCAATATAAAAAATGTAATATATAAAACACAATGAAAAAATGACTTCCATCATTTGAAGAAAATTGTGTTCAAATAATTCATGGAGTATTTATAGACCCAATTTAACCCCAATGTCCATTTTTATATTCTTGATTCATTTTTCCATTAATAATGTAATGATATCGACGAAAATTAAGTGGAATTAAAAACGCACCCTTTTCTTCACTTATAAAAGGGGATCAGGTCCACCCATTATTTGTTACAAATACCATTTTAATTTACCATGATATTGTGCTAAAAATAACTTTCATAAATTTTATTTTATCATAATTCATCCTAATATCGATATTATTTACCCATATTCCATTATTTCAAAGGACATATCTTGGAAAAGATCAAGTCACCAATGTTAGCATTACCTATATTTTAATATTTATTTATCATATTCAACATTAAAACATCAAAGATCAATATAAATGATAATTAAATCAATTAAATCAATATATTGAATAATTTTATATGGAACAATCATTATTTATTCCTATGTGTTAAAAATTAAAAAAAATTCCCTCAGTGTGTGAGCGTAAACAATCGCCTTCATCAATAGAAATTTTCCATATCTCATAACCATATCTCATGGATTGTTTTAATGAATGGATTTATGATTAAATATTTAATGTAATATATATTTATTGTTATGTAGTTTAAATTTATAATATACTTTATTTCATACAGATTCATTGATGAGTGGAAGCATTAATCATGTGTACATTCGGACCACTACCTCCACAAGAAATGTGTTTAATTTTTTATTCCCACCCTTAAGAGATGAATTTTATAATATATTTAAGTTTTAAACATTTTTTACCTAAAAATATTAATATTATAGATACTATGAATCTATTTTGTGGATATTTATACCATGTTCATCATTTATAAGGAGTTAAATAAAAAATGGTGTAACAAACACTTTTATCCAACATAGGCAAGAAAGATATACAATAAATATTTATCAATTGTAATAAGAGGTATATAATAAATTATATACCTAAGAATAATGATACTAAGAATTAATTTAATCAAATCAACATCATTAATATATAAGTACGGTGAATTCCCAAAATTAAACTGGAACATGGTAAGTGTTTTCATTTCAAATTCCTCTTTATGAGAGATTTATGTTATTATGAACCTAATATCATTTTTATGTTATATACTACCTATTTTAGATATAATATCAATAAATAAATTTTAATCATTTTAAATTTATTTTATATAATATACCAATATTTTATGTAGTTTTGATTAAAATGTTTCTCAAGAAGAAAGGTATCTTTATCTCAAAATTTTATTCCATGAGAAATGTTTTTGTAATGATACATGTTTTCCATTTAATTCCAACCAAAAAACAATGGATTTATATTTATAAAAAAGAATTCATTTTCATTCTTAAAAAAATCACAAATTATTTTCATTCCATAAATTTTCATTTACCCATTTGTTACCCCATTAGTAAAGATTATGGTAACTAAATTTTAATTCATTGATTTATGAACATAATATTCATTTTAAAAGTATATTATGATGTAGCATATGATTAAATCTTCTATTGCCCAATTTTTTTATATTAATTTACATTTATAATATATAATAATACTTTATTTCATATTTTATACATCAAGGAGTATTTCCCTGATTCATGATATTGAGGAATCAAGTATCCCTTCATTGAGTTATATAATTTCATCACGTAGTTTTTTCTTCAATTATTGTATTCTCATACCCTTATATATATATTTTTTAATTTTTTATACACCGATGGAGAGAGATATATTTAAATAATTTTTTTAACTTATTTCATAATTCCAGTTATAAGAAAAAGTATTTTCAAAATAATAAAATGTGTTTTCCATTTCCAAATCATATTTTTTTCATCCACCACTCATTTCACTAAGAAAATAATTACTCCTTTTAATTACCACTTTATTAAATATTATTTTTAAAATTAACTATTTTAAAATCTATTCACTTAAAATTTGGAATAAATATTTTTTTGGTGACCTATAACGTCTCATATTATATCAATATTTAAAATATTATATAAATTATCATTTTTTTATTTATAATTTATTTTACTTTCATAATTTTGAAAGTATTTACAATAATAGGTTACATTATTTAATATTTATTCTATAATATATATAAAAAATTTTTATGAATAAACTGACTATTGACAAAAAAATCAATTCATGATCCCTTTTAAGGAGGTATTTTTAATGAATTCTTTTGAAATGATGTTTTTCATCTAAGTCAGTGTACTTCTTTGTATCCAATATAAAACTAAGTATTTGTAAATTTCAAACCAACATAAAAATTTCTTTATGTGTATTTTCATCATGTTATATCATTATTTATTTACAAAACACTCATTTATCTAAATGGTGTTATAATAAAATTTTACATAATTTAGATTAGATGATGTTTTACTAGAAAAAATGACATTGTATTATTATATAGAAAATTAATATCATTTTGTTGTTGTTATTATTATTTATATTACTATTTTCATATTTACTATATGTTGTATGTCAATACACCTTTTTAATTTGGATAATTTATGATCATGTAATCTTAATATATACTTAATTCTATATTTACTGCTCAAAAGAGTGAGAATATCAAACTAATATAATTAAAATTCATTGATAGTAATATGGAAAGAATGTTTATCTATTTACATATAGAAAATTATATGTTTCCTCTATAATTTTATTTTTATAAAAATTATTATTGATATGTTAATTATGTATAGTTACACCAGCCATATTTTTTCATCTAATGTGTTATGATCTTGTAATCAATTTTATTTAAGTAGGAAAAAGTTGTTTTGATCATTATATTTTCATCCAAGATGGAAAAATATTTCCATGTTTTTCATGTATTATTTGACAATCCACCTTTTTTACACATGGTTATGATCATGTTAAACATTTATAATCATTAGGACATGTATTAGAGTTATGAATAGTTATATTTATATAGTGATAATTATTTTTAATGTTGATTATATATTTTCAATCAATACCTCCATTAGTTAATGAATTGGATATAAATGAGTGATGGTTGGGGACATGGATTACATAGCCCCTCAATGTGTTGTCATGTATTAAGAGTCAATCATGTTTTGGTATTTAAGGTGTATCCATATCTAGAAAATCATATTTCATATGTGGTATGTTCATGACGTCAAAGATCATGATTTATTGGCCTATGGTATGAAATTAACAGTTTTCTATTATACTTATCATCACAAAAATTAATCTATCATTATCCATGTTATATATTGATTTTTCTTTCTATCACTGGATTATTTTTTCTAAATTTATTTTTATTAATGAAATATAATGATTGCTTATTTCATACGTGATATTTATTCCATGTTCATGACATGAATCCCTCATTTTTTTGGGTTCCCTTACTAATAATTTGAGGTCATCCCTTTTTATTATTCAATTTTCATATGCATTGTAATAAAATTTTCACATGATATATCTAATAGGATATCATGTGTGGAAAATTTCATGTATATGTTGAACAACTATTATTGATTATGTATTTTTTATAGTAAAAGGAAACATATTTTTATTTATAAAGGAATATTCTTTAATTGTCTACATTTTTTTTAATTCTATATGTCAAAAATATGAAAAGGCCTTCATAATTTTTAATCACATGTTTTCTTTTGTAAATGAAATTATGATTGAGTTATTTCAAGTTATATATATATAATTATTATAAAATACATGACAATAAATACGTTTTGGTGTCACTATATCTTGGAGTGTGGGTTGGGGGTGTCATTACAAATCTAATTCATGGTAATTCTCAATATAACATCATTTGTAGGGAATAGATCATAACATTTATAGTTGTCACATTTCACAATTATATGTAATAAGTCCAAGCCCACATGTCTCTACAAAAAATAACTCATTAGGACAGACATTCCCACCCTTTATATCTTAATAAAAAATCATTCGGGGAAATAGGGCATGCCAAGTATGTAATAAAATATTAATATTGGGACTATCCTATGGAATCCAAGTGCAACACACCATGAAATAATTCAACAAATGCAACACCTTAGGATGACCCCCATGTTTTCCCTATATCTAATTCACTGAAACCCAATATAGAGGTAAATGGTTAGGATTTATATTTAACATTAGACTACTATTTAATCGGGGAATTATTTTTTCATGTAAGGAGATAATATTAAATAAATTATTTAATAGATTAACTATAAAGTAGATATATCTCACCACACATCATAGAGAAATAAAAACTAATATCTATAATGAGGAATAATATTGTGACCACCTGTAATATTATTATAGAAGGATATTCGTTGAATATTTTCAACAAATACATGATAAAATAAATGGAATAAAATATTTTGATGAAAAATGAAATAGTGAACAAAAATACTTCTTTGGGGCAAGACAAAAGGAATACAAAAACATATATAAAAGGATCTATGTTGAAAAAATGACATATGACTAAGGGTCATCCAATTAAATAAAAAATAAAACTAGTTAAAGAATATTATATGACCATGTCATGAATTTTATAGATAAATTTGAGTGTGGGGAGGGGTAGGTGAATATATATAAATGAGGAGAAAATGTATTAATCAACTTTTTAAAGTAATTAGTTATTTAAATAATTAATATACAAATTAACATGACGTGAAACATGGTGTTACAATGAGAATAAAATGTAATCTCCCACTATGACCCTCATGGTATGGATGTCCTTAGATATGACATGGAACACATGTACAAGGATGTATTACAAAATTTTGAGTTGTGGGTCATATTATAGTGACCCCTCTGGAAATCACATGTGGAACTACCTATAGGTATCATTAAGAAGCAAATGTGAATTCCATCACAATGTGGAATTATCCATCATGACATTGAGATTATTCCCTAACCAGCTCCACAACATGACCTTACCTGAAGACCTATTCCCTATCCTTCATCCATGGGGTCACCAAATAATCATGGCATGGAAACACATTATCCAAAAAACTCAACATGGAAATACATCAGAGCCATCACAACACATATTTATGTATACACACTATATATTCTTAAGGTTCCAATTCCTTTTTAATATTAAAACAATCATGTAAAAGGGAGTCATACAAAAATCATGATACCCTCCACTATATTTTTACTAACACCACTTATCATAAATGAAAAATAAGAAAAATAATTTATTAAGGACATAATTATCATGATTATTTTGTGATACCTGTCACTACAACATGATGCATAAACCTTGTATAGTAAACACAAATTAATTATGTAAATATTTATAAACTAAAAAAATACTTATTCACACCTTGAGAATCAATATAAAAACCAAATATTTATATCTATAAAGACCACCAGTCACAACCTAATGGACTGAATAAAAATAAAAATAAACACATATAAACATGACATGACATGACCCATATTAGTCACTATGTGAAAACCCATCTTTAGAAAATCACATCCACCTAAAATAATATTACAACCTCAACTATAATATTTAATTTAAGATAAAACTGCCAGTTCAATTTTCATCACAGAAAAATCATAAAAATTAATATACATGAGGATTGGGAAAAATATGACTATTTTTATACCTAAATAAAAAATATGGTATTATAAAATCAATACAATATGACTAATCATCCCTCATCAATGATCTAATTAGTTATTGGGACTTCTTTATGATTATATATAACCACTTTGGATGAATATCAAACACTAACTCATTCTAATACTTTTAGTCACACCCATTACCACTACCCTAGATTGTTGTGAAATTCCTTCCTAATTATATCCTTTTCAATTTTGTCTATAAGATTAAATAAATGATTACCAAATTTTGTATAATTATCAAGCTTAAAATAATTAGTATTTTACAAATGATATGTGTGGTAATAATATTAATGATGCTATGGCATGATTAATTCTTTATTCAAATAAATATTATATTTTACAAAGAGATTAATTTTATTATTATTTTATTGATCCTATTCACTCTAAACATTCCAATACAGTTTGGTATCAACATCACCTATTTCTAAATAAATTAATATTCCAGTGTATCATACACCTATAGGAATTCTAAATCACCCAACTCAATCACATGTGGATGAAATATCTTATTAGTTTACCTCTTATTAATAATATCAGTGGTCAGCAAAAACATTCAAATTTTGTATAAATATTCCAGTGACTCTAGAATGAGGAACATTTTGATAATTGTTGATTCTCAGAACTATTGAGAACTTATATGTAGTTAAAATTTAATTAATCTTAATTACTCAATATGAAAAATGTTATTCAATTATTTAAAACTATTAGGGTAGGAAAAATATAAATGTATTTAATTCTTCCCCTAAATTATTCAAAATATAAGAAATATACCATATTTATTTCCTCTATTATATGATTCGAATATTACTATTATATATTCATCTATGGATGATAAATATTTATAATATTTATTAATTTATGAAAATCCATTTACAATCCTCACTAAAATCATGATGAAATCCAAGAATCTCATTTAGAGAGAATACTATAATCACCCCAAATAAATTTACTCTCTCCCACATATAGACCATACCAATTTAATAAAAATATAATTTTCTCTAAATTTAAAGAAAATGATAATCTTTACTCAACTGATGAAAATATCCAAAATAACGTCACTTTAATGGGAAATCCTTGGAAACCATATCACTAAATCACTATTAACATCATCTAACTATAACTAAGGAAGGAAAAATGACTATATAAAACAATGAGGTCATTGATAATCTTATCTCGCCTACTAACTCGTATAAAATCATTTTAAAAAAAATCAACCTCATCCAAATACACTTGTAAGTGATGAACATTTTATAGTATGTCATCATTAAAAAATATGTATTCCCCACCTCAAGGATATTGAATACCTCATTAAATCATCCAACATATAGATATGGTCTAAAACAAAACCTTGTACATGAATAATATTTTTTTCATTAAGATAACAATACGGTTTTAGCACCCCACCACATATGCTAACCAAAATAACTATAAATTTAATTAGTGATTGATGACTCATCATAACCATATTGATAAGTGAGGATGGTGTATAAATGGAATATAGGTCACATGACATTGATTATCCTAGAATTCTTCATGAAAATCAACAAATGGAGCCATCACTTACCAATTTGTTTCATAACTTATTTAACAAATTTCCCTTAGTATTCCAAATTAATTTCACTACAATGTTTCTACTTTTCATTTTTATGCACTAAATTTAAATCTAAGGACATATTTTATTCATAAAAAAACACAAAATATTCAGGTTTCATTATGTGAAATGATTTTGTATATATAATTTTTTCAGTTTATACAATAAATATCTCATGATAATGATATTCCTGCAACAAACTAAGGGTATGCTCCCGCACTGAAAATCCGATATCATAAATAAAGTAGGTGTGAAAAATAATACCTAGTTTCCTACAACAATATTCAACCACATCAGCATCCTATGCTATTATATCTCTATAACTGACTCATGATATTAGAAATATTTTCATAATGTTTTTCCCATATAAAACACGTTCATGATCCAAACTACCGTTATTCCTCATTTCAACAATAATGTTATTTTCTTATGAAATTATAACCTTAAGAACATTACCCCAATATTTATATGGTCCTTAATCAATGATTCCATGTAGAAATAGTATTTTATAAACATCATATAATAACTAGACAATCACAAGAAGTTGGGGATATAAAATATCATCATAAGCCTCTCTTAAATAACAACTTCTTAAACCATTAGAGGGTCCGCTATCACTCCATTACATTATATCAAAGTAAACATGTAGTGTACTCGGTCAATCCGAATATGAAAATTTTAGATATTTTAATATTATCAATTCTAACATATTTCACTCAATGTGATCTATAATATTCCAAAATATCATATATTCAATTAAAATATATGATAATATAACTGAAAAACACTAAAAAAGTAACCAAACCAGGATGGATGACCCATTTAATTAGGAAATTAAAAAATACATTTTTTATCTAAAAAAACATTAATAATTAGTCATATAGACAACACATTCACTTAAATGATGTACAAGGAATGTTAGAATCCCCAACTCATAACTAGTGATTACATTATAATAAATTAGTCGTAGATAACACAATGGAACCCCTATGATTATTTAAAAAATAATCATTATGAGGGAACATACATCACATATTGAATATAAAGCGATTAGAAATCCAATAATTCAAATATAATCCCAAATATTCATATGCCTTTAAGGGATATAAAACTGGAGAACCCTAAGGGTAAATACTAAGTCACATAAATCCCCTCACCTTTAAATATTATAATTATACTTTTATCTCTTGAGTCTCTATAGAATATATCTTATAAGGCGAAGGGATATTTTATATTCCCTTCGTATGAACTGAATCATTAATTGAATATCATTTTTGGATGGTAACACTAAGAAAATAGTAGGAAAATTATCCTAAAACCTACTAACATTCTAAATCAACACTGTATGATAAATCTACAATTTTCCATAATGATACCAGAAACTTATGATGATCCTAACTAGATATTGAGTTCTATCATCACCAGAACCTCTCTATATGTACCACACCACAATATATATATACTTCGTTCCCTCGGTAGAAAGAAATTAATCCTATTGAATATAAAATCAATATGGTCTTCATATAGAACATTGAAATCTATCAGAGGGGTCATGTAAACACTACTCATATATATTATTTATAAATCCCATGGAAATCTATATCTACCATTCACTATGACATAATCACGAAACATAGGAATTATATCATATTAATCCATGAAAATAATATCAATTGACATAACCGTATATAGATATTATACAATTTACCAAATAAAATCAATAAATTGAACTGATCTGAAATGACATGATTCTATTTTTTAAAAAAGAATTTTAAAATATAGAAGCTAAAATAATAATATATCTAATGATATATTTCCATGAGTCATGAATTGAAGGAGTAACCCCAATATTATTAAAATTCTATAAAACATACAATATTCCCCTACCCAGATCCCCTTAAATGAACCTCCATAATATTGTTACTTCTTATATCCCTCTGAACAGTATCATCTTCTATATACATAATGGTTGATAGAAATCATGAGACCAAACTTATCGGGAATCTATATTCTATCTCCAAAACCCAACACCTACCCAAATACACAATCAATGTGTAATTACAGAGGAATCACAAAATACATCATCATGATCCTTATTCTTTATCAAAATCGATTGTCAACTACTATCAAGTATAGTAAGTACTGATATTACTCAGATTACCATACTTGTTTCCCACCAAAAAATAACCTCCACGTGTGGGGCTGGGGGATGGGTCACCACTCTAGATACTTTATCCATCATAAACATAGAGTGAATTAGGAAATTCTTATTTCATAGAAAATTAGACCCCATTATTATATTCCCTATTAGTATAAAAAATCCATGAGCTTCATCCATTATTTAGGCTACTCTTTATGATGACGACCTTTTTATAAACTCTAAAAAAGTAGGCTGGTGAATTTTTTAGCTATACCTATATCTTAAATTATAGATTATCTATAAAATTAATATCCCAAGCTTCACAATCCCTAGATATCATAATGTAAAAAATTAAATAGATTTATCTTGTTTCCATCATAATTTATTAATTATATCCCTCCCTTAGTGAGGTTCCTAAAATTCTAGGCGATATCCACCCTCTTGGTCATAATAAAATTGGCTATATAGATTTGTTTGAAATTAATTTTTAGATAAAATAATTTTCTTGTTTTCTATGATAAAAATTGGTACAAACATGACTTTTAATGATTAATTTTTTATATAAATTAAATTTAGATTATATCTTTTATCACACACAACAAAGATTTCCGCTTCTATTATAGCAAGATCTATGTTTTAATGAACCATGATACATTATCAATATTATTATTTAAACAAGTCCTTTATAACCCTGATATTCAATTTAGTGTTATGAAAATGTAAAAAATTATTATTGATTATTATGTACAATGGTTTTATGTGGGGAATAAATATAGGTAAAAAATGCAATTAATTTTTTTAGAAGTCATTATATGTTTCAAAAATTCTATTTTCGCAAATTTTTTTAATTTTTTGAAATATAATAATTGTAATTTTTTAAAATTTTATTAAAATTATATTTAAAATAAACATCGATTTTTAAATATTAATTTCAAAATTATGAAATGGTGAATTTTTTAAAATTTATTTAAAATGATTTTGTAGTGATTATGGAAAAATACAAATACTTAATATGATTTTTTTTTTCATTTACATCATTAAAATACATATAAATTTATTTATGATGGGATTAATAGTAAACATGGTATAATTATTTATATATTCATCCAATTTAGGTTATTATAACCAATTTCATATTTTCATTTGAGGTTAAAATATTATTTACGTATGAAAATGTACTCTTTGAAACACATTTTCTCATAAAATATGTGAGTTAAATTTTGATTTAAACTATACCAACTATTTTAGATGAATTTTAAATAATGAATTCCATATTTATAATTATAATAATTTATATTCTCTAATATTTTACAAAATAAAATTTACCATTATGAATAGTAAAATCATTAAACCTTAATTTCCATGGTATAAATGAAAATTGATTTACAGATCATTAAACTGAAAAGGAAAAGGGTAAAATCACCAATAAACTTGAATAACACGAATTTTATGTTTATATTTATTCTTTATCACTTATAGTGTCAATAACGGTCCATTGTTATCCACTTTTATGGAGAAAACATTTGTATAAAATTTTCATTTCAAAAATTACAAATGTGTTACTCACATCATTTACTAAAGGGTATTCCCTCTACTGTTCTATTCAAACATCCAATACCATATATAATAGCCTAATCCTTACAAAATACCTAAGACACATTCATATTATCATCCTATCATAATAGATTTTATAACAAATCTATCCTATGAACGCTTATGGAGAAAACCTAAGGAGGTCACTTGAAGAATAAGTCGTGTTATCCAGCAATTTTTTGTATTTTTTTTATTTTTACAGCTCCTTAAAATCATATTAAAACATTATAATATAATAAAACTTTTATATTCAATATATATGTGTGTCATTAGATTATATTAATTACCAACTCCAATTTTTTCACTCAAATTGGAAATGAGAACATCAATGGTGTGTGCGGTTGACTACCACCTCATGAAAGGTTGAGACATGTTATCAATCAGCACCTCTAATAGTTAGGTATGATGATGTATAATATATTTTTATATATAATATCTTTATGATAAATAAAATTTTGAATTAAAATATCAAATATACATTTTTTATTTTCCATTTCGTTGGGATTGTGATAATGTTTTTCATATGTATTGCTTATTACCTCCTCGTAAAGGGATGGGGTTCATTTTTCTCTAATGTTTTACATAAAACTTTATAGGGGATAAATTTACTGAATATATGTGATATAAATGAGATATAAATGATTCTGGAATGGCCTTATATTATATAACATAATTTCAATTCATCTGTCAAAAAAATTGAAATAACGTTCATGTATACATACGAACTACCATCTCAATGAAAATTTTTTATCATTATTTATCCTTAAATTCCATTGATTACGAAAACTAAATATTTAATTAATATATATGATATATAAATATTATTTATTATTTTTTATGATGACATATCATTCATAATTTATAAGTAAAATAACTTTACAATATTCAATTTACATTTCATTTAACTAACACTTTATTGTAAATAAGTTGATTTAATCCATGGTAAAATTAACATATATTTAAGGAATATTTTAGATAATGTGACACCTTAATGTTATATGGAATAACCTAGACTATTTTAATGATAAATCATCAAATAAAAATCATAGAAATGATTAAAAATATTACTAATAATATGGAATCACAAAAAGGCATAAAATATTGTCTTCATGATTGGATTCAATAACAATACACTCTTTCCACATAGGGAAAATAGATACATATAATAAATAATAAGATATAAATAAATCATGAACCCTATAAGTAAATTAAAAAAACCATAAATGAAAAAAATAGGGTTAACAATCCAATTATTTTAAATTTTCTTTCCATAATACATTGGATAAATACACCCTTGACTAATATTCACACTAATATATGACACCATCCTATATCTTATGAAACATTCCAAAATAATAAATAAATTATAATAAACATGTCAATATAACCATATTGTTATATATAAACTAGTTTAACTCTACTATAACAATATCGGTGCACCACATGACCACAATGCACCTCTTCATATGGTAATGGATGCAAACTTTTATCTAGGGTGTTATAGTTAAATTTCAACACCATACTCCCTGGATTATAATTGAGTAATAGTTAATAGAAATAAAAATAACCCCCCCTCTATGTAACACATTTTATATCAATATAAATTATATTTATTATATGAAACATAAATAAAAATTACCCATCTACCCAAGATCATATATATATCGTATAAAAATAATCTATAATTAAAAAGAATATTTTTAAAAGCAATAAAAAAGTCATGATGTCATTATTGTTCTCATCTCGCATGAAAAATATGAACTAAAATAAGCAAACATGAATCATAAGGTAGGTGAAAATATACTAATCTACATCCATGAAGCTATATTTGGTAACCATGATGGCTTGTACTGGGTGTGTGTATAACATAATAGCCAACTGAAAATGTTGTCTCTAAAAAATCATATCTTAATAATGCGCATGATAATGTTTCATAATAGATGAATAGAGACATAAATAAATAAACAACCATTGATATTCATATCTTGTATTGATTTCCAAATTTAACTCACCAACCTCATTAAGATCCATATGTTAGTAAAAAATCACAAAACTAATCCATGGGTTAGACAATCTCGAATTTCAAATTTCATCAAAATATAAAATACATCATAAAGAATAGTTCCCACACCAGAAATTTGTATTTAATATATCATAAAAAATTTAATATTATTCTATAGATTTATCTTCTGTAAAATAAATCATTGGGATGATATACATATTTTCTATAATATCTTCATTTAGCATCATTGTGGGTAATATTTTTTACCCTTATATCAATATATGATCATTGTAATTTTAAAAGATACATGCCCCACTAGATATAACATTGTATAAAAACATTATGGTTAATGCTAATCGCTTCAAATATCAATCCAATATCATTACTGGGGGTAATAAATCCTTACCCATATGTCTCTATATAACACATGTCATTTGGGGTTGGGGAATACCTTCCTAATATATTCCAATTTAATGTCATTCAATCGAATAATTCCCACCCCATAAATAATAAATTTTTAACTTATGGTCCAACCATTATACCCACTTCCAAAAAATGAGGATAAAATTTAATTATAGTCACCTTTAGAGTTTCCATTCATATTTCCACTTTCCGTAGTTTTAGTAACACATATTTCTATAGATACACATATGTGATTTAAAATTATATACACACAAATCATGACCCGTATAATGAGTTTTACAATGATGAACAATATGTAAAACATTTTATTATGTTTTAATTCAAGAAATCTCAATGTCAACCTGATCATACATCAAATATACATGGAGAATATAATTTAAAATTAGGAATATATAGTGAAACCCTATTTTATTCTTGTAGAAGGTTCCTCATTTAATATCACCCTATAATATGAAAACAAATTGATGTTATTAGTGATTATAGAAAATATTAAAGGTGATATATATGGAAATGATTGGAGTAAGACCACTAAACCTTGAAAACTACTATTAGGGGATCGAGTGGTTGTGATATGCATACCTTTAGAAATAAATTTCATCAATTGAAACACAAATCATTAAAAAAATCATGGAGAGTCCACATAAAAATTATATGGTAGACAGTGAGTGTGAGGAGAGGTAGGTGTGTCATTATAAGAGAGGAAAAATTATGATATGAAATTTATTAATAAAAAGCAATTATTTATTTCATTTTTTAACAAGTCCTGAATTATTGTGTGATCATACCAATCAGGGAATGATGACCCCATAGACTTATCTTAAATATGTTTCCCTTCCTAGATACATTATTTTATACCACTCATTGAAAGAAACAAGGAATATTGAGCTCCATTCTATAGTGACATGACACCTCCAGATGTGTCATTGAACTATAACAATAGGAATAACCATGTATTTTTTAGAAAGGTATTATTGGAATAGACTTCCCCCTCATAATGTATATGTATTTCCTATTATCTCTATATTATGGTTCTAATCGTCAAATTTAACACATTCTATAGTCTAAATGTAATGTCGAAAATGGGATATAGTGAACAAAAATACATAAAAGAAAATAATTAATGAGTTATATAAGTGGAATAAATTACATTATTAATGGGTTAACACAACAAATATTCAAGTGTTTTATGTCTTTTTTAAATTTTGGGAAATTTTTAAAATAGATTCACCACTATGGAATCACAACCTTAAAAAAATTATTTGTCCCCCCTTAATTAATTTTTGAATGGAAAATCCATAGGTATTGATAGGTATGGGTAATATTAATAACATTACAATAGTAACCCTGAAATAACCCTCCCACTACATAGAAAATTTAGATAGTGATTGATCAAAAAATTCTAGCCTAATACATTTTGGTCTCCACACTACATGAATCAGTATGAAAAGGTCACCATTACTGTCAGTAATCCAAATAGACATAGAGTAACATACTCCATTATTATGAAAATAACCCCATTTACACCAATCATGGTGTGACCCCACTAGTTTCATTGTGAAAATATTCTTTAGTAAATAATATTCATTTTCATCAATTTTTCGTCCTAAACTCATGTTTTAACATTCCAATAAATCAATTTTCTACCATTTCAAAATCTTCATAATTCGTTACTAAAGAAAAAACATGATTTATAAAATAAATTTTTATATATTTGAATCTTATTAACATTTGGGGAGTTATAGTTATATTATATGTATGAAGGATACACTATTATAATATTAGTGAATAAGATGATTAATTTCTTTTGTAAAATGAACTGTAATAATAAAAACTTATTTATATACATTTAACAATGATATAAAAAACATTGTAAAGAATGATATAGATGGTAAAATCATGTTATCATTAGAGGATGAAGAAGAATAATCATAATGATGAATTAATTGATTGTATGTTACACTGTATATTAACATAATTATTAATGTTTGTTATCGTTTATTCGCAACTAAATAAATTATATTAATCAAATTTCATTTTTTTCATCAAATTATTGATTTTCTTAATATAGTATATCATGTTATAACACGATTCAAAATGTCTCTTGATATAGAAATACTAAATAAAAATACAATATTATGCTAAGATGTGTTCCTCTATCGATTTTATGTCATTAATTGTTCTATATCATACTCTACCACTATCATCATGTAGAATCATCACTTTTGGTGTTACTATAATTTTTATATTGATTTTATTTGACATAGTCAGGGAAAAAATGGAAATTAAATATTCTTATATGGGTAGATATTGGGTATATATCATGTTATGGGGGGATGTAAAATTAGGGATGAGAACATTATATTAGTTGGTAATCTATGTTTTAGTATATTTTATAATATAATAGAGATAATGGATGTAGATTATGAACAGTTGATATGAAACAATAAATTGATAGTAAATTAGTTACATATATTTAATTATATTTACAGTTTTATGAAATTCGTTTTAAGAATATTTTCATTTTTCTATATTGAATTGAATGTAATTAATATTATGAATTATATTTATTGTATGAAAAAGGGGATTCATGATGTATATTACATTATCTATAATGTAATATATCATCATCGAGGGGGATCAAATCTACCATTGAAATGTAGGGTTTGTTGTGGGTCCCCATATTTATATATGTGTCCTCTATAATGAGGGAAATCATTAATATTTACTTTATAATAATAATATAAAGTATAATTATTTCAATTACATAATATATATGAATTAGAGCTTCGGTATTGTTGTTCTAATTTCTTTGTAAATTTTCTAGACATATAATTAAATAATTTTTGTTGTATAAATATATGTGGGATTTATAGAATAAAAATAATCAAATTTAACATACTATTTATCAGTTTTAGATTTTTAATCAATATTTTTATTTTTTAAACAACTATTAGATAACTTAACTACCACTAATATGTTTTATGTGGTTGAAACCATCTCTACCAACTATAACACTATATCTAGATTCTAAAAACCCATCTCCAACAATTTTTTGATACTTGGAAACAACCATAATTTTAAATTGAAAAATATTTTCCTCAAACCCCACAACTATATATAGTTTTTAGGTTAAAACTATTTCCAACACAAAAAGACAATTACATTTCCAAAGACACCACAGAATATATGATGTTGTTTTTGAATCGATGAATATATGGTATTTAGTGGATTTCAAAAAAACTCCACATAATATAAAACAATTAGAAATTAATAGCTAATTCAAATTTTTATGAATCTTTTATGCATCATTTTGAATAAAAATTAATAGGAAAAAAATTATTTAATAAAATAATAAAAATTTATTTGTAATAGTAGTTTTTAGATAAAGATTGATTGAGTGAATATAAGATAGTTATAGAGAGGGAGTTTTATGATTTGTGCTATATTGGAAATAATTTTGGGTTTTTATGTCATTTTAGTATTGTTATTCATTCATAGTATTAGATATAAACAATAGATGAAAACTAGGAACATAATGGCCACCCGAAAAAATATTATTGTATTACAAGACTTTATTTAATCATATAGAAGATAAAGTATACTATATCCTTTTATTCTCTTGAGGAGTAAACCACAATTAATTTACTTTTTTTGGTCAACATTTATAATTTTTATTTTCGAAATTTATTTGGATGTGTTGTGATGGATTTGGATTTTTAAAGGAAACCAAAACATATAGAGAAAAATATTTGACTATATATGTGAAATATATATGACCAATATAGTTTATTATTGCATAATTGATTCCAAAAAAACCAAAAAAAATTTAATCATTTATCATAAATTTTTTTTCTAAGAGTGTACCCATAATAAAATTCTCATGGATTTATTTGAGATAAAATGTTTCTGATTAGAAAATATAAATATATTTTGGGGGCCTATTTGCTTTTAAGTTTTATTGAATCACCCACAAATATCAAAGTGATTAAATAATATCTATTGTTTTTATTTCTAAAAAACTAATAATTGATAGAAATAGATTTCATAGAAAAATGTTTTAGATAATTATATACTAAATATGGAAGGTACATAAGAATAAATTTATCCCCACTCATATATCAAACACTAAAAAGGGATCTATTAGAGAGATAAAAAAAGAAGTGGAAAGTACTCAAGTCAAAATCTCATCATATAATACCTGATAAATTTATCAATAATAGAGACTTCCAAATTGTTATGTATGCTTCCATTTCATGTTATAAAAATCATTCTCGATATCCTAATATTTTAGTGAATATACACATGTATTGTGATATCTTAGATTCCCTCATAGGTATGTATAAATATTCTACCATCATATCTAGCTTTAACTATCATTTCATAGTATCTTTAGTTCCCAGAATTACCTTTAGATCCCATTTGTTATATTAAACACCACATGGTCTAATTTTTGGGACATGTTCCTCACAATATAAAACTTCAAATCATAATGCTCACATCGTAAAAGGTTCAAGTGGATTTTCATGCCCTCTATTCTAAGGAAATAGTTTTTGTCAATATTCTAGATCATTATTGTGTTGAAGAAAATATTCCTTTTTTAGAATGTAAATATTATTAATTATTTATTGATTTTGTCCATATATATTGTAATTTCATTATCATAGAACATGATATTCATTAATATAAATAATATGAATCGATATCAAGATTTTGCAATTAAGTTTCTTCATGGAACCCCTATTGTAAATTCCGATATTTTACTATTTGTAAAATAGTTTAATCTTTTTCATTAACAATGCTAGAAAAATCAGCTTGTCAATGATATAAATATTATCCATCCTTATGATATGGATTTTTAAGAGTACGAAATGTCACATATTTACTACATGATTATATCATTTAATCATTTCAAATCATTGATAATTAAGTCGTAAATTGTTTTACCTATCATATCTGGTGATATAATTTTGTTGTAGTGATAAATAACTAAACAACAATAATAATAGTATATAACACATCCAATTCAATTTAAGAGATACCTAAATGTATTATGTTAATGGAAAATAGATATCTAGGGTTATTTTTTTTAAATTTCTAATAGGTCATTATAAAAAACGTTAGGGAATCATCTTCTTGGATTTGTAAAAGCCAAAAATTCTTGAAACATTCCAAACCCCTATTCAATCTTTTAACCATATTATACTGGTTATTAAGTTTTTTAGTACGGTAACATAATTTTTTAATTGACAATTCAATTTTTGGGAAGGGATAACCTAATTTCACTTATATTGATATTTTTTTCTTCATGTATGGTGTATAATGAGATTTAGTTCATACCATGTTATTGTACAGATATCATGATTTAAATTAAAAACTAGTTTATTTCATTCAATATATTTATTTTTGGACCCTATACATAAATAATCTAGTTAGTAAATACTTCCATTCAATATTTGGAATATATTTATATTAATTATTTCATTTGAAATAAAATAATTGATACGATCATGATATCAAAAAAATAATTTCAATAATTTTCATTATAACCTCATTGTATTTTATCCAGTCTACTACACTGTCAACCTCATTCTATTCAAAAACAACACATGCACATATATATAGTGATAATAAAATTGTAAAAAATAATTTTTTTTAGAAAATAATGAATCCAAAAATTTAAAAAGTATTTTGAATTAATATATAATTTGATCTCCTATATAGATTAAAAAATATATTATAGTAAAATATTGAAATAATTAATAAAAAAATTGTACATACTGAAATAAAACTCTATAAATATGTATTCAATATATAATTTTTATGAATTCCCCCAAACTCAATTGTATTTATATAATTACAAAAATTATATAGAGTTAACTTATATAAAGGTATTAAGAATTTATTCAATGTAATAAGTAATCAGTGATAGAACCACTAAATTATTTGCAAAAAATAAAATTTCTAAGAATATTCTATGATTAATTTTCCCTAATTTCAATTTATTTTATTAATATTATTTTAATTCAAATTTCCTCAAATGGGTACTGATATATAACTTTCATTAAACGTTTTACTATTAACTCAGATTACCATTTTTAACTGTTCTTCTCCCCCAAAATATATATCATGTTACAATACTTGTATTTTCAACCTAAATATCTACACATTGAGTTATGAGGTTTAAATATTTCGATTTTCCTCAATAAATTTCCCTAAAGGTGACTAATGATGGTTAATAATGTCAAAATAATTGTTGAAATTAGTGGTTCTATCTCTTTTTAAATAAAATACATGATTAATAATTTAATAATAATAAATACTACCACCCTCTAATTAATTAATATTTAATGACATAAGATGCTTATTCAAATATATTTTTATATCGTAACACTTCAATATTTCAACTGATGTATTTATAATTCATTTATTTATTCCTGTTATAATTCATTTTTCTAAATTAAACATTCATATTTTTGTTTTTCTTAGAGATATAGTGGAATGTATTAATTTTTTAAAATATTTAGTGAACTCTCATTCTTAGTAAATAGAAACCCTTATATGATTCCTAATACATTGTAATTCCTCTCATGATTCCAATGAAATAAACGTTTGAGCTCTATGATTTAATTATAAATATTAAAATATTATAGTGAAGGGTATGTGACAAATGCGTAATGTAATTTTTCTTCTAAATATGTTGATTATTTTTCAATGGATTAACAAGTAAAGGCACAATATTTATATAGTTTTTACACATATTAAAAACAAATGATTTAAAAATTAATGGAATATTAGTTTTCATATAACTCATAATATCTCAATTCATTGAAATAGTGTTACACTAATTTCTAGTTTATGATATAATAATTGTTTCTCTTAAGAAAAAAAGGGAATTTGTAATAAATGAAGAAGTATATAGTACCTCTCAGCACATCTAATATTATCCTTGAGTGTACATCATAGAATGAGATTATATAATTTGTGTAATTTAGGTGATTACTATGAAATCGTATTTTAGATATTGGGAACTAAATAAAATAATATATGATTTGGATATTAAAATTAATTTATTATGTAACGTATGAATTTTATACTCATAGTAATTGGTGTTTATATAATTTATGTATTTTTAATAATACAAAAATTATAAACTAAATTCACCAAAAACATAACAAAAATACACAATTTTATAAAATATAGCCTAAAGATATTAATGAGAATGTGATATCTTGATATTTCATTTTTACACAATTTGTAGGAGTGTGATCACCTCAACTTCTCCCTCTAGATGGACTCAATGGAATTAAATTACAATATTTACACTCACTATGAAGGATTAATTTTTTTGTTCATATAATAATGCTTACCACATTATAAATAAATACATTAGATACAAACAAGTAGTCTTTCCCATATAGAATAAATCTTAATAGTCATGTGGTTAATTATTAAATTTTATAACAATAATTTGTAAAATATATTTAAATACACATTCTAATTGATTTTTTCATGATACATCAATATCATCACTTGTTATATCCTTAAATTTTGTAATACTCTCCTTTTAATCTTCTTTGGTTCTTAAATATGATACATCCCATGGTAAAAACAATATTATAAAAAGTTTTCTACAATATTCATTACAAAATATAATATATATATATAAGAAATACTATAGAATGAAATAAATTTTTTGAAATAATATCCAATATCAGGTAAAAGTATTTTTATTTTTCAAAATTCAATGATACACCCACATTGTGTTTTACAAATTCGTTATATGATCCTTATAATTATTATAGTTTTTGTTGTATAAAATTATCATCACTTCTATATTAATTTTTTTTTCATGGAAATTTATTTATGGATTATGTTGAATTAATTTTTTTTGTGAGTCACACCGTTATTTCTAAATAATGTTTCCCTATATTTAATTTAGAAATGTGTCTTTTGGTCACAATCAATAGTTCATGGAATTCTAAATATTCATAAGATTTTATACCTAAAATCTTCCACAACCACATTTGAAATATTCGTTCTTATAGATTTATCTTGTACTATCATTTAATCACAATCCAAAATTGACAATATTTGAAAATTATATTATACACAAATTATTCTTAAAAAATATAGTTCCACCTAGATAAAATTATCATATATGTTCTATTGTTATTAATGAATTTTTATCTTCTTTGAGAAATTTCTATTGAAATTTATTTTATCATAGTATCAAAAAATACATAATATTTTATTAATAGTGAAATATGATATAATTATCACACTATTTGTGTTGAAGTAATTATCTACAGATATATATGGCCTTTATAGTCCATTATTTGATAAGAAATCAACAAATATTATAATTCACCATTTAAGATACTTCTTATAATCGCATTCCAATAAAAAAAATTCCATTAATTAATGATGATTGAACCCATAGTGACTATAACAATATTTATGATTAATTTTTTGTTATTTATTAGTGTAATGGAACATATATGATGATTAAAAGTTTTATTAGTTCTGTATAACTAGAAAGATTCAAATAAACTATGAAAATATTATAAACTACTATGGTGTAAACTAGGGGATTTTTTTACAAACATCACATTGGATAGATGTATAAATATGTTATAATATCTAATGATAATATTCAAATAAAAGTTATTTTATTTCATTTTCATATAAACATCTTATAAAAAGTACATTTTCCTTCCCAGACTGAATTTAGAATCACATTTATTTAGAAAATACATTACTCTTACATGACAAGAATAATTGGTTACATCAATTCCATGAAAATATAATCTATACCTTTTTTAAGAAATTAAAATAGTTAATAACTAAATAGTTGTAATATAATTTATTTTATAACTATCAGTTTTCCAATATAAAATTGATATGATATGGTTACTGTAATAAATAAATTGAAAAAAATATCCAAATTAAAGGTTATGGTTAATGGCATATAAAAAAATGGTCCATTCCAATATGATGGTTTTATTATTAGAGGTATAGTTTATCATATATTTATCAAATCATATTCATTCATAAAACATTAATTAATAATAAATTAAACATATGTATGATGTAATTCTGATAAGGGTAGTTTTATCTTGTTGAATTTGTTGAAAAATATCATGTAGTAATCCTAATGGTAAGGAAAACATGTAAGGTACATCGAATAATTTATTTAATTCAGATAGGTTATTTGTTAAATTTTATAATTTTATAATAGAATTACGTTCACTAAAATTAAATTTTCTAATACCATAAATCTTATATCCATGAAATATCATTTTTCAAATTTTAAAGAATTGTATTTCGTAATAAATTTTTATGAAATATATATTAAATTTTACCAGAATTATTCTCATATAGTTCATATATAATATTTTATATATGAAATGCTTCTATTTATTTTTTCAATCATGTAAAATAACATACCATACAATATTCAGATACTACCAAGTGTATTATATTGTCTTAATATAATCCTTTTATATGAAAATGTATCAAAAATGTAGAGGTAATTTTATTATAGATTTTATATAAAGGTGACACATGGATATATTAAAATAATTAATCAAGATTTAAATAATTATATTTTCTTACTGGACAATCAAATTTATAATAAATGAATATTATGATAATTTTTCATTTTGTATCAGTTAGATAAATTTTGAATAATTTGTATAGATCATCAAACTATTCTGAATCTATGTTGTTAGTAAATAATTTATTTTCTTTAATTTTTTTATAATACAAACATTTGAAGAACTATTTGTAATGGACTACTTTATTTCATTTGTTATGATTAATAAATGATTACAACACTAATAATATTCACCCATTTTTGGATAGATATTAATATTTATTAGTTTAAATATATTTTGGGGTTGTATCCCTATTTTTTTTCATATTCAAGATAGATTATGTGTATAAAAATTTATGTAAATTTGATAGTACACCCCCTATAAAATAGCTAAAGTGCTTTCACATTTTTCATTGAGTGGTTTTTAAATTTCATTCACTGATCAGAAAAAATGTTTTATAACAAATAATTGGACTACGTTCTCACCCATTAAATAAATATATTAATCATTTAATTGAAAATTTCTTATTTCATTATTTTATTTGACTAAGGAGAGAGGTAATTAACATGGGTTTACATAAATGATAATTATACCATTCTCCTAATTAAAATAAAATATTATTGTATTTGAAATATAGAAAATAATAATTAAACAAATTATAAAAAAAATCTATTATGTCTTAATTTTTTCTGATTGAAAATATTTTATGAACTAGATTTGAATAAATAATGAAAAAATTATATTCCATTATCAAGGAATTCATATTTATTATTTTAGTTTACATATTCATTAATTCTATCACATAATAATTATATATTAATGTATTGGGATCTATGATATACTTAAAATGTTGAATGTTGTTTTTTATGTTGATATATTGATGTTTATGAATTTTTATACCTATTATGTTTGTTTAGTCACAATATGAGATCAGGTGGAGAGATTCAGTGAGAACCGTTTTATACTAAATTCGTGTTGACATTAATATATCGATAATCTATAACTAGTAATATGTCTTGTTAATTTATTTTTCACACAATATATTCTTATTGAATGTATGAATGAATGTGTAAATGATAATGGTTCATAATTTTTTTTTTCAATTATCAATCCATAGGGGGGAGTCTACACCTTGATTTATTGATGTTGAGTTCAAGATGTAGTCTCGTCACTAATAAAGAAAAATTATTGGAAAACATTTTCGGTAAATTTTAGTCTCTCAAACTATTACAATAAACCAACTAGTTTTATATACTATCTCATACTTGTTTATAATGAGAGACCAATGTCTCCTTATTAAATAAGATCTTCTTTTTTTACTTAGAAGAGACAAAATCTGTAACAGCCCGAGATTTTATGAAAAATATTCTTTTTAATTTTATTAATGTCTTGTGTTGTACGCTACACCAAAAGGAGCTTGCACAACACGCATCCTTGACTTTCCTTGCATTACACGCAATCACGACCTTCCTCGATAGCGTGTGTAGTACGCAATCACGAGTTTCACTAAACAACAATATGCTATTAAAATATTATTAAAACTAGCCATTATGAATAGTAATAACCAATTTTTGAAATTTTGTAAATTTTATTTTTCAAAATGGACTTCATTTTTGGATTCGGAATATCGAAATTAGCTTAGGGTGAAATTTTGGTGCTTTTCGGATAACTTTCATATTCTGATGAATAGTGAAAATTACTAAATTTTTATTAAAAACAACTTTTTTAATCAAAATAATTAATAGTTATAAATTATTAATTTGAGTGGTTTTAAATTATATTTAGAATATATTTTTAGAATTTAATACAATGTTGGTCATTGGATGAAATTCTACATTTAAACTAGACATAAACAAGTGTCAATCTTTTGATAGTTATTATCTCTTAAAAACACGCATTTTGTTTTGACGACGGGAATTAATTTTTAAATTAATTAATGCAATAGATATGTTTTGAATTTGGTAAAATAGAAATCATTTTTTAGTTCATAATATCAAATATAGCTTAGGCCTAATTTTTGGTATTTTTCTGAAAACTTTCAATTTTTGATGAATAGTGAAACCACTAAGTGGTAGTTAAAAAAAACTGATTTTTTCATAAAACTTAATTTTACCGCTTCTGTGAGTGGAATTTTGAAAATCCGAGAGACACGGTTAATATCATGGACTAAAATGTGGTTCAATGAGATGAAAATAATTTTTGGTGAATAGTAACTTTTTACTTTTTTTTACCACGGTTAAAAGTAAATAGGGTAATTAAGGGTAAAGATGATATTATTATTACCCTAAAACATGTCCTAATTCTATTGGATAAGTGTAATTCGACCAAAAACAAACTTAGGAATAAAATATGACCATTTAGGCCCACTTGGATTAGATTAGGACATTTATTATTAATTTATTCAAAGAAGAGTTAAATGAGTTAAAATCAAAGTTTATTTACTAAAACATTTTTAATATAGAGTTATACATAAGATAAATTCGATTGTAAATATTAATTAGAAATCTAAAAAGATTTACTACATAATGGTATTTTATTTGTAATTTTTAGACATTAAATAATTTAATTTATTTATGACAAAACGATGATGCAGTAATTATCTTATTAATGAAATATTGACATAATTGATGTTATAAATACTCAAATAAATATAATTTTAGACTTTTTATGACTTAAAATAATTTTCTAGGTTAATATGACATGTTATTGTTGATTTAATTAACTTTTTTCGAACTTATCATTCTGTTATGAGTTTCACAAAAATCAATTACTAAATAGTGTCAAAATTGACATAAAATAGTTTTTGAAACAAATATTTTATTATTAATTGTTATTTTATTCCTAAAAATCTAAGGTTCGTCCAAATGACTTAGATAATGTTATATATATTAATAATAAACAATTTGGGGTTCTTTTGGCTTCTTATAGTAAGTTTATTAACCTTATAGTGTAAGAACATAAGAAGACACAGTAAAAGTAAAATTATTTAACTTAATTTAAAATCTAAATGATAAGGTTAAAATAGGAACCTAAACTTGTCTAAATTCTATTGGATGAGAGGTTTTCGACCCATCCCCACCTTATCTTTGAAATATATCAATTTGGAGCTATTTAGAACCGAAATTGACTTTATAAAAAAAATAATAGTTTTAGTTATTCCAAAGGTGCCCCTCTCCTCCCTTATAAAAGGGAACCTCCTCCCTCTCTTCCTCACACAACATTGAGCATTCATCCTCGGCCAAACCCTGCAAAAATCCCTTCTCCACTTCCCTAGAATAATCCTAGAGGTCCTGGTCTTCTTCAAATACCAATATTAGTTCCCTAAGTGGAGGATTCAAAGAGGCGTTTCAAAGAAGAGGTAATATCCATTACCGATCTTTTCAATTTCTTTCTTCTTCAGCTTCTTCTTCTTTAGTTGTTTCATGATAAAGTAATTACATAAGTATTACTTACATACTGATATGTTATTATAAATATTAAACAACCCTAATTCACCTTCTATCCATCCTACGAAAAAAATGAAATCACCGCGCGTGCGTACGTACGGAATACCGTCTCCACGCCGTGGTGTAATCTATTTTCCGCCACCACCTTAATTGGATGGGTATAATGGTGTAATGAGTAACTATATATGATTATTATAAAGTGATATTGATACTGAAATAGTATACATACACTTCAACACAATTTCACGACCATGGGAATGATATCATCGCTCGTGCGTACGTACGGACTACCGTCTCCACGACGCGATGAGATTCATTCTCAATGATTAACCATTCATGAATGATTATAAAGTATATATAATAAGTACTAATGAAATATATTACATAATAATGATACTGGATTTATGTATATTTATATGTATGTCATCTACTTAATTCCATTCAATTCAATAAGGAAACGAAAACAGCGTTCATGCGTACGTACGGACTACCGTCTCCATGAACGGTGTATTTCATTCCATTTATCGATATATATATATATATATATATATATATTCTGAATATATATTATATATAAATCATATTTTACATTCTGGGTATAAGTAATCATGATTTAAGTAATCATATTAATAATTACAAGTTAAAAACACGAACGACAAATGAGACGATTTTACCCAAAACGCTCTTTAACATGGAATTTACAAAATAACGGGTAAAATAAAGTCATAAGTGAACCATATATGATATCATAACAATTAGTATGATTCTGGAATAAGTCAATGACATTATTTAAATCATTATACAGGAGGATCAGACACTTACGAAGCAAATCGGACCTAAGGTAAGGGAAATATCACAATCTCACTTTTATCCGAGATTGTTTTTACTTTGGTAATTACTGGGGTGTATTTTATCATCCACATCCATGTTTCCTAAATATGTAATATTATTTGCATTCACCTACAAATTTTTAAATACTATTTTACCCTTTGGTGAGTTTTTAGTAAAAGATATGAAAGGAATCTTTTTTCGTTTTTTGTACGAGGAACTTTTTTGACTTTTCCGACAAAAGTACGCGAAGAATTTTTTTTTAACTTATACGGAAAGAATGGATTTTTAAAACATTATTTCCAAGAATCTTCCTTTATAAGTTTTCAATTTAATTTTTAATCAACTTCTTTTAGTTTATAATTGTATGACATGTTAAGAAAAGAAAAGTGTTTTTGAAGTAGAAAGGATATTTTCCTCAAGAATGGAGTTCAAATGTTTTATCAAAATTATTTTCCATCTAAGATAATATAGGGTTCTTTTTTTATCCCTATTATTACATTGATTTGATTATGTTTTGAGGGAATTATTTTTTATGAAGTCATTTACCTTATATGATTCGTTTTATGAAGTCATGATGTTTCAAGAATCCCATTTTTGTTACATGTGTTATGCGATGATGTATGATTTATGATTATGTGGCACACATAAGAAAGGATTCCTTATAAGATGGGTGGTACCTATATCTCCCTCCAATGCATTGGGTAAATATTTTATATCTCATGATATAGACATGGCTGTAATGGTAGGTTATACCGGTTCAGTGAAACAGGACTGAAACGAGGGTTACTCGATTCAGAAAGGGACTTTGTCCATTAAGATAGTCTTGGAAATGAGTCTTGACTGACAAGAAATGATTATCTATGATTATGTGTGTATGCCACAATGTTTCGTGTTTTAAGTTATGATTATTGTGATTACATTTCACCGCCATGATTTATCCCATGTTATGAAATTATGATCTCTTTTGCAGGTTAAGATATGATTGATATTTATTTTGTTTACCCTTACTGAGCATTTGAGCTCACCCTTTTATGTTTTCTTTTCCCCAGGATATAAAGAAAGGTTTTAGGTATAAAAAAGAAGAATATCTTTATGGGAGATGTTGAAGATCTTTTACCAGGATTAGAAGATTATATTCCGAGTTTCCAAAGACACTAAACTATTACGATCCTTGTGTGTGTGTTTTTGTAATGTACTAATTATTCCGAAAAAGTACTGTAATGTCCATGTACGTCAGGCTTCATGTCTTTATAGATGGTATCAGAGGAAAAGTTTAGTCAACCTTTGGAAACTAGGATGCGAAAGCGTTAGTGAGATCCCTAGAGATATTTCTAAGGTATGTCTAGGGATGTCCCTAAGGTTAAGTATACGTATAGGTTATAGTACTAGAATTACGCTAACGATCATAGAATTAAACCTAAGATGTTAGATATTGAAGGTACTCCCCCTTTATTATGTTGTTTTCCCTAGAATGATTTTTGCCTCTCACACTATTCTTTTTGGGTTTTAGACGATGGATGGAACCCGAAGGAACTGTGTTGATCAATGCAATGGACAATGCAATGATTGTCCTCCTGAACAAACAAATGTTATGGGAGATGGAGTGCAAAATCTTATTGCTATACTTACACAAGCTATGAATCATTCTGGACTTCCAAATGAGCAGAGAAGGGAACAATATTCTATTGAGTCCTTCATGAGGCAATGTCCACCTTCTTTCAATGGGTCTTTCGATCCCCTTGTTGCTGATCAATGGATCAGTACCACTGAAAAGATATTTTCAGTTCTTCAATGTTCTAAATATGATAAAGTCTTCTTAGCAGTATATCGTTTGGAAAGGTGAAGCTGATCAATGGTGGAATCTTATCAAGAATACGAGGACAAGAGATGAAATTGAGTCCATGGAATGGGATGAGTTCAAGAACTTATTTTTCAATAAGTACTTCCCTCGTATTCTTCGAACAAAGATGAAGAAGGAGTTTCTTGAACTAAAGCAAAAGGATGATGAATCTGTTGGTAAATACGAAGCGAATTTTACAAGACTTGCAAGGTATGCATCTGGCATTATCATCCAACCTGAAAGTAAAGTTGATCGATTTTTCAGTGACTTAAAACCAAGTCTTCGAAGGGCATTAGCTATAAGAGACTTTAGTAGCTATGAATAAATTGTGCGTTGTGCTATCAAGGTAGAAATGGAAGTTGGTGTTACATATCCATCTCATGGTTTTGACAAGAAACGAAAGATGGAGTTCAAGGAGAAATCTCATAATAATGGTGAAAAGAAGATGAATGTTTCCTTATGCTCAAAGTGTGGAAATAAGCATGGTGGAGATTGTCTTAAAGGGACTAGAAAATGTTTTAAGTGTGGAAAAGAAGGTCATCGAGCAGCTGAGTGTCGAGGTAATGGAAAAAGGGTTTCTAATTATGTGAATAAAGAAAACACTGTAGAGAATGCACCACCAACACTTCAATTATTCAAGTGCAAGTAAATGGGGGCATTATGCTAATAAATGCCCTAATCCAAGGGTTAGTGATGATCAACATGAGCAAACATTTAAGGCAAAGGACAAAGGGAAGTCACATGCGATCACTATTGGCGATGTTGAATATGACAACGATGTGGTGGAATGATTAAGTGTTTATGTAATGGGATTCCAAAATAATGTTGTATCATAAAGTATTGGAATATTTATGTATTGTTCTAATGTGGTATTCAAAGTGATTGAGATATTTTTGGAAATAAGACGATATGCACATAATGAAGGGAAAATGAGAAAATGAAATGTTTAACAGTATTCATGAGCTCATGATTGATAAAAGGACTAAGTGATATCATGGTTTGAGTATATAGAATTTTGAGGATTTTGGTATGTGGAAGGTGTTAAATTTTAACTGCATTGATGTTTTCACTAAGGTTCAATGGGTATTCAAGAGAATACATGATTAAGGCCTTTGAATGTTTGGAATTTGACCAACAAGACATATCTTATGATATATGGGGATCAACGATGGTATTAAATCACTGGTAATCGTTTTCACTATGTTATGAGAGTGGACTGCAGTATTATGGATAAGACTAAAGATTGGAATGGATTATGTTGAACATAAGTTAGTATTGTTTAAGGATAGAAGTTTTTTCGATATTATTGATGGGATGTTATAGTTTTAGAAAAAGGACAACCTGTAGGACGGGCGACATCCCATCACGTCGAACAAGGCTGTGGGAATCAAACCCACAACCGAAGTGCGACTGGCCTTTATCGCCTACGACTGGCCTACAGGAAGTCCCTATTTAGTAGAAACTAGTTTTATTATATTAAACAGTATGATATATGAAGTATACGTCCATTTTAGGAACCATATATGATTAATCTCACTATAGAATGACTTATGTATATTTAATAACTTTTGCAAACCTTTTGTTTGAGACAGATGGAATGATCCGTCATTCTATCACATGATCTTCTAACACTTCACGAATAACAAATTCAACTTCATTTATTTAAGAGATGAAGTGGAAATTGTTCAAGGCACGAACAACAGTGAGATTGTACCAAAATAAAGTAAGTATTTATTCTAATTCAAATTTTCAACTTTAGGGAAATGATCTTGAAAACAAAAAATGTTGTCCTAGTGATCTTATACCTGATTAATTAGATGGTACCTTATATCATCACAAATCTATGGATTTGTGATTACTGGCTTTTCCATAGCCATGTTCTCTACCACACTCCATCAGAACATGATGGTTATATTTCTCTTCCATATCTATATTTTCACCTATGTGGAAACCCAGTGATTAGTTTATTTGGGGTAACCATTTCGTTTCATACCTTTGTTTTTAAATATTGGTTTTGGTATTCCTTTTTACGATGTGGGTTTCTATTAAAGAAACTTTCGAATAGTAAACCATTTATAACCCAGACGAATTTCGAGGGCGAAATTCATTTTAAGGGGGGTAGAATGTAACAGCCTGAGATTTTATGAAAAATATTCTTTTTAATTTTATTAATGTCTTCTGTTGTACGCTACACCAAAAGGAGCTTGCACAACACGCATCCTTGACTTTACTTTCATTACATGCAATCACGACCTTCCTCGATAGCGTGTGTAGTACGCTATAACGAGTTTCACTAAACAACAATATGCTATTAAAATATTATAAAAACTAGCCCTTATGAATAGTAATAACCACTTTTTGTAATTTTTAAAATTTTATTTGTCAAAATTGACTTCATTTTTGGATTCGGAATATTGAAATTAGCTTAGGGTGAAATTTTGGTGCTTTTCGGATAACTTTCATATTCTGATGAATAGTGAAAATTATTAAATTTTAATTAAAAACAACTTTTTTAATCAAAATAATTAATAGTTATAAATTATTAATTTGAGTGGTTTTAAAGTATATTTAGAATATATTTTTAGAATTTAATACAATGTTGGTCATTGGATGAAATTCTACATTTAAACCAGACATAAACAAGTGTCAATCTTTTGATAGTTATTATCTCTTAAAAACACGCCTTTTGTTTTGACAAACATGAATTAATTTTTAAATTAATTAATGCAACTGATATGTTTTGAATTTGGTAAAATAGAAATCATTTTTGAGTTCATAATATCAAATATAGCTTAGGCCTAATTTTTGGTATTTTTCTGAAAACTTTCAATTTTTGATGAATAGTGAAACCACTAAGTGGTAGTTAAAAAAAACTGAATTTTTGATAAAACTTAATTTTACCGCTTCTGTGAGTGGAATTTTGAGAATCCAAGAGACATGGTTAATATCAAGGACTAAAATTTGGTTCAATGAGATGAAAATAATTTTTGGTGAATAGTAACTTTTTACTTTTTTTTACCACGGTTAAAAGTAAATAGGGCAATTAAGTGTAAAGATGATATTATTATTACCCTAAAACATGTCCTAATTCTATTGGATAAGTTTAATTCGACCAAAAACAATCTTAGGAATAAAATATGACCATTTAGGCCCACTTGGATTAGATTAGGACATTTATTATTAATTTATTCAAAGAAGAGTTAAAAGAGTTAAAATCCACGTTTATTTACTAAAACATTTTTAATATAGAGTTATACATAAGATAAATTTGATTGTAAATATTTATTAAAAAGATAAAAAGATTTAATACATAATGGTATTTTATTTGTAATTTTTAGACATTAAATAATTTAATTTATTTATGACACAACGATGATGCAGTAATTATCTTATTAATGA
Source organism: Viscum album (assembly GCA_963277665.1). Lineage (NCBI taxonomy): Eukaryota > Viridiplantae > Streptophyta > Magnoliopsida > Santalales > Viscaceae > Viscum > Viscum album. The sequence goes on along the minus strand of OY728150.1, from coordinate 1,992,274,993 downwards.
AATATTGACATAATTGATGTTATAAATACTCAAATAAATATAATTTGAGACTTTTTATGACTTACACTAATTTTATAGGTTAATATGACATGTTATTGTTGATTTAATTAACTTTGTTCGAACTTATCATTCTGTTATGAGTTTCACAAAAATCAATTACTAAATAGTGTCAAAATTGACATAAAATAGTTTTTAAAACAAATATTATATTATTAATTGTTATTTTATTCCAAAAAATCTAAGGATCGTCCAAATGACTTAGATAAGGTTATATATATTAATAATTAACAATTTGGGGTTCTTTTGACTTATTATAGTTAGTTTATTAACCTTATAGTGTAAGAACACAAGAAGACACGGTAAAAGTAAAATTATTTAACTTAATGTAAAATCTAAATGATAAGGTTAAAATAGGAACCTAAATTTGTCTAAATTCTATTGGATGAGAGGATTTCGACCCATCCCCACATTATCTTCGAACTATATCAATTTGGAGCTATTTAAAACCGAAATTGACTTTATAATAAAATAATAGTTTTAGTTATTCCAAAGGTGCCCCTCTCCTCCCTTATAAAAGGGCACCTCCTCCCTCCCTTCCTCACACAACTTTGAGCCTTAAAGCTCGGACAAACCCTGCCAAAATCCCTTCTCCACTTCCCTAGAATAATCTTAGAGGTCCTGGTCTTCTTCAAAGACCAATCTTAGTTCCCTATGTGGAGGATTCAAAGAGGCGTTTCAAAGAAGAGGTAATATCCATTACCGATCTTTTCAATTTCTTTCTTCTTCAACTTCTTCTTCTTTAGTTGTTTCATGATAAAGTAATAACATAAATATTACTTACATACTGATATGTTATTATAAATATGAAACAACCCTTATTCACCTTCTATCCATCCTACGGAAAAATGAAATCACGGCGCGTGCGTACGAACGGAATACCGTCTCCACGCCGTGGTGTAATATTTTTTCGGCCACCACCTTAATTGGATGGGTATAATGGTGTAATGAGTAACTATATATGATTATTATAAAGTGATATTGATACTGAAATAGTATACATACACTTCAACACAATTTCACGACCATGGGAATGATATCATCGCTCGTGCGTACGTACGGACTACCGTCTCCACGACGCGATGAGATTCATTCTCAATGATTAACCATTCATGAATGATTATAAAGTATATATAATAAGTACTAATGAAAGATATTACATAATAATGATACTGGATTTATGTATATTTATATTTATGTCATATACTTAATTCCATTCAATTCAATAAAGAAACGAAAACAGCGTTCATGCGTATGTACGGACTACCGTCTCCATGAACGGTGTATTTCATTCCATTCATTGATATATTATATATATATATATATTCTGAATATATATTATATATAAATCATGTAAAACATTCTGGGTATAAGTAATCATGATCCATGTAATCATATTAATAATTACAAGTTAAAAACACGAACGACAAATGAGACGATTTTACCCAAAACGCTCTTTAACATGGAATTTACAAAAGAACGGGTAAAATAAAGTCATAAGTGAACCATATATGATATCATAACAATTAGTATGATTCTGGAATAAGTCAATGACATTATTTAAGTCATTATACAGGAGGTTTGTACACTTACAAATAAAATCGGACCTAAGGTAAGGGAAATATCACAATCTCACTTTTATCCGAGATTGTTTTTACTTTGGTAATTACTGGGGTGTATTTTATCATCCACATCCATGTTTCCTGAATATGTAATATTATTTCAATTCACCTAAAAATATTTAAATCCTATTTTACCTTTTGGTGATTTTTTAGTAAAAGATATTAAATGAATCTTTTTTCGTTTTTCGTACGAGGTACTTTTTTGACTTTTCCGACAAAAGTACGCGAAGAATGTTTTTTTAACTTATACGGCAAGAATGGAATTTTAAAACATTATTTCCAAGAATAATCCTTTATAAGTTTTCAATTTTATTTTTAATCAACTTATTTTAGTTTATAATTGTATGACATGTTAAGAAAAGAAAAGTGTTTTTGAAGTAGAAAGGATATTTTCCTCTAGAATGGAGTTCAAATGTTTTATCAAAATTATTTTCCATCTAAGATAATATAGGGTTCTGTGTTTATCCCTATTATTACATTGATTTTATTGTGTTTTGAGGGAATTATTTTTTATGAAGTCATTTACCTTATATGATTTGTTTTATGATGTCATGATGTTTCAAGAATCCCATTTTTGTTACATGTGTTATGAGATGATGTATGATTTATGATTATGTGGCACACATAAGAAAGGATTCATTATAAGATGGGTGGGACCTATATCTCCCTCCAATTCATTGGGTAAAGCTTTTATATCTCATGAGATAGACATGGCTGGAATGGTAGGTTATACCGGTTTAGTGAAACAGGACTGAAACGAGGGTTACTCGATTCAGAAAGGGACTTTGTCCATTAAGATAGTCTTGGCAATGAGTCTTGACTAACAAGAAATGATTCTCTATGATTATGTGTGTACGCCACAATGTTTCATGTTTTAAGTTATGATTATTGTGATTACATTTCTCCGCCATGATTTATCCCATGTTATGAAATTATGATCTCTTTTGCAGGTTAAGATGTGATTGATATTTATTTTGTTTACCATTACAGAGCATTTGAGCTCACCCTTTTATGTTTTCTTTTCCCCAGGATATAAAGAAAGGTTTTAGGTATAAAAAAAATAAGATCTTTATGGGAGATTTTGAAGATCTTTCACCAGGATTAGAAGATTATATTCTGAGTTTCCAAAGACACTAAACTATTACGATCCTTGTGTGTGTGTTTTTGTAATGTACTAAGTATTCCGCAAAAGTAATGTAATGTCCATGTACGTCAGGCTTCGAGTCTTTAAAAAATCAATAGTAATTATCCCTTAATCAAACTAAAATCTTCATTTAACATTAGATGTTTCTTCATAGAAACCTACAATTCAGCCTCTTTAACAAAAAATTATAATGATCAATGTGTGCTATGGAACATGTAACATATATTATTTTATTCCACCTAAATATAATTTATTAATTATAAATATATTAAAAAAGTGTCTCCTCAAACATTAATATTCTATACAAACATGGCAAAAAATACTAGTGGTGTTTGATGACCCCATCTCAATGTTCTTTATTCTTCAATTTTAAGAAAAATGTGTTTAGAAAAAAAAAGTTGATACCATAGTTATTAGCCCTAATAGTAATTTTATATTGTTCAAGATAATCCCTCAAAATATATCATCAACTTCTCAAATAGATAGCCAGTCATTTATATTCCCGATGATTGAATTACTAAAAAAGAATAAATTATAACGAATGTGATGTATATCTACCTAGTAAAAATTTCTATACATTATATAATATATAATAAATAAGATATGATATATATATATTCATTGTTAATATAAAAATTTCATGATATATATAGAAATAATATTTTTAGAAGCTGGGTTGTGCCAAATATTCAATGAGCTACATAAAAATGATATGAGGTTACAGATGGTTAAAACTAAATTGAAAATTAATTATTGAAAATGTCATTTTGATATGGAAATTAATATCTCTTAATCAGATATCTAAATGGGAAATATTATGAGGATAAATTTGATGGTTATTTTCCATTTTTCATAGGTTTAAATTTCAAATAATTATCAAAATACAATATGTTGATTAAGAAAAACACTATGCAATATGAATAAAAATAGCATAATTGAAAAAGAAGTTGTATAAGATTTATAAGTAAAATATATGTTAATGTATTTTAGTATATTTTTGGCACAAGAATAACAACATGCCGTATTTTGAAATTGAGTGAAGTTCATAAAAGGATTTTACATCACTATTTTAAGTCAAAATAAAATAACGACTGATATTTAGAAATTACAGAATTGTATTAAGATAAAACAGATTATAACATAGAGAGAAAAGTAGTATTGATGCATTAAAAAATCTAGGAGAATTCGACATGAAAGAGAGTAATCAATATAATAATTTTTGAATAATATTAATTACAAGTAAAGAAATAGTAATTATAAAAATAAATTGGAATTAAAAGGAGATATAATATTTTTTATTTTGGACAATTTAAAAAAAATATTGAATTTTATAATGTATATGGAATACCTGATGATTTCACAATTTTATATTTAAAAGTTTAAATTAGGAAACTAAATTTGAATCATGAGAAACTACTACATGATATAATTCTCTAAGTTGAAATTAAATTATTTAAAACCATTTATAGAAATTACAATTTTGATACTATCCTTATGGTCATTTGAATGCTTTTGAATTTAAATATCACATGTTCTAATTTCATATTCCAATATTAAATATTATAATACATGTTATGTTTTCATAATTTTATAAATAGTAGAAAAAATGAATGAAATTTATTGTGTATGAATACAATGCTATACTCATGGGATATTCTTTAGAAACAAATAAGTAAAGAGATGAATAATTACTAAGAAACTAACTTAATATTATAGAACACAACATGTCTATTTGATGGAATAAGAAGTAATAATATTGGTTAGATTCTACTATGAATCAATTAAATAGATTATCATTTTGGTTGAGAATTCATAAGAGTGTGAATATACTATTTTTAAATATCATTATATAGATAAAATATTATTGAGGCGAAAAAATAAAATGTTTTTTACTTATTCATATACATACATATCTGATTTTGGTATAGAGGGAGATAGATGGGTATTTTTATTTTCTAGATTCTATCTAAAGTCGACGAACTCAATTTGATGATGATGATCATTAATTTCAATGTTGTGTAATCTCAATAAATTGAAGACAATTATTTTTAAGTACATGATATTAAATAATTAATACTAGATGGAAGGAGAATATAAAAATAAGTAGTCATAAAATATTAATATTTGAGGGATAATTGTTTATTCACATTGCATTATTTGTAAAGCCTTTATGCCTCTAGCATAAATAGATGAATAAAAATATTAGATACCAGTATTGTCATGACCCTTCCTCGAGGCCCGTGCCATGACTACCCCAAGCCCGCCTACCATAGGCCAGGGGCTGGCGAGAAGCACCAAAGGCATAATCGCGATAAAAGAAAAGGCATTTCCTTTTAACCTGTAACACCCACAATGTCTGAACACAAGAAGTAGAGGAAACAATAGGAAATAAAAACTATGTAAAACTAAATACAAGAGAAAGTGCTGAAAGGAATGGGGACGAAAATAGAAGACCAACAGTAAAGTAAAACTGTAGAAAAGTAAACAACAACTACTGAGTCATCCTCCGAGAATCCAACCAAAAGGGTGGGTACAAATGGCCTCCTCAGCACCTCAAGTCCGTCTGTCTGCTACGTGTACGTCTCGCCAAGTTTTCCACCTCTGAGTATCGTCCATCACCACAACTCTCTACCTCGATCAGTGCTGACTGTCATCTGCAACCAACACGATGAAGTACAGGCATAGCCCGTGTAGGGGTGAGTATGTCGATACTCAGTAGGGACCCCGAGACCCCTGAAGGTCTCCCAGAATCCAAGAAGGATTAACCAAAAAGGAAAGAAACAATCACAATGTATGAACAAACCCTACTTATGTATATATCCATAAATATACCTAAGTTATCAATCTTAGTTCGGCTCCAACTCTCGAGCCCATGCAGAACCCTATTCCACAAAGGATGTAAAGTCAATCACCACAATGTTAATGGTTGAATGACATGAATCTGCTCACACAGGTATGACACAATTGTAGAGAGATATAGATGATCAGATGTAGCCACTGGATCATCTAAGCTGTCAAACCCACACAGGATACAATCCAGCTAAGCTGTCGGACCCACACAAGGTACAGTCCAGCTATCTCGTCGAAGCTATCGGACCCACAAAGGTTACAGTCCAGCTATCTCGTCTAAGCTGTCAGACCCCGACAAGATACAAGCTAACTATTCTAGAGTAATAGAGATGATCATATGTAGTTACTGATTCATCTAAGCTATCGGACCCACATAGGATATAGGACCAGCTACTCTGTCAGAACTATTGAACCCACATAGTATTCCGGTACAGTTGTCATCGTCGTCGAACCCACAGAGGATTCTAGTACAGTAGTCATCATCTCAGTCGCAACCATATCTAAGGATCCCGCACATAGCACGCTCGATTCCGGGAGATTCCCCTCCTTGAGAAAAGGGGTCGATACATCAACTGTCATGAAGTACTGAGTTGATGTATCCCGAAGTTCTGTGTCATCAAATAAAACCCAACGCGACAGACGGTGTGTCAATCAGATGCCCGGTTTGAGAGTTATTGGCGTTTCCATTTCAGGGGCTCGGTTGGATTTACGCTCGATCCAAACCAGTCAATTTTCCAAATTCGTCAAAAACTAACATAGATTATTTCAAAAGGATCTCCTCATTGCAAGGGTCCCAGTGCCACAGACAGCGCGTCGATCGGACACACGGTCTTGAAGTTATTCATGTTTATGTGAAAACGAGCCTGACCCGTGAAGCCTAGTGGGTTGGCGGGTCGGCCCGACCTAGTTCGGTGGGTCCGACCCTGCAGGGTGTCGGCCCAACCCAGTTTGACTAGTCCGACTCGGCTGGGGGGTCGTCCCGGCCCGACAGGGTGCGACCCACCCACAGACCCACCTTTGTGCTTGAAATACACATTATCTTCTTAATTTATTTATCTTGACTCGCCTAAAAAACAACTTAAAATGAAAAAAACTAATTAAACTATAGAACTAACTGATCAAGAAAATTGAAAATAAATGAGGACACATATTAGACAACAACCTTCACTCAAAAACGTTTTCATGTATCATGACTTCATTAATGACATTAAATTCATTTCAAAACTGCTTCAACATTATCAAACATCAATTGGAATGTATCATATTTTTCCATTCATTCCAGATTATTTCTTTTATTCTATTCATGACTAGATAATTTTATTAATATGACATACTGGATATGATCTTTTTCTTCCTGAGGTTGATTATGATTAACCTAGGTATGAATGTTTCCATATGAATATGTTGGATGATCATATACTATAGTACCTGAGTATGATCATTCTGGGTATGATCATTCTGATTTCCATCCTGAACAAATTATTTCTTTCTTTCTCAGCATGCATCTAATTATCATGTGTACGGTTACACCAGGATATGATTACCCTGGTTACAATATATGAAGTATTATTCTATATATCCTTTTATTCTCTGAAATAATTGGTCGTAATTTTTCTTCACTCTACCTTTCATTCACCCATCTTGCATCATATGTTCTCCAAAAAAAATTTTGATTTATGAAATAAAAATTAGAAAAAAATCATCATATTATATATTATCATAGTCCTACAAAATCTGATAATTCATCAAAAAATCACTTAATCCAGACTGGAGAAAATGTGAATAATATGACCATTTACTTCCAACAACATTTTTTATCTTTCATTCGGGCCACATGGTGAGTCTAATCAAACAATTTTCATCTAAATAGCTTTTTCTCATTATGAGGGATAGAGTGAGTCTGATTTTTTAAAATCCCGAGTCAGATTGTTTTGAAACCATGGATGAATATGATTAACACCAAGTAAAAAGTTAGATGAATTTCATTTCATATTAAAATTCCTACAAAAAATAAAACATTATTATAAAAAAAAATTCAACATTTGAAAGAAACAACCTTTAAGTTCATCATGGTCCTAACAATCCCCAACTATGGATTTTTTTGGAAAACATGTTTCATAAATCAATGAACAATGTATTCTCAAGAGATGGTTCGCTTATGAATAATTCTAGTCCTAGGTGAGATAACTCATTGTAGGGAACAAAATACTTGACTAGAAGTCCATGTTGTGAAGAGGTGGTGATTATGAAAACCTTTTTCTTTTTTCTATCATCAACACTTAATTGACTTCAATTTTAATATAACCTCCCTAGAATACAATACAATAGATTTTACTATATCCACTCCAACAAATAGTGAAAATATTTATTTAACCAAACAACGCGGAATTTACATCTTACCCACAGCTCCCACATGTTACATGAAATACATGGATTTATTAATCATTTCCCCTCATGAAAATAAAATCTAAATGGGTGATGAGAGAGGGGTCCAAGACACATACCTCAACCATGATGATGAAGAGGTTGGACACCAATGTTCAACATAAAATTTGAAAATGACTTTTTTGGAAAAGGGTTTGTGAATATGTCTGTAACTAGTTCTAATATTAGAACATACATTATCTTCAATTCATTCTTATCCACTTCATCTTTGATGAAATTTTATTTAATATTAATCGGTCTTGATTGAGAATGTTGAACATGATTCTTGGTGAGACTGATTCTATATTGATTATCACTAACCAGGAGCAAGGGTAACATCATTTCATCACGTAAAGCATCAAATTCTGTTTCCATTAACATAACTTGTGATGTGGCTTAAGTGGGGGTTATATTCTCAACTTCACCATTAATGAGAATAACTAAATTCAATTTCATTGATTTCTAATGAACACAACACATTCTCTTAAATAATACTCAATCATATGTGGATCTTCTATCATCAAAATTTCCTACCCAATCAACATATGAATACCCAAACAATTGAATACTATATGAGATACCATGCCTAATTTATAATTCTATTGTTCCATTGAGGTATATGAGAAATCTATTTCTAGTAATTAAACCTGATTCATTTTGGTCACTCTAATAACACCCCAAGATTTTACAAATAAATTTAATGAAATGAATGAAACATGGTGTCTCTTCATAAGGACACTTTTTAAGGATATATTTATAAACTAGATATTAAAAATAATTTTTACAAATCTTTTATTTGAATTTTGAAAAAATTACATATACGAGTGTGATCAGTAAGTTATTTAGAGTCTGATAGAACCAAGTTGTGTTTTTTTTTGTGAATAGTGACATACTGTAATGAATAGTAATTTGAATAGTAATATTACCTTTTTTAATTGTAAATATTATTATTTTTATTGACTTAAGTTTATATGATAATTATATCTTGATTTATTATTCAATGTGATATAATATCAGTTATTGTTTTAAAATTGTTATTTTTAACATAAATTATGAATTTATTTTAAAAAATAATTAACAATATTTAGAAAATTATATTCACAAAATGTACATAATTTTTGAAATATACATGTAGAATAATTTTTATAAGGCATTTTGGGGAATTTTCTGGAATACATAAATTTTTGGTGAATAGTGAAATATGGTAATAAACAAAATATGCTAAATAAATGAATTTCTACATCATTATTGAGTCATGGATGATGTAAATGGCCATAAGTTTGAAATCACATACCCTTATAACTATTTTTGCTCACTTGAATCAATACTATTCATAATCTTCTTCCAAAAATATTAAATTAATGATTAAAATAATTTAAAACCCTACTTCTCATCCACTATAAATACCACCCTCTCCCTCATATTTCTGTAACACCAATCAAACCTTTATAATTGCCTATGTTTTTAAAAATACTCTTCCCAATCCCCTCCATCAAATTTGAGACCTTATGGTTTCACCAAAATGTCAAAACCAATGGCCTTAAGGAGGATGTCAAGGAGAAAACATCAAGATGTAAAGATTCACTTTCATTTTATTGTGTCTTCTTTTCAATTTTTTATTTTCTTATAATATCATATCCTATACATATATAAGAGGAATTAATGATATAATATTATATATATTATGTGTTTTATCTATTTTATGGAAATATTCTTCATCATTCTTCCTCTCATATCCCTCTTATTCTAAAAATAAACACTTCTTATATGATGTCCCAATTTAACAATTTCATGGACGATGTGTTTCCAATATCAAATAATCACTTAGAAACTAGTTAAAAAACCATTTTAATGGTTGAAATATATTTTAAGTGTATGTTATATCTTTTTTCATGTTCTGTAGTTAACATATATACATAATATTTTGTTATATAATGAAACTAGTTCGTGATTATCCAGGAACCACCAAAATGATAAAAACAGATACCACTAAAGATTTATCTAATGATTCATACTCATACCATAGAACCAAAATGATTTATGGAATCATTTATTATTATTGAGTCATGTTAATACATTTTCATTCACCTTCATGAATTTCATTTCTGTATTACAAGAAAATCAAATACTAACTGGCCATGGAAATCATTTAAAGAACACACAAAAATCAATGGGAGGAACAAAATACTAATAATTAATGGGTGAAATGCTATTATAAAATAATAATATAAGGCTTTATAAACATGAATAATATTATATAGAATATTAACAACACTCTTTTAACCATTATACATCTGTCCAATACATGTTTGATATAAGACAAACCTGAGGCAAGGGGATTCCTTACCCAATTTCTAATCATTGGGTTAACCTTCTACATCATATTTATGTGGAATAATTCATTTGTGAGAAATTTTATTTATATTATTTTTAATTATGTATATTTATTGTTTATTTACATATTTAATCCACTCTATTAAGTCTTGATTCAATTATATGTTATTTTTAATGGGATTTTATTTTAAAAGCATCTTTTAAAAATCTATTTTACAAAATTCAAAAGCAATGTTTTTATGTAATTATTCTTGGTGTATGATTATGTTATGGATATTGTGAATTTTTATGATCAACGGTGGGACCTATATATCCCTATAATTCATTATTTGTTTATAATTTTCCGGTTGACCATATGATTACTTGAAGTGTAACTGCGAGGGTTACACAATAAGATAGTCATGAGGCTTATAATGTAAGGTAGTCGTGAGGGGTACAAATTATAAGGTAGTCAAGAGGGTTACAAGACTATGTAATTAATTACACAATATAAATTTATGTTTCTATTTTTATTCTTTATGTTTTGTTTAAATCACTTCAAAATATCATTTTCTACAAAGTAAGTATGTATGGGCAATAAGTATGTCATTTTGAAAATGATTACATTAATTTATATGTTTTCTAGGGATAATGTGGTATTTAATTATTTTTTTATATCCTTTACTAAGCTCCTTGTTCTCATCCCATGTTTTTAGTTTAATTTTCCATGTTTTAAGGAAGTGTAAGACAAATAAATTATCAAGTTAAATGTTATGATGTTTTTTCAAACATATCATGTTATTTTTGTAAAGATTAAAATTTTGGATGAAATTGATACTATTTCTTGGGTATCTACTATATATAAATGTGGAATGTTATGTACGTGTTGTGGCTCAAATATCTAATATTTTAATCTTGAAATGATCAATAATGTAAAAAGAAGAGATTTCATGACAAAAATTCAATATTATGTAATGTAATAAGGGTGGATCTTTATAGTTTGTATCAGAGGGCCGTTTAGAAAAATTAGTGGTTAGGCTAATTTTAAATAACTATCATAAATTATTTTTACACTATGTTTTATAATAAATGACATATAACTTAATGATTGTCTTGTTTCATGGACTAATATATTTTTATTCATAATGGGATTCCTTAGAAGAAACATGGAATCTGATGTGAGAAGGCCCTAACAGAACGATATCCTTCTAAATCGGCAGCCTGGAATTATAGGGATTGAAACCGAGCAGTTGGTGACAGTAATGGATTTGATAACACTAAAAATAAATGGTGGTGTTATCCATTAAAGAAAATAACTAGATCTACCACAGAGGAACATTCCAATAGAGTAACACTTTATATTGCAACATCCTCCTGCTCTAATAAATATTCTGACCTAGTAGCAAATGACATATGGATTAAATCCCTCTAAAAGATATTCTATGTTATGGAATGTTCAGATAGTTAAATGGTAAGTCTTTCCCTTTTTCATTTTTAAGGTAATGATGATCAGTTTTTTTCAACGATTAAGAACATTAGGGGTAGAGAAGAAATTGCAGCCTTAGAGTGGGATGAAATTAAAATACATTTCCTTGAAAAATATTTTCTAATGGTAGTTATACTTAGTATGGAGAATAAATTACATTTATTAAATCAGATGAAGAAATATTGAATGGATGTGTATCATGTGGACTTCACCCATCTAGAAAAGTATTATCCTAATATTATTTTGGATCTTGATTGAAAAGGAAGCTATTTTTACATAGGATTGTAACCAAGATATTGACAGGAAATGGATTTTAGTGAGTTCAAAAGTTATGAGAAACATGTCCACTGTGATCACATGGTATAAATAGAGTTCACTGATAATCACAATAACTTTGAAAACAAGGAGAATAATAAGTCAATATGAAAAGTTATGGGTAAGAATCAATTAATGAAATCTGATGGTAAGAAATTCATGTTTCCAATTTTTGAATAGTGTGGCAAAAATATCCATGGGGAATTCCTTACAAAAAAAGAGAACTGTTTTCGATGTGATAAGTTTTGACATATGTCCACTGACTGAAATAAAAATGATCATAAGACTAATTTCAATAAGAAAACATTCAAGTGTATTAAGTGTGGTGGTATGGGTCTCTATACAAATGCCGTCCCAAATAGAGAACTGAATTATGCAAGGATGCTAGACTATTAATAGAAAGGCATAGTGATATCTTTTTTGTCTACATTGGCAGACGTTTGTCCATCTAATGAATATGTACCTGGTACCTTGTTTGTTTATTCATATTTTTTTCAATGTTTTTTTGATATGGGGTGTACACATTAATTTATTTTTTTATAAATTTTCTGTTAAATTGGAAATATAACCTCAAAAAATGAGATATGAACATATTTTTAAAAAATTAGTGGAAAATATTATATAAAATAGGATTAATAAGATTCATTATATTATTTTCTATGAGATGACATTAACTGAAAAAATTGTTGCTTTTCCCTTAGTAGAGTTTTATTTCATTCTAGGTATTTATTGAATTTTTGATTATCAGGATATGATTGAATTCAGAGATAAATATGTTGTTTTTTAGAAAGATTATAGGTTTTATACCAGAATGAACCCATACAATTGATAGCATATCAGGAATATAAAAAAAATTGAAAGATGGAAATTAATGTTATCATGCTCATATTTTTTAAAATAAGGGTATTTTTCAGATTAATAATGTGAGAGCAGTAAATGAATATCTTGATGTTCTCCCAGATGGGTTACCTATTGTAATGACCCAGTCCCACTGGGTCCATGACTTTACCAAAACATGACCCCACAGAAATGGTGGCATCGGTGACGGTGGCACTGGTGACGGTGGCACCATGTCCTCACCACGTTCTTTCCCAGTTTCCGACCTTTTTGCTCCCGCAACATATCTTTTAACTTAAAAATGATTTACTTCCTCCTTTCAAAGCTATTTAAATCCCATAAATAGTATCTAAGATCCCCCAAGAGTCGGGAAAACCCTTAACTTACCAAAACGTGTGGTTTTTCCTTGTTGTCATGCCCTTCCCCGTACCTTCCAGATCTTCCCCTATTATGCTTTTTGTTATGGTTAATGAAAAAGGTTACATCGTATAGCCGTTTTGACCACCCCTCTGAGGATAATTGTTAAATGTAAATCAATTCCATGATGAATAACTTCCCAACCGCAAATGAAACCATGATTTGACTTTAAAGACGTTCAAATTTCCATATCTCGTAACAATGGGATATCATCCTTATATCACACAAGAATTCCTTCTTCTTCTTTCTCTTGGCTGGTCTCATTTTTCTTCCTGGTGCGTTTTGAGTTCATATTCACGAGGCAAGTGGTACGCCTGTGCCGGAGCCTTCCTGCTCACCCTTGGAGTCCCTAATGTTCCTCCCCTACAAGTCGTGCATCCCCAATTCTTGGTGCGTGGAGAAGAAATTTGATCATTGATCAACCAAGTAAGTATTTTCCATCATATCTACTTATTGTGTATCATCTGGGGTGGGTATGCTATTATTATGTGGAAATGGATGAAACCAAACCTTAAAAATGATAATAAACAGACTGTTAAAGAATGATGAGGTCTATTTTACTTTTCTTCTATACTCTTTTACAATTTATATATGTTTTGAACTGTATGGGCTATGCCCATTGAAAATCAGGGTGGTTGGTGGTCTTTATTTGTGCACTAATGGACCCTTGTCTTCTGTGATAATTGAATGGCTCTGACAAGGGAATTTGGTTAATTACGTAAACTATGCTGATTAAATGAATGTCTAGTGAACAAAAAACCTTATGTCATCTCCCCGGTTTACCAAACAGAATGAAAAAAACATAGTGAATGATGTACATGAGTATGGGAACTTCTTTGTTCTGTCTTGGTGGCATTTTTGTTCATTCTGTTTGATGCTTATGGGGTGATGTGGTTGAGGATGGGATCCTCTGTTATAGAACAGTTGTTTTTTGTGAATCTGAAGCTGTGTGGGGATGTATCTAGAGGCATGGTTTGGTTCCAATACTTTTTGGGATCTCATTGATCCCTTTGTTGTCATGACTTTACAAGAGAACCGGGTGTGAATGCTTAAATTTTTGTTTGGATATTTCTCATTCTCTAGCTTGTTGTTATGGCTGTTAGTTGCCCAGTAGTGCAGAATTCACCTAAATGGGTTCACTTGAACATGAAAACAAGAATGAGTTAAATGGGGAATTGATTTTGGGAATGAGTTGTGACTTGGCTATGAGTGATGTGCCTTTATTTTATGATTGAATAGTTATAGGGTGTTTGTTCTTAGGTTGGATTTGGAAACTCTCGGTTGGGATGAGTGCTTGTTACATATACATATAGTTTTAGTTCTTATGTTTCTTATTCACGCCCCACCCAAGTTGAGAACATATTGCCGAACGCCGCCTTTTCTAGGGGGAGGGTGTTTTTCCCGATATTCCTATGAATGACTGGTTATTACTTCCTTTTCTGATCCCATTCCTGAATATCCCATGACTCTTTGGGTAGGCTGTGAAGCCCTGTTGTCCATTATAGCCCATGATTCATCGGGCATGGTAGTTGTGGTGGATGGCCTAGGTGTGTGCAGGCAGGTTGTTTCCCAAGTGTCTTCGGGATGAGGCGCAGGTGTCTTCGGGCATGGAAGTAGTTGTTCTGGCCCAGGTGTTTACGGGCATGGTTACGCATGATTGTTGTGGCCCAGGTGTTTGCGGGAAGGATGTGTGGTTTTGTCCCAGGTGTTTGTGGGCGGGATGCGTGGTTGTGGCCCAGGTGTGTGTGGGTGGGGTGTGGTAGTGGGACTGTAGTGAGAATGGTGGGATTGGTTCGATGCATAGGATGTCTTCAATAACCAGTGGGAATGTGGCATGGGGTACCCAATCATCGATGTTTTATTACTATACATTACCTGACCAGCTTTATTTGGGGAGTGTGCCTTGGTGAGTCTTGGGAGGATAGTTTTCCTTCCTAGGCGCTTTGGTTATCTTTCTCACAGGGCATTAGAATTCCCCACACTTGTGCACGAGAGTCCTTGGTTTTCCCTACTGAGTATACATGTATTCCCACCCGATGTATATAAACTGGTTTT
The DNA here is from genome assembly GCA_963277665.1 of Viscum album. Taxonomy (NCBI): domain Eukaryota; kingdom Viridiplantae; phylum Streptophyta; class Magnoliopsida; order Santalales; family Viscaceae; genus Viscum; species Viscum album. Next base: position 1,992,259,473 of record OY728150.1, on the reverse strand, counting down.
AGGTTTCCAATAGGACTTTAGGGATCGTATAGGGCCATACTAGTTAGGTAATTGGGACAGTTCTTGTTGCTATTTTTTCTTTCTTTTTGTACTTCTTTTGGGGTTTTCTTTTACTTTTGTAGGATTTAATTTTGGATAATGCATATGAGAGTGGTTTTATTTGGATTTACCTATACTTCCACTTTCGGTGTTGTTGGGATTTACTAACTTATCTCCCAATCCTATTAAATATAAAGGGTAATTCCTTCCATATTGTGTTTGATTCTATACCCTTGGTGCTAGTCACCACTCCGGGACCTATTGAAGGTAGGTCTCTATGGTCATTATCTCTCCTTCAACTAGAAGAAGGAAGGGTCTGGAAAACTGTTGTTGCTTTTCTCAACTTGCTGATGGTGGGTCGTGACAGAATGGTATCAGAGGTGAAGGTTTGGAGATATAGGATGGAGTTCAGAGTTAGGCATAGTGAGGGTTGCATGGGATGGTAGGGAGACAGTGTTGGACAATCTTGGTGCGTGAAATAGGGCAGGGATGACCAGCTACGACACGAGATTTTAGAACCCCCATGATATGATGCAAGGACTCTGGACCTACCGAACGACCATGTTAGGATACACTGATTGTAGGGTAGAGTCCCTAGGGAAGGTCCATTCATCATAATGACTTGTTTTCCTCTGTTTAATGGGTATTTAAACGAATAAGAAGTCTAAGAAAATTTAAGATCAATATTTTACACTACTTAGGCTTAGGCATTCCCTGTTTACCTTGCAGCTATGGAACCTGGGAGATGACCATGCGTAGTGTGGGCGATCAAGGCCCAGGAGGTTGACTTGGATGATCGAAAGAGGGCTGACCGAGAGGAGGAGGATGATCAGTAACATAAGATGCTTCGAGCCATTCAGCAGAAGACCCTCAGGAAGTACGAGGGTAGCATCTCAGACACGGAGACAGAGAGATGGCTAGAGGACCTGGTGATATATTTTAGATAGATCGAGGCTCTGACGGAGTACTGGATTAATCTGGCAGTGGGCCAGATGGGTGGAGCAGTGCGTCTGTGGTGGACGCTTAATCTTGGGGAGAAGAGGGAGGCTGAGGTCACGTGGGCTGACTTCGAGAAGGTGTTCCGGCCATAATTCCTCTATTCCACGATGAAGGCTGAGAAAAGGCAAGAACTACTCTCCCTCCAACATGGAATTATGTCAGTGAGAGAGTTTGGGATCAAGTTCAAGGATCTCCTTCACTTTGCTCCCGAACTCTTCCTGGACGAGGAGTCTCAAGCGAGACGTTTGGAGGAGGCAATTCGGGCTTCTCTCCAGTATGTTGTTACTCCCTTCACCCTATCGAAGTACATGGAGGTCTAAAATAAGGATGAAAATTCTAAGAGGTGTACAATGAGGGGGAATCTAGTTGTGCTCGTCAAAGGGGAAAGCCGTCAGTAGTAGGCCTCCAGCGTCAGGGCCCTCTAGGTTTCGACCAGTAGGAAGCAGGCCCCAGAATTTCTAGATCTGATACCCCATTCCTCACCCTTTCCTTTTAGGCCCCAGACCGAGATGCTTCGTATGTGGAATCCATGGGAACCTTCGGAATCAGTGCCCTGACTTAGTACAATACAATGGGGGGGGGGGCTATTGCAGCACCCGCCCCAATCGCAACAGTTTCCAGCAAGGCCCTTTCAGTTGTAGTAGCAGGGATAGTGAGCTCCTGCTCCTCTTAGGGTGGATATCGTATGAGTAGGCCGACCTCGGGGCACTCCTCAGGGTCCTCGACCAGGGCACTGTCGGGGAGGCGGTCGGCAGCCGAGGGGAAGGGGAGCAGGGCTGGGCAGTTGCACACCGCATAAGCAACAGTTCCAGTAGGGCAAGAATTCATTCGAGGTACAATCAGCTTGTTTTGTACTCTTTAATATGACTTGTTCGATACAGGAGCTTCACACTCCTTTGTTGCACCCAGTCTGGCATGTGCTCTGGGTTTAGATGCTGAGAGAATTCTAGTGCCCCTGGTGTTGATCACGCTATTCAGAAGTCAGACCGACTTGTTTTATGTTTTTTGAGGGTGTACACTTGTGATAGGGACACATCAGTCAATCAGGGATCTTCTACTGTTGCAGATACATCCATATGATGTCATCCTTGGCATTGACTGGTTGTTCTCTGTATGTGCATTTATTGACTGCTTTTGAAGAAGGATCGTGTTTTCATACTTGGGTGGCCATCGTGTGACATTCATTGGCGAGCGTGGTGGATAGAAAAGTAGTAGGTGAGAGGAGCCCCTCCTTTCCATGTTAGATGATCTATTAGTAAAGTCAGTGGATGCAGAAATGGTGGATGTTCTAGGGGCCGTCAGTGAGTTTATGGATGTCGTCCCTGAAGAGGTGTAAAATCTACCCCCTCGATGTGATGTTTTGTTCGGGATAGACTTGCAAACTCGAGCCCATCTGATTTCGATGTCTCCCTACCAGATGATACCTTATGAGTTACGGGAGTTGTGGATTCAGATTGATGATATAATGAATAAGTGTTTTGTTCGACCAAGTGTGTCACCATGGGGTGCTCCAGTCTTGTTCGCAAAGAAGCCAGATGGTGGTCTTAGGCTATGCATAGACTACAGGAGATTGAATTAGGTGACGGTCAAGAATCGCTACCCTCTTCCGAGGATAAACGATATCTTTGGCCAGTTGAGGGGAGTAGGTTGGTTCTCTAAGATCGATCTACGGTCTGGATATCACCAGCTGAGGGTGAAGGAGGGTGACATATTGAAGACTACCCTCAGGTACATATATGGGAACTTTGAGTTTGTGGTCATGCTGTTCGGCATCACGAACGCTCTAGCTGTGTTCATGGGACTCATGAACTCAGTCTTTCGGGAATACCTGGAATGGTTCGTAGTTGTGTTTATTGATGACATCCTGATCTACTCAAGATCAAATTAGGATCAGGCCAAGCACTTGAGAATGGTATTGGAGGTCCTTCGACAGCACTAACATTATGGTAAATTGTCAAAGTGTAAGTTCTGTACGCGAGAAGTGCAATTCCTTAGGCACGTGGTGTCCGGGAAGGGAATAGCGGTGGACCCATCGAAGGTCGAGGTGGTTGTCTCTTGGGTAGCACCCAAGAAAATGGCAGAGGTTCATAGTTTCCTTCGACTAGTAGGTTACTACTGGAGGTTTGTACAAAACATCTCTCGAGTTACATCACCTTTGATAGCTTTGACAAAGAAGGACCAGGCCTTCATGTGGAATGGGCAGTGCAAGGCAGCCTTCAGCTATTTGAAGGGGAAGTTGGTAAGTTCCCCAGTGCTGTGGTTTCCAGAAGAAGGGGCGGAATATAAGGTCATCTGTGATGCTTCAGGACAAGGAATTGGGTGTGTGATGATGCAACGACAAGGGGTGATCTCTTATGGGTATATACAGTTACATCCTCATGAGCGTAATTATTCCACCCACGATCTGGAGTTTGCTGTAGTCGTGTTCACACTAATGTTGTGGCGGAATTACCTCGTTATAGAGTGCTTTGTGGTCTTAATGGATCAAAAAAGAATGAAGTATATCTTCTCTTAGTTGGACATGAACTTACGACAGTGAAGGTGTATAGAGTTCCATCAGGACTATGAATTCGAGATTTCTTACACCTTAGGAAAAGGGAATGTGGTGGCCGATGCCTTGAGCAGGATGTCGCAGAAGGATGCGGTTCAAGTGTCACCAGATACTTGGATGGCGATGGGGAATTGGATGCACTGCACCTGGATGCGAGGAAGGATGGTGGTAGGGGTTTCCTGTATCAGATGATAGTGTATTCTTCTCTGTTGCTGCAGGTGGAGGAGACTCAATAGGAAGACTAAGAAAGTGAAGTGATGAGTGACCGGGTTAACCAAGGCGATGCCCCGGAAGGATAGACGGAGGATGGTCAGGATCATATGATTTTCCGAGGGAAGTTATTTGTTCCAGAGGCGATGCATGAGAGGGTTCTTGGAGAGTTCCAAAACTCACCCCTAGCAGTGCACCCGAAAGTTTCCAAGATGTACCAGGATCTGAGGAGTCAGTTTTGGTGGCCCGGGGTAAAGTGGGCGGTGGCAGAGTTCATGGCCAAGTGACTTGTGTGTTAGCAGGTGAAGGATGAACATCGTGTTCCAGGAAGTTTGTTGCAGCCTTTAGATGTCCTCGAGAGGAATTTGGATGACATCTTGAGGGATTTTGTCACAGGACTACCCAGAGTTCAAGGGGGTTGCGATACTATCTGGGTAGTGGTGGATTGACTGACAAAATCGGCCCACTTTCGGGAAATCAAGGATTCAAGTACGGTGGATTCCCTAGAACAGAGGTAAATGGACAAGGTGGTGCGGTTTCACGGAGTCCCGAGGTTCGTAGTCTCAGATAGGGATAAACAGTTTACCTCACCGGTCTGCAGAGGATTGTAGCATGCTTTTGGCAATGTGCTACATCTTAGCACTACTTTCCACCCACTGAAAGATGGATAGACAGAGCACACTATCCATACATTGGAGATATGCTACGAGCATGTATTCTGGATGTTGGGGGATCGTGGGAATGACACTTTCCTCTGGAGGAGTTTTCCTACAACAATAGCTATCACTCTACCATTGGCACTGCTCCGTTCAAAGATTTGTACAGGAGGCCATGTCCCTCACCTGTGTGTTGGACAGTGGTCGGGGATGCAGTTATTCATGGCCCGGAGGTGGTGTAGAGCACGATAGAGAATGTTCATCTTATACGAGAGAGGATTAAGGCAGCTCAGGACTGGAAGAAGTATTATGCAGATAATAGGATAAGACACGTGGAGTTCGAGGTCAGGGACCACGTATTCCTGAAGGTCTCCCCTCAGCGTGGGCAACAAAGGATCGGCATGGGGAGTAAGCTTTCTCCCAGGTTCTTCGGACCGTTCAAAGTGCTACAACAGGTCGATGAAGTGGATTATCAGCTAGTTCTACCACCGCCTCTACTAAGACGACATGATGTCTTCCATGTCTCTCAACTCTGACGATATCTACACGACGATTCACACTTCCTCGACTGGGGAAAGTTGGATATCAAGGACGACATGGCTTTTGTGGAAAGACCAGATATAATTGAGGATCGTGAGGAGAAGGTTCTCTATGGGTGGACCATCCCTCTGGTTTGTGTGTTGTGGAGGCAGGGCAGGCTCAAGGGATGTACCTGGGAACGGGAGACGCAGATGCGCGCCCAGTACACAGAGCTGTTTTGAGTTTTGTTCATTTTTGTTTGAACTTGTTTCTCATGGAACTCTTTACCTTGTAAACTATTGAACGTGCAGTTTTTCTTTTCTATGGATGTGTGTAAAGAGTGCTGACTTTGGGGAGGGGAGGACCTGATCCCTAATCATGATGCTTTATGGTGGATGTGATTAAACCCATGCGGGCGAGTCAGTGCCACCCAAAGCGAATAGTATCTTGACATGGGGGAAGAAACTCACTAACCCATATGACTGGATGGTTTGACCTTCAAATAATTCCTAGTTACTTGAGAGAGAGGTATTCCTAGATGTCGATGAGGTTTACTCTTGAGAGGTATCTTTAGAGGTGGTTATTCAGAACCCCTCTTTCTTCAAGTCTAGTTTTCTTTCTCGAGGGTGAGAATAGTTTGAGAGGTATCTGATGTAATGACCTGGACCCACTTGGTCCATGACTTTTCCAGAACATGACCCCACTGAAAATGGAGGCACCGTGATGGTGGCACCGTGACAGTCTCACACCGGTCTCGGTGGCACCGTGTATTCGCCGCGTTCTTTTCCAGTTTCCGACCTTTCCTCTCCCACACCATATCTTTTGACTAATAAATGATTAAATGGACCCTTTCAAAGCAATTTATAGCCCATAAATAGTATTTATGATCCTCAAAGAGTCATGAAAACCCATAACTTAACAAAACATGTGGGTTTTCTTCACTTTCAAACCCTTCCTCGTACCTTCCAGATCCGCCCCTATTAAGCTTTTCCTTATGGTTAATGAAAATTGGTTCATCGTATAACCGTTGTGACCACCCCCTCCGAGGATAATTGCTAAATGATAATTAATTACATCATGTGTAACTACCCAACTGCATAGGAAACCACCATCCAACTTTAAATCCGTTAAAATTTCCATATCCTGTAACAACGGGATCTCATCCTTTTACCACACGAGTATTCCTTCTTCTTCTTTCTCTTGGCTGGTCTCCTTTTTATTCCTAGTGCATTTGGAGTTCCCCTTACCAAGGCAAGTGGTGCACCTATTCTGGAGCCTTCCTACTCACCCTTGGATTCCCTAATGTTCCTCCCCTACAATTCGCGCATCCCCAATTCTTGGCGTGTGGAGAAGAACTTCAATCCTTGATCAAACAAGTTGGGATATTCCTTCGTCTCTCCTTACTGTGTACCCTGCGTGGTGGGTATGCTATTGTTCTATGGGAATGGATGAAACCAAACATTAACAAAGATAATAAACTGACTATTAAAGAATGATGGGAGGTGTTCAACTTTTCTAATGTACTCTCTTACAATTTCTATATGTTGTGAACTGTATGGGCTATGCCCACTGAAAACCATGGTCGTTGGTGGTCTTTCCTTGTGCACTAATGAACCCTTGTCTTCTGTGATAATTTAATTGCTCCGATATGGGAATTTGGTTAATTACATAAAATCATCCAATTATATGAATGTCTAGTGAACAACAGTCCTTGTGTGATCACCCCGGTTAACCAAACAAAAAGAAGAAAACATAGTGAATGATGTACTTGAGTCTGGGAACATCCTTGTTCAGTCATGGCGGAATGTATGTTCATTCTGTTTGATGCTTATTGGGTGATGTGGGTGAATATGGGATCCTTTGTTGTGAAATGGTTGTTGGTTGTGAATCTGAAGCTGTGTGGGGTTGTATCTCGAGGCTTGGTTGGGTTCTAGTACTTTGAGGGATCTCACTGATCCCTTTGTTGTCATAACATTACAAGAGAACCAGGTGTGAATTCTTAAATTGATATTTGGCTATTTCTATTTCTCTACCTTGTGGTTATGCCTGTTAGTTTCCCAGTAGTGTAGAATTCACATAAATGGGATCACATGAACATGAAAACAGGAATGAGTTAAATGGGGAATTGGTTTTGGGAATGAGTTGTGACATGGCCGTGTGTGATGTGTCTTTATTTTATGAATGAATAGTAACATGGTATTTGTGCTTAGGATGGCTTCAGAAACCCTAGGTTGGGATTAGTGCTTGTTACCTATACATATAGTTTTAGTAGTTATGTTTCTTATTCTCACCCCACCCAAGTTGAAAACTTAGTTCCAAATGCCCCCATTTCATGGGGGAGGGTGTTTTTCCCAACATTCCTGTGAATGGCTGGTTATTATCTCTTTTTCTACTCAATTTCCCGAATAACACAAGACTCTTCAGAATGGCTGTGATGGCCTAAGGCCATTATAGCCCAAGATTCTTCAGGCAGGGTAGTTGTGGTGGTTGGCCCAGGTGTGTGCGGGCAGGTTTTTTCCCATGTGTCTTCGGGATGAGGGCCATGTGTCTTCGGGCGTGGCAGTAGTTTTTGCAGCCCAGGTGTATGAAGGCATGGTTATGCATGGTTGTTGTGGCCCAGGTGTTTGCAGGTAGGATGTGTGGTTATAGCCCAAGTGTTTGCAGGCAGAATGCGTGGTTGTGGCCTAGGTGTGTGCGGGCGGGGTGTGGCAGTGGGACTGCAGTGAGAATGGCAGGATTGGTTCGATGCATAGGATGCCATCAATAACCAGTGGGAAAGTGGTACAGGGTACCCAAACATCGATGTTCTATTACTATTCATTACATGACTTGCGTTATTTGGGGAGTGTGCCTTGGTGAGGCTTGGGTATATAGTTTTCTATACTAGGTGCTTTGGTTATATTTCTCAAAGGGAATTAGAATATCTCTCCACTTGTGCATGAGAGTATTTTGTTTTGCCTACTGAGTATACTTGAATGCTCACCCTACATATATAAACTACATTTAGGTTTCCAGGAGGACATCAGGGATCGTGCATGCCCATACTAGCTTGGGCATTGGGACAGTTGATGTTGCTATTTTTTCGTTCTATTGGTACTTCTTTTGAGGGGTTCTTTTAATTTTTAATCATTTACTTTTGGAACAAGAATATGAGAGTGGTTTGGTTTGGATTTACCTGTACTTCCACTTATGGTGTTGTTGGGATTTACTATCTTATCTCCTGATCCTATTAAATAAAAAGGGTAATTCCTTCCATCTTGTGTGTGATTCTATACCCTTGGTTCTAGTCACCACTCCAGGACCTATTGAAGGCGGGTCTCGGGGGGTCATTATCTCTCCTTCAACTTGAAGATGGATGTGTCTAGAAACCTGTTTCCCTTCACTTATCTTGGCGAAGGCGGGTCGTGACACCTATTGTTATTCCTGATTCGGAACTATAATTCACAATTAACATAGTTTATTTTCCTAATCCAATTTCAAAACCCCCTTATTGAATTTCCCAAATAGAACCTATTGAATTGAAAACCAGTTGTAGGAGTTTCTTGGAAAAGGCTACATTGGGCCTACCACATCACCATTGGGGGACCATATTTTAATCCGTAAAAATAATGATGGTTCCTTTAAACTATTCATTGCTAAAAGAGCCTTGTACAAACTCACTATTAAAAATAATAATCTTTTTCCTAATATTGATTAGTATTTTGATTAGATATAAGGGGGACATTAATTTTTGAAGGATGAACTATCCTCATGGTACCATCATTTGAAATTAAAGAATGTAAACATCTTGTAGACCATTTTCCATTCTACATCTGAGCATTATGAATTTGTTGTTAGGTCATTTGCGATAACTATTGTATTAACGGATCTTATGAATAGAATATTTCATGAGTACATGGTAGGGTTTGTAGTTGTGTTTATTTATAATATTATGGTATTCTTAAAAGGTAAAGATGATCTTGAAAAACATCTAAGGGTTGTTTTAAAAACCATAATGGATAATAAACAATCTATAAAATTCATAAAATGTTGTTTTTGGTTTCAACAAATTTATTTTCTTAGACATGTTGTAAATAAGTATAGATTAAATGTTGATCATACCAATAAAAGTGGTCAATGAATGGCCAATACCTAAAAATGTTACAAAAATTCGATGTTTTGTTGGATTAGAATGTTATTACTCATGGTTTATTAAAAAAATTGCATATTTATCTAGCCCTCTAACTATGTTAACATGAAAAGTTGATAAATTTATTTAGATAGAGGAATGTGATGTTGGTTTTCAGGAACTGAAGAAGGGATTAGTGAATGATCCAATATTGGCTATTCCATCCAGAAATGGTAAAATTTTCATCTATAGTGAGGCTTCATTGATGGGACTTGGTTTTGTTATGATGTAGAATGATTATGTAATTTATTATTCTTCAAGACATCAAAAACCTCATGAGTAATTTTATCCCACATATTATTTGGAATTTGATAGTGATGATTCAGATTTAAAACATTTCAATAAGCCTTTATAAAGAGCCAAATGTAAAATATATACTAACCATAATTGTCTAAAGTATAAATTTAATCAAAAGTAATAATACATGAGGTAGATTATATGTCTTGAACTAATAACTAATTATTAATGAAAAACTAATTAGCATCATGTAAAAGAAAAAATGTGGTGGATTTCTCGAGTCGATAACAATATTCATCATTAACCATGTTATGTTTGGAACATGATCCCCTGATTACTGATTTGATGAAATTTGGATTAGAAGTTTTTGGTGCAAGATATAACTCTTTTTTGTTTTAGGCTTCAGTGAAGTCATCCTTATCAAACAAAATTAACCCAGAATAGAAAAAATATTATTCGATAAGAAATTGTATAATTCATCAAAATGATTATGTTTCCAAAATATAACCTTGATAATGATTGTGTTTTGTTATTTGGAAAAATAATGTGTGTGACTTTTGATTATCTTCTAAATAATGAATTTTTGTGTGATGTTCATATTTCTTTATTTTCAGATCAACCTGGAAGAACAACAATGCATAAAAAACTTTTGGAGTATTATTTGCGGGATAAAAGGAAAAGAGATATTGCAGAATTTACCGTAAAACATTTGAGATGTCAATAAGTAAATGTAGAGTGAATGTTATCGAAGGGGAAGCTTTAGTATGAAACAGTTCCAGAGTAGAAATGGGAAAAAAATTCCATGGACTTCATTGTGGGAATACCAATGAAATCTCAACATAGCAACTCAATCTTGGTTATTATTCAACAACTGACTAAAACACCACATTTCCTTATTCTCAAATATAGAATGTACTTGGATCAACATTATCAACTATACCTAAAAATGAATTCCATGTTACATGGAGTACCTATTTCTATTATATTTGATCGGGATCCCAAATTCACTTCTAATATTTGGAAGGTCCTTTAGAAGTCATTAAGCAAAAAATTAAAATTCAGTACATCTATTAATCCACAATATGTTGGGTAGCATGAACGAAGAATTTAGACCATGGAAGATTTCCTTTGATCTTTATTAATGGACTATCATGGATGTTGGGATCAACAACTCTCTTTAGTTGTGTTTTCTTCTAATAACATCTTTTATTATAGTATATAGATGGCACATTCTGAGGCTTGTATGGGAAGCAGTGTCGAACTCCGTCATTTTGGGATAAAGTCAGGGAAATGAATTTGATGGGACCATAATTAGTAGAGGAAGTGGATTATAAAGTTATTATGATACAACAATATAGGAATACGGTATAGAGTTGGCAGAAAAGTTATGCAGATAATAGGAAGATCTACTTTTCTTTTGAGGAAGGTGATCATGTTTTTGTTAGAATATCTCCATGGAAATGTGTTATGTGTTTTTGTATGAAAGGTAATATATGTCTATCATTCCTTAGAACTTATAAAATCTTGGAGAAAGTTGGACCAGTCACCTGATGAGTAGATTTTCCTCTGAGTTTATCTCAGATACACAATGTTTTTCATTTCTTGATGTTCAGAATGTATGTTCCAGATTCATCTCATGTCTTGATCATAGAAGTGGTTCAGATGGAAGAGAACCTTTCTTATGAAGTGAAACCTATTCAGATTATTGATCATAGAGAGCATGAATAACAGAATAAGGTAATCCACCATGTAATGGTTTTGTGGATAAACCCCATGGTTGAAGAATCAACATGGGAATCTAAAAATTCTATTCTGTAAACGTAACTTTACATGTTTAATATGTAAATAATAAATTGCGAGGAAGAAATTTCTAGAAGATGGAGAGAATATAACACTCCAAGGTTTTAAAACAAATTAATAAAAGGAATTGAACATTATGTCTCTACATAGTGGCCCTTTTTTAAGAATATTTTTATAAAAAATATGTTATATATAATTTTGATGCATCTATTATTTGACATTCAAAAAAAATATATATCCACATTTGTGATCAGTAAGATATTTGGATTCGGATAGAGAGAACTGGTTTATTTGATGAATAGTGACATTCCCTTATGAATTGTAATATGAATAAAAAAATGACCCATATTAATAGTAAATATTATTAATTTTTTATTATAGTTATAATTTAAGGAGAATTGATTAATTTTTCGATGTGATATAAAATAAGTTATAGTTTTAGAATTTTTATTTTTTGAATAAATTATGAACTTATTTAAAAATTAAATTATTCATATATAAAAACTTATTTAAAAAATGGAGTTTATTTTGGAATTCTACACATCAAAAATGGTAATGGTGAATGTTAGGTATTTTTCCAAAAAACTTGAATTATTGGTGAATAGTGAAATAAGTTAATTTACAAAAATGCTATATAAAAGAATTTATACATCATTATTGAGTGATGGATTATGTAAATGACCATTAGATTAACCTCAATTGATCATATTACTATTTTTGGGTAATATTAATCAATGATACTAAAATATATTTAGCAAGCATATAAAACTAATGATTAAAATAATGTAAAACCCCTCCTCTCTTCCTATATAGATACCACCCTCACCCACGTCTTCCTCTCACACCACCCTAGCCTTGATCATTGTCAATGTTTTGAAAAAATTTCTTCCCAAGCACCTACCCCACATCCAAGACCTTCTGGTCTCACCAAAAGTACAAAAATAAGGTCTTTAAGAAGGATCTCAAGAAGAAGAGATCAAGAGGTAAAGATCCTCTTTTATTTTCTTGAGTATTCTTTTGAATTCATTATTTTCTTATACTCTCTTCCCCTCCCCTTATCTAAGTGTAAAGAAAGCTCTATTATTATATATATTATATATACTTTCATGTTTATGTAAAAAATCATCATCATTCTTCATCTCAAATTCCACTTATTCTATATATAAAACACCAACCATGATCTGCCGATTTTCCAAAAGCATAGACGATGTGTTTTAAATTTCAATTACTACATTAAAAACTAGTTATAAAACAATATTAATTATAGTAAAAGAATATAATGTGTGTGATATATCATATATAATTGTTTATATTTAATGCATATACATAATATTATGTTATATAATGAATCTGCTTCTTGATTATCAAACAACTGCCAAAATGATCTGAATGGATATCACTATAGATTTATCTAATGATTCATTCCCATACCAAATAACCAAAATGATTTATTTACTAATTTAATATTAAATAAAAATATTAATTCCATTTCATTCCACTTCATCAATTTAATTTCCATGTGACATGAATATTAAATACAAACCATCCATGGAAATATTTTAAAGAACGCACCCGAAACAATTGATAGAACAAAATACTAATAATTTACGAGTGGAATGGTTTACTGAAATGATAATAAATGAATTTATAAAAATTAATATTTATATTTAAGATATTTATAACACACTAATAACCATTAAAATTTATTTTTAAACTTGATTGATGTAAGATGAACCCTAGTTAAAGGAATTCTTAACCCAATTTCTATTCTTGGTGTTACCTTTCTAAATCATTAGTTATATGGTATTTAATGTATTTTTTGTGATAAATTTTTTTATATTTTATGTTTAATTCTGTGATTTTATATTGTATATACATATCCCCCCAACTCTATTAAGCATCACTTCTATTATATGATATTTCTAAGGGGGTTTTATTTTAAAATCCTTTTGAAATTATATTTTACAAAATTCAAAAACAATGTTTTTAAAAAATTATTCATGTTGTGTGATTATGTTCAGTTATATTGGAATTTTTTTTGTTGATGTGTGTGGAATATATTCTATCCAATTAATTGGGTATGTGTGAGTTGGTGGTTAGTCGTATGGTAACTCTATTTGTAAGTACAATGGTTACATAATAAAGTAGTTGTGAGGGTTACATTGTATGTTCTCCGTAAGGGTTACCAATTATAAGGTTGAAAAGAGTGTTACAAAATTTTGAAACTAATGCCCCAAGATACATTTAAGTATCAATTTATCTTCTTTATGAATTTTAGAAATATTTTGGGAATATCATGTTTCAAAAAGTAAGTATATATGGGTGACAAGTATATCTTTTTGAAAATGATTTCATACGTTCACAAGTATTCAGGACTAATGTTTTTGGTACCCCTTTAATAATATTACTTAATGAGTTTTTTCTATTCATTCCATGTTTATAAATAATATTCATAGGTTATAAAGATGTTTCAGACAAATAAGGAATCCAAAATTGAATGATATGATGTTATTTCAATGAAATCATATTTTATTCGAAATATTTTTTTGGATGAATTGGTTTTTGTTTTATGGTATCATGTCTTTATAAATAAATATTTGTATGTATGTATTATGTAACAAATATCTAAAACTCTAAAATCTATAATATACTCAATGTGAAAAGAAGTGATTTATTGAATAAAATTTAATATTATGTAATGAAATTTGGTTAGAACCTTATAACTCTAAATTTATGCATATAATGTAACAATATAAAAAATTACAGGTCATAAGGAATCAAAACACAAAAAACATAAAAAAAATTATAAAAAAAATTATAAAAAACTTTTTTACATATCCATTTTTCAATATTTTCCCCAAATAAATAAGTTTGGAAACATGTCATATATAGATATTGTTATACACTCTTCCTTTCATTATACTCATCTTCCATGAGAATGTATCAAATTTGGAATACCATGCCCCCAAAGCTTGTATTATCCCATAAAACAATTTCATCAATCTTCAAACATAATTTCCATATTTCCAAACAAGAATCTCCACATGGTTTTTCAATATAAACATCTCTTCAAGATCACCATTCAGATATTCAAAATTAGAATCCATTTGAATGATATTTAATCCTCATTATATACTAGTTGTATGAAATATTTTTATTTTCACATGCCTTAACACTAGTGTGACAGTTTCATCAAAATAAATAGATTTGTTTTTTGAGTACCATTTACACACTGATGTTGCTTTATTTATATCACTTCACCTTTTTCAAACATATTTTTATGGAATAACCATTTTGTTCAAATAATGTTTTTATTTCAAGGATTGGTTATGAGTTCCCATATATCATTCTTTTCAATCTGATCCAACTCTTCATTCATAGCTTGAACCCATTATTGTTACTCAAGAACTTCTTTCATATCATTTGTATCTACATTTGAATACAAATATATATGTGTAATAACAAATTATTTTCTTCTTATTTGAAAAATCTGGTATGGATCACCAATTACATTCAGATCATTCACTTGATTCCTCATCCAAGGATGATATTTTCCTTTATCATTCTTAACACTATAAATAGTTGAGTTAGATTCAGCTTCTTGATTAGAAATCCAATTGTCAGTATCATTATTATAATAATTTTCTTCATCTTTATCCACTTATTTTTCTTAAACAATATGTTTTTATTCATCACATCATTCAATTAAATTCAAATGAATATAATCAAAAAAATCATCATTTCTCTTTTTTGAATCATCTATATCATATTCATTCTAGATCATAGTTACAAAAGATTCCATCTTCACCTTTCATCACAAACATTCCATAGTTTCCACGTTTCTTCATTATAATACATGAAGTCATGAAATATCTGAAGTGTTTCAAACAATAATTTTACTAATAAAAAAATTCATATGTGACCATATCTGATTGTGTCTTATAGACAAAATGGTTCTGGATATAAACAAGATCACTCAAGGCCTACCTCTAAATGTGATGAGAAAGAAAATGTTCAATTCACATAGTTATTACCATTTCCACTTGACATCAATTATTTCATTCATAAATATTAATTTTTAAGAGTATATGGAGAATAGTACACAAGGAAAATCTCATTATTCTCCAAATAACATTCAAATTCTTTACTTCTATATTAACCACCATTGTCTATTCTTAGATTCTTCACTGAATACTCACATTCCGTCTCATAATCCATTTTAATGCATTTATACATTTTCAATGATTCTGATTAATGTTTAATATAACTAAATCATGTAATGTGAGTAAAATCATCAACAAAAGTGATGAAGTTGTTATCTTTATAGGTTTAATTTTTTTCTCACTATTCTGCACATATTAGAATAAATTTGCTACAAGTGTTTTTGGATCAAATCTCAACTTTCATATGCACAACATTTGTAATAACTCCATTCTAAATATTAATGAGACAAAAATCACTTCATCTTGAAAAATTAGGGCTGTCTTAGACAATGTATCCATTTGAAAACATTGTCATGTTTTTCTGACACAAGAATCCTATCCTTTTAGCCCACATCGAATTCTCCTCCACCATACTCAAGTAATTAGAGTTTGGTATTTCATTAATTTCAATCTAATTTCCTTTGGTATGTTGGACTCTTGAAACAATTTTTCCATATTTTTTAACTTTTAACAAGAAACACAACTTTTCTAAATATAACATTGTTACCCTCCTAAAACAATTGTGAACATGTACTAAAATGTATTTCAACCCATCAACCTTCAAATCCTTCTTGGTTTTGATCTTTCTTTCCAAATGATGGATGATATCACACCGTTAGTTTTCAATGATTCAACATTGTGAAATGTCACTATACCTTATTTAAAATATTTAAAATTATTAAACCATTTAAAAAATTCTTTTATATGAGAATAACTCCCACTATCATGAATCCATTATTGTTCTCCTTTGGCTGCTTTCAATGCGGTTTCAATAATATGATCTTTTACTACAACTTTTACATTCTTCAAATTCGAAATTAAAGGATTGTTAATAGTGTTTTATTATGTTGATAAAAAATAATACATCCTTTTTTAGGTGTCTAGGTTTTTTACATTTTTTATAAATAGTTTTTATTAGTTGGAACATATTTTTAATTGTCACTCCACTATTTTCAGATTTCTTAAAAACAATATTCTCATACTTATTATTTTGAGATGATTGAATCTCCTTATAGCCCTTCCATTTATAACATATATAATAATACTAATTATTTATTTAACCAACATATATTTTCTATATATCCAGATCCTCTAAAATTCTATAAAAATCCATAAAAAGAGTATTTTCCATAGAAACGTCCATATTGGCAGAAATTGTGAATATGTTTCTCATAAATTATTTTTTATTTCTTCTCTAACCAATAGAACATACCATAATCAATAATAATAATAATATTATTTCATATTTAATATAATAATATGTGTTTGAAGCATTTCAGGATCCATATGAGTCTTTTTCAGACTAAGGATGTTTTATAACTACTAAAATATATACCTTTTCATTTTTTTCACATATATAAATTTCAAAAATTTATTTTAATCAGATACAATTAAATATTAATTTTCACTCTTTGAATGTAAATTTTTCTTATACTTCTTATGATTCCTATTTCAATATCTTTCACCAACATTAATTATTTTTTTTGGAAATAGAAATTTCTCAATTCAGCTTTAGAATGTTTTTATTAATCATGTTAAAACTCTTATTCTTTTTCCTTTATATTCTTTTCTATATTCTCATTATAATTCTTTTTTTAATATATTTCATCAAGTATTAGATCTCTATTTTTAGGGTTTATTTCTCATTAGAAATATATTTTTGATTTTTTAATAGAGAGAATTCATTTTCAAAAGTTTTTTTTCTTTTAACATCTATTCTTTCTTATACATTATTTTAGTTCATATTTCATATTCATTTGAAGTTAAATTTATTCTTCTCTAGAGATACATGTTCTGAAATCTTTATCATTCACAATTGCAATAAATTTTTTTCAATACAATATTAACTGAATCATTTGGATTCTGTATCACTACCTTCCTCTTATTCTTCTCTAGACAATAATCCTTTTCTTTTGGATTTTAACAATTTTCATTATCTACCTATGAAATTCACTTTTGTTTTATCACCCTATATCTTCCATAATCTTTTGGGTTTTTATTATTATTATTCACAATAATATTATTTATTTCCATAAAGTTTATTTGTAGTAAAATTTGCAATGGATCCACATTCAAAACATTGCAAGGGATGATTTCAATTGTATTTATTTTTACCTATTTTATCATATTTAGAAAACAAATATAAATTATCATTAAGATTTTTACTTACCTTATTTTCATAATCATATTCACCAGCTTCATAATCAATAAGACTATCCTTTTAATTTTTATTCTCATCATCCTTGAATGAAATTTTTCTATAAAATGTTATTTTTTATTTAAAATATTTTTCATTTCTCATTTTATATTTGATGAGAGTGCTATAATAGTCATCAAGAAAAAATGTTTCAAGATATCTATCTTCTAATGAATAAAATTTTACGTCAAAATTTTCAGGAAGGATTCTCATTTTCTTTTCAACAACTGTATAATCATTTAGCTTTTAACTATGAAATCTTATAGAGTTATAATTTCATTTACTCAAGTAATGAAGTCCCCATCATATTCATGATCACCATCATAAAATCCTCATATTTGAATATCTATGTTTTTAAAATTTTCATCATCACTCTTGTATTTGGATTGCATTTTATTATAAATTTATCAAATATACCATTAGATATGGAAAAACCTTTCACTCCTACAAATTCAATTTCAGAAAGTGATGATAACATAATATTCTTTTCCCCTCCATCATTAAAGTTATTTTTCAAATAAATAAGTGAAATTGATGTTTTAAAAACAATAAGAGTAAAACCATCAGTTATAGGTTAAGGAACAACATATAAAATAGAAATAATATATGACAACATTTTATCTTTACATATTTGATAAATATTTCCATCACAGACTAGATTGACTTTAATTTTCAGCCAATTATAATACTCAATCAACAAATATTATGCAAAGGAAACATGACCTCTGATACGACATGGTAGTTCCATGAAAGGATGATTATATAACTAATAGCTGGATGGGGTGAAGTAGTGATACTTGTTCTTTTATTTCTCCTTGAAACAAACATCGCCTCCTATTAAAGATTGTGTTCCAAGATAAGAACAATGCAACTACGCATCCAATGTAAAAAAAGTATTTATATGATTCACTATTAAAGAAGAATATATACATTCTTGGTATGGATTGGAAGTAATCCAATACCACATTATCCACTATAAATCAATTATTGGACTAAAATGAGTATGATAAACCCTTTCACATGTGTAGAACTATGTGAACAACTTCAACAGTATGTGAACACCCTCATAGCTCAAAGAGTGTAAGATAATGTTTTTGTAAAAACTCATTTTACATTTTCTTATTTTTAAATTCCAAAAATGTATTAAATTGAAAACACTTCTCCAATTTCATACCTTGAATATATTAATATCTTCTTGGACTTTGTAATGGATAATCCATGCCTAATTTTCCTAGCCCATTATTCTAAGTCTAATTCCCCTGAGTCTGATTCTCCCAATATGATCATTATCTGTACAATTAAACCTAGTACAAGTCCCCTCTATATGATTCACCATAGTATAAAAAAATATTTCACTGGTAAAATATTATAGATACGAATCAGAACCACTTAAATTATCCATATTTATACATCTGGAAAACTGAATATAGGAATATCGATCTGATTAATCCAACACCATAAAATGATCAGCAAAATATGATTGACAAGATGAGTATAGAAATCGGCTGAGTATGACAAACAATGAGTATAATGATCAGCTAAAAACAATATTGTGATCCTGACCCTACTATTTAACATAAATCCATAACAAACATATTCAAGAAAATTGAATAAGAAAACTTATTACTGTCTCTATAACTCATTCATTCTCTCTCTTGAAAAGTACACTAGTCATCCAAAAAGTACAATGTACCATTCCATTTTATAGGTGACCCTTTAGTCGCATTGGTGGTAACACCAAAAATATTCCATCTTAATCAAAATCACTTTAATCTAAATTTACCTAAAATATATTGTGTATTTTTATTTCATCACCTCTTCTCAATTCTTATAGAATCTTTTTTAATATTCACTTCTTCTTCAGATTCTCATTTCAATTATTAGTTCGGTTTCATTACATGGGCCTGATTTTCTAAATAAAATTTCTTTAGAAAAACTATCAACATAAATTATAAGAAACTGTATGAATAAATGGATATACCATTTGGAGGAATAATATTATTATTCATTTGAATTTCAGTATCTCTTTTTTGATAACCCATTTTGAAATCATCACATTCAATCAACATTTACACATTTTATGGACCAAGTTGGAAATATAAAACAATTTATCTCTTATTCAAATGAAAATTTCCAAATTTAAATATTAATATTATCCACAATTTATTTCTCTTGGATCACATTAAAATAACTTGAAAATTAGAAAAAGTTATTCAACTCTTTCACTACATGATAAAGACATTTAAAAAAATCTGGCATCGTCTTCAACAACAAAACATTAAATAAAAACATGTTCTGGTATCATGACTACCTTCATGACAGAAAATTCATTCAATAATATCATGAACATCGTCAAACATCAATTAGAAAGTATCATAAATATCCATTTAAACAAGCTTATTTTTTTCTTCCCAGCCTGAGTATGATCTATTATGAATAAAATATACTAGGTATGATATCATTAATCATGTTCTTGACTATTATTATCCAGGGTATGAATGTTTCCTTATACATATAGTGGATGATTGGATAATACAGTTCATGATTATGATCAATCTATGTATAATAATACTTATTATGATCCTCTACACTTTCATTCATTCATTCTTATCCCAAATTGGATTTCAATGAGTTCGATCGCCCAAGATTTGATTATCCTGGGAACAATCTCTTATGAATGATTCCAATCAACCATTTCATCCCTGAAAAAAAAATCACTGAGTATTTTTAACTCCATATTTATTTCATAAATCTAACATCATATTCTCTCCAATTAAATTATTATTAAAAAATATGAATTGCAAAACCATCATCACATTTTATTTTATCTTAGTGATGCCAACTATGATACTTTATCAAAACAACCACTCCTTATACAATTGATCAAATGTCTATCTGATTAACATTTAATTCCACCAATATTTCTTACCTTTCATTCCATACCTAGGGTGAGTTTGATATAAACCTTTTCATCGAAAAATCTACCTCTCGTTATAATGGACAGAGTAAGTCTATTATTCCTAGAAATCAAGAGTATGATTCTTTAAAAAAAAGATTAATACAATTCTCACCAAATACAAGTTTTGGTGATATCCTTTCATATTAAACTTCCTTGAAAAAAAAACTAATTTTTACAAAAAAAAATTTAAAACAACCACATTTTATTTAACTTAGTCCTATAATTTACCACATATTGGCTAAAAATATTTCATTATTTTTAATTTTTGGGAGTTTATTAACTTTTTTTCTCATTGTTATTTTGTAATTATATATCAGTTTCTATTAAAGGGATTTAATTAAATCATATTTATAATTATAATAATTTCATAAAGTATATATTTCCATGGAATATATGTTATTAGCGGCACAAGTAAAATTTTATCCTAGAAAATTGATCGCATCACTAGTTGGAGATAGTAAGTTCTATGTAAGCATGAGTGAGGATTTAATTCCTTCAATGGATGAAAGAGTTGGAAGTTGGTTGATATATTAAATTTCTATAATTTCTCTAATCTCATATATATTTTATTTATTAATTTATTTAACCATTTCCAAATTCTATATAAAGTGTATGTGAAGGCTGATTCACCTCACTTCTCTAGGTGGTAGTTCACCGTACGTATCAGTGACATTAATATATTGTAAATGGGATGAAAATTAAGGAGACGTAAATTATATAATGCATAAATAAGTATAATAAGTATAATAAATATCATATAAATAAGTTAAATTTTATGTAATATCCTTCCTTGAATATATGTTATGGATAATTAATTGCATTGGTTAGCGATGCAGTAGACTGCCATACACAAAATCGATGGATTTGTTTCCCATTTAACATAATAGGATATGGATATTTTTAATTCACATAATATAATAAAATATCATTATGTTTTATTTACTGAACTTATTATATGATAATGTTTTTGGAATATTCTAATAATTTCGTTGAATAAAAAAAATAAAAATTCTTATTTATGAATAATACATATTCTTTCAGGAACATCATTTGGTTTTCACTAAAACCCATCATATGATAATTATCTGATAAAAATATTTCTATCTTTTTTAGGGGATTAAAGATGTTATTTTTATTTTTCAAAAAAATATCTTTGAATGTGTGATGTGGGGAGAATGGTGGGTGGCCTTTTATAAGTGGGGTAGAGAACACACATTGATTTTCTTTTGAAAAGTTTCAATTATCCCCATAATTGTATCATGTAAAATGCATCCATAATGGGAAATTATAATCCGTTATTGAATCTATGGTCAAAATATATCCATTCAATGAGTTTTTGAAAACCTAGTAGGTATTTTTTACCCTTTTTTCTTAGTTTATCGCCCTGGTAAATTAATTTTTTACCTTAACCATGAAAATTAATTTTTAAATATTTTAATAATCATAATGGTGAATAATTATCTATTAATTATTATATAATATAAATTATTAGGATTAAAAATATGTGATAAATTTTATAAAATATATTTAATTTAAGTGAAAAAATCCAGTTTAATGTTGTAGCAATAAACATTAAGAAAATTCAGCTTTTCATAGAACATATTCTCTAAATATTTGAAGGATTTAGTATAAATATTAATTGTTAAATCTATTAATGTGACATAAAATTTATTGAAAATAAAATAATTTAATTTTTTGTATTTAAAAATAGTCTCAACTATATTTTCACTTTGTATATAATTTAAAAATAACTGCAGGTTTTAATAAAAATAAATATTTTCCCAAAATCTTTGAAAAATAAAAATTTTCAGAAAATTATGAAAACCTCCCAAAATTTTTTATAGGATTATTTTTTAAAAAATTATTTAATTTTATCATGAAAATTTTATATATGTTTCAAAAATTAGTTTTATCATAACTGAGCATGAAGAGACAAAACTGTTTTCTATAAAAAAAATAGTATTTTGAAAAGATTTATTTTTCTATCAATTGATTCTTATTTCATTTAAATTATATATAAATATATCAAATAAATTTATCTTATAAATTTATAAACCAAATAATTTTTATAAATTATTTATTAAAATTCATACCAAACATCTTAATTGCTAGGTTGTAATGTTCATTTCTAGATAATATTTTAAATGATATTTTTAATTCAAAACTATTATTTTTTGCATCACACGATATCAAAGAGATTGAATTTTCTTAAAAAGTAAATAATTCATAAAGTATATGCATTCTAGTTAAAAATATATATATTTTACTATCGATATATGATCATGAAACTACATAATGATACATTTATATAATTACATATAAAAAAGGTAATCAATAATCATTAAGAACATGTTTGTAGTAATGTTGTTTCAATAAAAATATATGTTATAGTAATGATTCTAGAAAAATGTGGGTTGATCAAAATACTAGGAAACCATCCATTTCATAAATGGCTGGAGTGACATATAACAAAAACTTTTATTGAAAAATTACCCTATGAATATATTTTTTGTTAGAATTAAAATCAAATTCTTTATCGAGAAGTGTATATTCAAATACTATGTAGGAAATAAAGGTTTGTTGGACATTGAAAGTTTTTGGGATAATTTGTGCATAATTCCATTTATTTTTAAAATTGAATATCAATCATTGGAATGAGAAAAAATTCCAAAAATAAAACATGAAGACTTCTGAGTTTAAAAAAATTATATTTTAGAAAATGGGAGTTAATTTGTCTGATAAGAAAAGATTATGAGAAATAAAATCTCATATGGTAAATTTAAATAACTTTTATCCTAATTATTAAGAGTTTATATATATATATATATATATTCCTGGAATAGTTCATATATTTTTTATGATATTAAAACAATAAATGTATATAAATAATGAAAATTAATTTATTAAAAACACCTTTGTTCTTGTGAAAAATTATAGTGTTAAACAATACACGTCTTAGAATTATGATACATAAAAAAAATAGATACATTGAATATTTATGAAAATTTAAAATCATAGATCACTAAAAATAATTCCTGAATATAAATCAACAATTTGATACTCTAGAATAATAAATTATAATTTATTATTGAGATAAGTATATACATATGATTAGATGAATAAATCGATAAAGATGAACCTAATAAACATCCAAATAGTTATGACATATATTTTATTCACATCCCAAGTGGATAATCCATGAGGATTGAAATATTCCTAAAAATTAATTATTATTTTAAAAGACCAAATAGATATATAAATTAAGATTGATAAATAATTAAATATTTGATGTGTCATACTTGTCAATGCGAAAATGTGAATTTCTAAAAATAATAATTTTAGATTTATATGGAATAACTATAGAGACCCGAAGCTTGAAGTACATAGATATCACATTACTTTTGCGGAATACATAGTACATAACAAAAACACAGACATAAGGACTGTAATATTTTAGTGTCTTTGGAAACTCGGAACGTAATATTCTAATCACGGTGAAAGATCCTCAACATCTCGCATAAATATCTTCCCTTTTTTTCTTACCTAAAAATTTTCTTTATATCCTGGGGAAAATAAAACTTAAAAGGGTGAGCTCAAATGCTCAGTAAGGGTAAACAAAAGAAATATCAATCACATCATATTCATAAGAACATATCTTTTGGAAATCTTAACATGCAAAAGAGATCATAATTTCATAACATGGTATAAATCATAGTAGTGAAATATAATCCCAATAATCATAACATAAAACATGAAACTTTTTGTCATACACACATAATCATAGAGAATCATTTCTTATTTGTCAAGACTCATTGCCAAGACTATCTTAGTGGACAAAGTCCCTTTCTGAACCGAGTTCACTCCTCATTTCAGTCCTGTTTCGCTGAACCGGTATAACCTACCATTCCAGCCATGTCTATCTCATTAGATATAAAATCTTTACCCAATGCATTGTAGGGAGATATAGGTCCCACCCATATCATAATTATACCACTCTTATGTGTGCCACAAAATCATAAATCATACATCATTGCATAACCCATGTAATAAAAATGGGAATCTTAAACATCATGACATCATAAAACAATTCATATAAGATAAAGGAATTCATAAAAATAATTCTATCACAGCATAATCAAATCAATGTAATAATAGGGATAGAAACAGAACCCTATATTATCTTAGATGGAAAATAATTTTGATAAAACACTTGAACTCCATTCTTGAGGAAAATATCCTTTCTACTTCAAAAACATTTTCCTTTATTTAACATGTCATACAATTTAAAAAAAAGAAGTTGATTAAAAATAAACATGAAAACATGTAAAGGAAGCTTCTTGGAAATAAGGTTTTAAAAATCCATTCATGCCGTATAAGTTAAAAAAACATTCTTCTCATACTTTTGTCAGAAAAGTAAAAAAGTACCTCGTACGAAAAACGACCAAAGATTCCTTTCATATATTTTACTAAAAACTCACCGAAGGGTAAAATTGGATTTAAAAAATTGTAGGTGGATGGAAATAATATTACATATTGTGGAAACATGGATGTGGATGATAAAATACACCCCAGTAAATACCAAAGTATAAACAATCATGGATAAAAATGAGATTGGGATATTTTCCCTTACCTTAGGTCCAATTTGCTTCGAAAGTGTCCGAACCTCCTGTATAATGATTTAAATAATGTTATTGACTTATTCCAGAATCATACTCATTGTTATGATATCATATATGGTTCAGTTATTACTTTATATTACCCGTTCTTTTGTAAATTCCATGTTAAAGTGCGTTTTGGGTAAAATCGTCTCATTTTTCGTTCGTGTTATAACTTGTAATTATTCATATGATTACTTAGATCATGATTACTTCAATCCAGAATGTAAAAAATGATTTATATATAATATATATTCATAATATACATATATATAATAGATCAGTAAATGGAAAGAAATACACCGTTCATGGAGACGGTAGGCTGTACGTACGCATGAATGCTGTTTTCGTTTCCTTATTGAGTTGAATGGAATTAAGTAGATGAAATACATATATATACACATAAATACAGTATTATTATGTCATATATTTCATGATTACTTATTATATATACTTTATAATCATTCATGAATGGTTAACGTGGAGAATGAATCTCATCGCGTCGTGGAGACGGTAGTCCGTACGTACGCACGAGCGATGATATCGTTCTCATGATCGTGGGACTATATTGGAGTGTATGTATACTATCTCAGAATCAATATCACTATAAAAAAATCATACATAGTTAATATTTACACCATTATACTCATCCAAGTAAGGTGGTTATGGAAAATAGATTACACCACAGCGTGGAGACGGTATTCCATACGTACGCACGCGCGGTGATTTCATTTTCCATAGGATGGATAGATGGTGAAATAGGGTTGTTTCATACTTATAATAACATATCAGTAAATGAGTGATACTGATTTTATTACTTCATGATGAAACAACTAAAGAAGAAGAAGTGGAAGAAGAAGAAGTGGAAGAAGAAATAAAGATGAAAGAATCGGTAACGGACAATACCTCTTCTTTGAAGTGCTTCTTTGAGACCTCCTTTTAGGGCACTAAAATAGGTATTTGAAGAAGACCAGAACCTCTAGGATGTCTCTAGGGAAGTGCAGGGAAGAAATTGGCATGGGTTGGCTGAGCTTGAAGGCTCAAAGTGGTATGAGGAAGAGAAGGAGGTCGTGCCCTTTTATAAGGGAGGAGAGGGGCACCTTTGGAATAACAAAAAAAATATTATTTTATTATAAAGTCAAGTTCGGTTTTAAATAGCCTCAAATTGATTTATTTCGATTCTAAGGTGGGTATGGGTCAAAATAATATCATCCAATATAATTTAGACAAGTTTAGGTTCCTATTTTAACCTTATCATTTAGATTTAACATTAAGTTAAATAATTTTACTTTTATCGTGTCTTCTTGTGTTCTTACACTATAAGGTTAATAAACATACTATAAAAAGCCACATGAACCCCAAGTTTTTTATTATTAATATATATAACCTTAGATAACTCATTTGGCCAACCCATAGATTTTTAGGAATATAATAACAATTAATAATATAATTTTGTTTTAAAAACTATTTTATGTGAATTTTGAAACTATTTGGTAATTGTTTTTTGTAAAACTTATAACAGAATGATTAGTTCTAAAAAAGTTAATTAAATCAACAATAACATGTAATATTAACATATAAATTTTTTGGAATTCATAAAAAGTCTCAAATTACATTTATTTGGGTATTTATAACATCAATTATGTCAATATTTCATTAATAAGTTATTTACTGCATCATCATTGTGTCATAAATAAATTAAATTATTTAAAGTATAAAAATTACAAATAAACTATAATTATGTATAAAATATTCTTAGTTTTTTAATGAATATTTATAGTTGAATTTATCTTATGTATAACCTTATATTAAAAATGATTTACTTATTAAACTTTGATTTTAACTATTTTAACCCTTCTTTAAATAAATTAATAATAAATGTCCTAATCTAATCCAAGTGGGCTTAAATGGTCATATTTTATTCCTAAGGTTGTTTTTGGTCGAATTACACTTTTCCAATAGAATTAGGACATGTGTTAGGGTAATAATAATATCATTGTTACCCTTAATTATCCTATTTACTTTTAACTATGGTAAAAAAAGTAAAAAGTTACTATTCATCAAAAATTATTTTCATCTCATTGAACCACTTTTTAGTCCTTGATATTAACCGTGTCTCTCGGATTTTCAAAATTCTACTCACATAAGCGGTAATATTATGTTTTATGAAAAATTCATTTTTTTAACTACCACTTAGTGGTTTCACTATTCATCAAAAAATGAAAGTTTCCAGAAAAATACCAAAAATTAGGCCTAAGCCATATTTGATATTATGAATTCAAAAATTATGTCTATTTTATCAAATTCAAAACATATCAGTTAAATTAACTAATTTAAAAATTAATTCCCATCGTCAAAACAAATAGCGTGTTTTTAAAAGATTAAAACTATCAAAAGATTGACACTTTTTTATGTCTGGTTTAAATGTGAAATTACATCCAATGAACAACATTGTATTAAATTGTAAAAATATATTATAAATATACTTTAAAACCACTCGAATTAATAATTTATCACTATTAATTATTTTGATAAAAAAAAGTTGTTTTTAATTAAAATTTAGTAATTTTCACTATTCATCAGAATATGAATGTTATCCGAAAATTACCAAAATTTCACCCTAAGCTAATTTCGATATTCAAAATCCAAAAATGAAGTCCATTTTGAAAAATAAAATTTACAAAATTTCAAAAAGTGGTTATTACTATTCATAACGGCTAGTTTTTAATAATATTTTAATAGCATATTGTTGTTTGGTGAAAATCGGTATTGCGTACTACACACGCTATCGAGGAAGGTCGTGATTGCGTGTAATGCAAGGAAAGTCAAGGATGTGTGTTGTGCAAGCCCATTTTGGTGTAGCTTACAACACAGGACATGAAATTAAAATGAATATTTTTCATAAAATCTTGGGGTGTTACATTCTACCCCCCTTAAAATGAATTTCGCCCTCGAAATTCGTCGAGGTTATAAATGGATTACTACTCGAAAGTTTCTTTAATAGAAACCCACATCGTAAAAAGGAATACCAAAACCAATCTTTAAAAACAAAAGTATGAAATGTAATGGTTACCCAAATAAACTATTCATTGGGTTTCCACATAGAAGAACATAGGTGAAAATATGGATATGGAAGAGAAATGTAACCATCATGTTCTGATGGATAGTGGTAGAGAACATGTCTATGAAAAATCCAACAATCACAAAGCCATAAATTTGTGATGATCTAGGGTACCATCTGATTTATCGGATATAAGGGCACTAGGACAACAATTTTGTTTTTCAAGATCATTTCCCTAAAGTTGATGAATTAAAAGAAATACTTACATGATTTTTGTACAATCTCACTGTTGTTCGTGAATTGAACAATTTCCCCTTCATCTCTTAAAGAAATGAAGTTGAATTTGTTATTGTGTTAGTAGATCATGTGATAGAATGATGGGTCATTCCATCTGTTTCAAACAAAAGGTTAGTAAAAGTTATAAGTCCATCTTATGGTTAGATTAATCGTATATGGTTCCCAAAATGAACTTATACTTCATATATCATACCGCTTAATAAAATAAAACTAGTTTCTACTAACCAAGGACTTCCTGTAGGCCAGTGGTAGGCGATAAAGTCCAGTCGTACTTCGGTTGTGGGTTCGATTCCCACAACCTTGTCCGACGTGATGGGCTGTCACCCGTCGTGCAGGTTGTCCTTTTTCTAAAACTACATTACTATAACATACCATCAATAATATCGAGAAAAAAATCTATCCTTAAACAACACTAACTTATGTCCAACATAATCCATTCCAATCTTTAGGCTTATCCAAAATACTGTTGTCCAATATTACAGTGAAAATGATTACCAAAGAGTTCATATAACAAGCATGTTAATACCATCGTTGATCCCCATATATCATGAGATATGTCTTGTTGGTCACATTCCAAACATTCGAAGGCCTTAATCATGTATTCTCTTGAAAAATGAATACCCATTAAATATTAGTGAAAACATGAGTGCTGTCAAAATTTAACTCTTTTCACATACCAAAACCTCGAACCATGATATAACTATTTCCTTATATCAGTCATGAGCTCATGAATACTGTAAAACATATCATTTTCTCGTTTTCCCTTCATTATGCGCATATCATCTACATTCAAAAAATATCTGAATAACCTTTCATGGATATTGGTACCATTAATTATACACTTTCAAAACTCAAGGAAAGACAACAGTGTAACAATCCTTAGATGTCTCTTTATTCCATAGTCCCATGAGATTAATTATACAACATTACACATGATAAACATGTAATCATTCCACTACCTTCTTAAACCATTGATCGAGCTTCTAAAATTCTTTCATCTCACATATCATTTATAGTCTCTTCATCAACATCAACATAAATACTACCCAAACGACCGTACAGATTCTCTTCATGAGACTTTCCCTTAGGGAATTGGTTTGCATAATGCCCGTACATTCCACATTTAAAACATTTAACCATTGTTGATGTCGTAGAAATACCATTATCCTCATCCATGGTGTTAACTGAACCTTTTCCTTTGCACTAGCTGGATTTGTGTCCTTATTTTCCACACCCAAAGCATCTTCCAGTTCCTTTGAAACATTCTCCTTGATTCCTCTTCCCACATGATTTATATGAGGGAAATTGAACTTTCTTTCCTCTATGATCATCATGAAACTCCATCTTTCTCTTATTAGCCAAGTTTGGAAACTTACCAAATTTGAGTTTATTGATCATATTATGAGATTGCTGATTCGGCATAATAATGATGTTTGGACTTCCAAATCCCATTTCATTTGGTTTCTCATGAATAATAGCATTCCATTGTCCGTCATATCCTCCAATATCATGAATCTTCCTGTTTCCAACCATTTTCTAAAACCCAAAAAGAATAGCGTGAGAGGTAAAAATCATGCTAGGGAAAAAAACATAATAAAGGGGGAGTACCTTCAATATCTAACATCTTAGGTCTAATTCTAATTTCGTTAGCGCAATTCTAGGACTATAACCTATACTTATACTTAACCTTAGGGACATCCCTAGACATACCTTAGAAATATCTCTAGGGATCTCACTATAGTTCTCGCATCCTAGTTTCCAAAGGTTGACCAGACATTTCCTCTAATACCAACTGTAGAGACCCGAATCTTGACATACATAGATATCACATTACTTTTGCGGAATACTTAGTCCATAACAAAAACACACACACAAGGACCGTAATAGTTTAGTGTCTTTGGAAACTGGGAACGTAATCTTCTAATCATGGTGAAAGATCTTCAACATCTCCCATAAATATCTTCCCTTTTTTTTCTTACCTAAAACCTTTATTTATATCATGGGGAAAAGAAAACATAAAAGGGTGAGCTCAAATGCACAGTAAGGGTAAACAAAAGAAATATCAATCCCATAATATTCATAAGAACATATCTTTTGGAAATCTTAATCTGCAAAAGAGATCATAATTTCGTAACATGGGATAAATCATAGTAGTGAAATGTAATCCCAATAATCATAACTTAAAACATAAAACTTTGTGGCATACACACATAATCATATATAATCATTTCTTATTAGTCAATACTCATTGCCAAGTCTATCTTAGTGGACAAAGTCCCTTTCTGAACTGAGTTCACTCCTCGTTTCAGTCCTGTTTCACTGAACCGGTATAACCTACCGTTCCAGCCATGTCTATCTCATGAGATTTAAAATCATTACCCAATGCATTGGAGGGTGATATAGGTCCCACCCATCTCATAATGATACCACTCTTATGTGTGCCACAAAATCATAAATCATA
The DNA here is from genome assembly GCA_963277665.1 of Viscum album. NCBI lineage: Eukaryota > Viridiplantae > Streptophyta > Magnoliopsida > Santalales > Viscaceae > Viscum > Viscum album. The sequence goes on along the minus strand of OY728150.1, from coordinate 1,992,228,462 downwards.
CATCATTGCATAACCCATGTAATAAAAATGGGAATCTTAAACACCGTGACATCATAAAACAATTCATATAAGATAAAGGAATTCATAAAAATAATTCTATCACAACATAATCAAATCAATGTAATAATAGGGATAGAAACAGAACCTTATATTATCATAGATGTAAAATAATTTTGATAAAACACTTGAACTCCATTCTTGAAGAAAATATCCGTTCTAGTTCAAAAACATTTTCCTTTCTTTAACATGTCATACAATTTTTTAAAAAAAGAATTTGATCAAAAATAAACATGGAAACTTGTAAAGGAAGCTTCTTGGAAATAAGTTTTTAAAAATCCATTCATGTCGTATAAGTTAAAAAAACATTCTTCTCGTACTTTTGTCGAAAAAGACAAAAAGTACCTCGTACGAAAAATGACCAGAGATTCCTTTCATATATTTTACTAAAAACTCACCGATGGGTAAAATTGGATTTAAAAAATTTTAGGTGGATGGAAATAACATTACATATTGAAGAAACATGGATGTGAATGATAAAATACACCCTAGTAAATACCAAAGTATAAACAATCTCGGATAAAAATGAGATTGTGATATTTTCCCTTACCTTAGGTCCAATTTGCTTTGTAAGTGTCTGAACCTCCTGTATAATGATTTAAATATTGTTATTGACTTATTCCAGAATCATACTCATTGTTATGATATCATATATGGTTCACTTATGACTTTATATTACCCGTTCTATTTTAAATTCCATGTTAAAGTTCATTTTCGGTAAAATCGTCTCATTTGTCGTTCGTATTTTAACTTGTAATTATTCATATGATTACTTATATCATGATTACTTAAATCCAGAATGTAAAACATGATTTATATATAATATATATTCAGAATATACATATATATAATAGATCAGTAAATGGAAAGAAATACACCGTTCATGGAGACGGTAGGTCGTACGTACGCATGAACGCTGTTTTCGTTTCCTTATTGAGTTGAATGGAATTAAGTAGATGAAATAAATATATATACACATATATAAAGTAATATTATGTCATATATTTCATGATTATTTATTATATATACTTTATAATCATTCATGAATGGTTAATGTGGAGAATGAATCTCATCGCGTCGTGGAGACGGTAGTCCGTACGTACGCACGAGCGATGATATCGTTCTCATGATCGTGGGACTGTATTAGAGTGTATGTATACTATCTCAGAATAAATATCACTTTAAAATAGTCATATATAGTTATTATTTACACCATTATACCCATCCAAGTAAGGTGGTGGTGGAAAATAGATTACACCACAGCGTGGAGACGGTATTCCGTACGTACGCACGCGCGGTGATTTCATTTTCTGTAGGATGGATAGATGATGAAATAGGGTTTTTAATACTTATAATAACATATAAGTATATTAGTGATACTTATGTTATTAATTCATGATGAGACAACTAAATAAGAATAAGTGGAAGAAGAAATAAAGAAGAAAGAATCGGTAATGGACATCACCTCTTCTTTGAAGTGCTTCTTTGAGACCTCCTTTTAGGGCACTAAAATAGGTCTTTGAAGATGACCAGAACCTCTAGGTTGTCTCTAGGGAAGTGAAGGGAAGAAATTTTTAGCGGTTGGCCAAGCTTGAAGTCTCAAAGTGGTGTGGGGAAGAGAAGTATGGGGTTCCCTTTTATAAGGGAGGAGAGGGGCACCTTTGGAATAACAAAAAATATTATTTTATTATAAAGTAAAGTTCTGTTATAAATAGCTCCAAATTGATTTATTTCGAAGCTAATATGGGGATGGGTCTAAATCCTATCATCAAATATAATTTAGACAAGTTTAGGTTCTTATTTTAACCTTATCATTTAGATTTATCATTAAGTTAAATAATTTTTCTTTTACCATGTATTCTTGTGTTCTTACACTATAAGGTTAATAAACATACTATAAAAAGCCAAACGAAACCCAAGTTGTTTATTATTAATATATATAACCTTTTCTAAGTCATTTGGCCGAACCTTAGATTTTTAAAAATATAATAACAATTAATAATATAATATTTGTTTTAAAAACTATTTTATGTCAATTTTGAAACTATTTGGTAATTTATTTTTATAAAAATCATAACAGAATTATTAGTTCGAAAAAAGTTAATTAAATCAACCCTAACATGTCCTATTATCATATAAATTTTTTGGAATTCATAAAAAGTCTCAAATTATATTTATTTGGGGATTTATAACATCAATTATGTCAATATTTCATTAATAAGATATTTACTTCATCATCATTGTGTCATAAATAATATAAATAATATAAAGTCTAAAACTTAAAAATAAAATCTCATTATGTATGAAATCCTTTTATCTTTCTAATGAATATTTATAGTCGAATTTATCTTATGTATAACCCTATATTAAAAATGATTTACTTATTAAACTTTGATTTTAACTATTTTAACCCTTCTTTAAATAAATTAATAATAAATGTCCTAATCTAATCCAAGTGGGCTTAAATGGTCATATTTTATTCCTAAGGTTGTTTTTGGTCGAATTACACTAATCCAATAGAATTAGGACATGTGTTAGGATAATAATAATATCTTTTTTACCCTTAATTACCCTATTTACTTTTAACCGTGGTAAAAAAAAGTAAAAAGTTACTATTCACCAAAAATTATTTTCATCTCATTGAACCACATTTTAGTCCTTGATATTAACCGTGTCTCTCGGATTTTCAAAATTCTACTCACAGAAGTGGTAAAATTACGTTTTATGAAAAATTCAGTTTTTTAACTACCACTTAGTGGTTTCACTATTCATCAAAAAATGAAAGTTTTCAGAAAAATACCAAAAATTAGGCCTATGCTATATTTGATATTATGAATTCAAAAATGATGTATATTTTATCAAATTCAAAACATACCAGTTACATTAACTAATTTAAAAATTAATTCCCGTCGTCAAAACAAATAGCGTGTTTTTAAAAGATAAAAACTATCAAAAGATTGACACTTGTTTATGTCTGGTTTAAATGTGAAATTACATCCAATGAACAACATTGTATTAAATTGTAAAAATATATTCTAAATATACTTTAAAACCACTCGAATTAATAATTTATCACTACTAATTATTTTTATTAAAAAAGTTGTTTTTAATTAAAATTTAGTAATTTTCACTATTCATCGGAATATGAAAGTTATCCGAAAGGTACCATAATTTCACCCTAAGCTAATTTCGATATTGCGAATCCAAAAATGAAGTCCATTTTGAAAAATAAAATTTACAAAATTTCAAAAGGTGGTTATTACTATTCATAACGGCTAGTTTTTAATAATATTTTAATAGCATATCATGGTTTGGTGATACTCGGTATTGCGTACAACACACGCTATCGAGAAAGGTCGCGATTGCATGTAATGCAAGGCAGGTCAAGGATGCGTGTTGTGCAAGCCCCTTTTGGTGTAGCGTACAACACAAGACATGAAATTAAAAAGAATATTTTTCATAAAATCTTGGGGTGTTACATTCTACCCCCCTTAAAATGAATTTCGCCTGCGAAATTCGTCGGGGTTATAAATGGTTTACTACTCGAAAGATTATTTAATAGAAACCCACATCGTAAAAAGGAATACCAAAACCAATCTTTAAAAACAAAAGTATGAAACGTAACGGTTACCCAAATAAACTATTCACTGGGTTTCCACATAGGTGAAAATATAGATATGGAAGAGAAATATAACCGTCATGTTCTGATGGATAGTGGTAGAGAACATGGCTATGAAAAATACAACAATCACAAAGCCATAAATTTGTGATGATCTAGGGTACCATCTGATTTATCGGATATAAGGGAATTGGGACAACATTTTTGGTTTTCAAGATCATTTCCCTAAATTTGATGAATTAAAAGAAATACTTACATGATTTTCGTACAATCTCACTGTGGTTCATGAATTGAACAATTTCCACTTCATCCCTTAAAGAAATGAAGTTGAATTTGTTATTGTGTTAGTAGATCATGTGATAGAATGATTGGTCATTCCATCTGTTTCAAACAAAAGGTTAATAAAAGTTATAATTCCATCTTATGGTTAGATTAATCGTATATGGTTTCAAAAATGAACTTATACTTCATATATCATACCGCTTAATAAAATAAAACTAGTTTATACTAACCATGGACTTCCTATAGGCCAGTGGTAGGTGATAAAGGCCAGTCGCACTTCGGTTGTGGGTTCGATTCCCACAGCCTTGTCCGACGCGATGGGCCATCACCCGTCCTGTAGGTTGTCCTTTTTCTAAAACTACATTACTATAACATCCCATCAATAATATCAAAAAAAAGTTCTATCCTTAAACAATACTACATTATTTCCAACATAATCCATTCCAATCTTTAGGCTTATCCAAAATACTGTTGTCCAATATTACAGTGAAAATGATTACAAAAGAGTTCATATAACAAGCATGTTAATACCATCGTTGATCCCCATATATCATGAGATATGTCTTGTTGGTCACATTCCAAACATTCGAAGGCCTTAATCATGTATTATCTTGAAAAATGAATACCCATTAAATCTTAGTGAAAACATGAGTGCTGTCAAAAGTTAACTCTTTTCACATACCAAAACCTCGAACCATGATATAACTATTTCCTTATATCAGTCATGAGCTCATGAATACTGTCAAACATTTCATTTTCTCGTTTTCCCTTCATTATGCGCATATCATCTACATTCCAAAAATATCTGAATAACCTTTCATGGATACTGGTACCATTAATTATACACTTTCAAAACTCAAGGAAGGACAACAGTGTAACAATCCTTAGATGTCTCTTTATTCCTTAGTACCATGAGATTACTTATACAACATTACAATTGATAAAAATGTAATCATTCCACTACCTTCTTAAACCATTGACTGAGCTTCAACAATTATTTAATCTCACATATCATTTGTAGTCTCTTTATCATCATCAACATAAATACTACCCGTACGACCGTACATATTCTCTTCATGAGACTTTCCCTTAGGGAATTGGTTTGCATAATGCATGTACATTCCACATTTTAAACATTTAACCATTGTTGATGTTATAGCAATACCATTATCCTCGTCCATTGTGTTAACTGAACCTTTTCCTTTGCACTTACTAGATTTGTGTCCTTCTTTTCCACACCCAAAGCATCTTCCAGTTCCTTTGAAACATTCTCCTTGATGCCTCTTCCCACATGATTTACGTGAGGGAAATTGAACTTTCTTTCCTCTATGATCATCATGAAACTCCATCTTTCTCTTATTATCCGAGTTAGGAAACTTACCAAATTTGAGTTTATTGATCATATTATGAGATTGCTGATTCGGCATAATGATGATGTTTGGACTTCAAAATCCCATTTCATTTGGTTTCTCATGAAGAATATCATTCCATTGTCCGTCATATCCTCCATTATCATGAATCATCTTGTTTCCAGCCATTTTCTAAAACCCAAAAAGAATAGTAGGAGAGGTAAAAATCATGCTAGGGAAAACAAAATAATAAAAGGGGACTACCTTCAATATCTAAATTCTTAGGTCTAATTCTAAGATCGTTAGCACAATTCTAGTACTATAACCTATACTTATACCTAACCTTAGGGACATCCCTAGACATACCTTATAAGTATCTCTAGGGATCTCACTAAAGTTCTCGCATCCTAGTTTCCAAAGGTTGACTAAACCTTTCCTCTAATACAAACTGTAGAGAACCGAAGCTTGACTTACATAGATATCACATTACTTTTGCGGAATACTTAGTACATAACAAAAACACACACACAAGGACCGTAATGGTTTAGTGTCTTTGGAAACTCGGAACGTAATCTTCTAATCATGGTGAAAGATCTTCAACATCTCCCATAAATATCTTCCCTTTTTTTCTTAACTAAAACCATTAATTATATCCTGGGGAAAGAAAACATAAAAGGTTGAGCTCAAATGCTCCGTTAGGGTAAAGAAAAGAAATATCAATCACATCATATTCATAAGAACATATCTTTTTGAAATCATAACCTGCAAAAGAGATCATAATTTCATAACATGGGATAAATCATAGTAATGAAATGTAATCCCAATAATCATAACATAAAATATGAAACTTTGTGGCATACAAACATAATCATAGAGAATCATTTCTTATTAGTCAAGACTCATTTCCAAGACTATCATAGTGGACAAAGTCCCTTTCTGAACCGAGTTCACTCCTCGTTTCAGTCCTGTTTCACTGAACCGGTATAACCTACCGTTCCAGCCATGTCTATCTCATGAGATATAAAATCATTACCCAATGCATTGGAGGGATATATAGGTCCTACCCATCTCATAATGATACCACTCTTATGTGTGCCACAAAATCATAAATCATAAATCATTGCATAACCCATGTAAGAAAAATGGGAATATTAAACATCGTGACATCATAAAACAATTCATACAAGATAAAGGAATTCATAAAAATAATTCTATCACAACATAATCAAATCAATTTAATAATAGGGATAGAAACAGAACCCTATATTATCTTAGATGGAAAATAATTTTGATAAAACACTTGAACTCCATTCTTGAGGAAAATATCCTTTCTACTTCAAAATTTTTTTCCTTTCTTTAACATGTCATACAATTTTAAAAAAAAGAAGTTGATTAAAAATAAACATGAAAACTTTTAAAGGAAGCTTCTTGGAAATAAGGTTTTAAAAATCCATTCATGCCGTATATGTTAAAAAAAACATTCTTCTCGTACTTTTGTCCGAAAAGTAAAAAAGTACCTCGCAGGAAAAACGACCAAAGATTCCTTTCATATCATTTACTAAAAACTAACCGAAGGGTAAAATTGGATTTAAAAAATTTTAGGTGGATGGAAATAACATTACATATTGAGGAAACATGGATGTGGATGATAAAATACACCCTAGTAAATACCAAAGTATAAACAATCTCGGATAAAAATGAGATTGTGATATTTTCCCTTACCTTAGGTCCAATTTGCTTCGTAAGTGTCCGAAACTCCTGTATAATGATTTAAATAATGTTATTGACTTATTCCAGAATCATACTCATTGTTATGATATCATATATGGTTCACTTATGGATTTATATTACCCGTTCTTTTGTAAATTTCATGTTAAAGTGCGTTTTGGGTAAAATCGTCTCATTTGTCGTTCGTGTTTTAACTTGTAATTATTCATATGATTACTTAGATCATGATTACTTAAATCCAGAATGAAAAACATGAGTTATATATAATATATATTCAGAATATACATATATATAATAGATCAGTAAATGGAAAGAAATACACCGTTCATGGAGACGGTAGGCTGTACGTATGCATGAACGCTGTTTTCGTTTCCTTATTGAGTTGAATGGAATTAAGTAGATGAAATACATATATATACACATAAATATCGTATTATTATGTCATATATTTCATTATTACTTATTATATATACTTTATAATCATTTATGAATGGTTAACGTGGAGAATGAATCTCATCGCGTCGTGGAGACGGTAGTCCGTACGTACGCACGAGCGATGATATCGTTCTCATGATCATGGGACAGTATTGGAGTGTATGTATACTATCTCAGAATCAATATAACTTTAAAATAATCATATATAGTTATTATTGACACCATTATACCCATCCAAGTAAGGTGGTGGTGGAAAATAGATTACACCACAGCGTGGAGACGGTATTCCGTACATACGCACGCACGGTGATTTCATTTTCCGTTGGATGGATAGATGGGGAAATAGGGTTGTTTCATACTTATAATAACATATAAGTATATGAGTGATACTTATGTTATTACATCATGATGAAACAACTAAAGAAGAATAAGTGGAAGAAGAAATAAAGATGAAAGAATCGGTAACGGACATTACCTCTTCTTTGAAGTGCTTCTTTGAGACCTCCTTTTAAAGAACTAAAATAAGTCTTTGAAGATAACCAGAACCTCTAGGTTGTCTCTAGGGAAGTTTAGGGAAGAAATTGGCAGGGTTTGGCCGAGTTTGAAGGCTCAAAGTGGTGTGAGGAAGAGAAGGAGGGGGTGCCCTTTTATAAGGGAGGAGAGGGGCACCTTTGGAATAATGAAAAATGTTATTTTATTATAAAGTCATGTTCAGTTTTAAATAGCTCCAAATTGGTTTATTTCTAAGATAAGGTGGGGATGGGTCGAAATCATATCATCCAATATAATTTAGACAAGTTTAGGTTCCTATTTTAACCTTATCATTTAGATTTAACATTAAGTTAAATAATTTTACTTTTACCGTGTCTTCCTGTGTTCTTACACTATAAGGATAATAAACTTACTATAAGAAGCCAAACGAACCCCAAGATGTTTATTATTAATATATATAACCTTATCTAAGTCATTTGTCCGAACCTTAGATTTTTATGAATATAATAACAATTAATAATATAATATTTGTTTTAAAAACTATTTTATGTCAATTTTAAAACTATTGGGTAATTTATTTTTGTAAAACTCATAACAGAATGATTTGTTCAAAAAAAGTTAATCCAATCAACACTAACATGTCATATTAACATATAAGTTTTTTGGAATTCATGAAAAGTCTCAAATTACATTTATTTGGGTATTTATAACATCAATTATGTCAATATTTCATTAATAAGATATTTACTGCATCATCATTGTGTCATAAATAAATTAAATTATATAAAGTCTAAAAATTACAAATAAAATATCATTATGTAAGAAATATTTTTATATTTCTAATGAATATTTATAGTCGAATTTATCTTATGTATCACCCTATATTAAAAATGGTTTACTTATTAAACATTGATTTTAACTATTTTAACCCTTCTTTAAATAAATTAATAATAAATGTCATAATCTAATCCAAGTGGGATTAAATGGTCATATTTTATTCATAAGGTTTCTTTTTGGTCGAATTATACTTATCCAATAGAATTAGGACATGTGTTACGGTAATAATAATATCATTTTTACCCTTAATTACCCTATTTACTTTTAACTGTGGTAAAAAAAGTAAAACATTACTATTCATCAAAAATTATTTTCATCTCATTGAACCACATTTCAGTCCTTGATATTAACCGTGTCTCTCGGATTTTTGAAATTTTACTCAAAGAAGCGGTAAAATTATGTTTTATGAAACATTCAGTTTTTAAACTACCACTAAGTGGTTTCACTATTCATCAAAAAATGAAAGTTTCCAGAAATATACCAAAAATTAAGCCTAAGATATATTTGATATTATGAATTCAAAAATGATGTATATTTTATCAAATTAAAAACCTATCAGTTACATTAACTAATTTAAAAATCAATTCCCGTCGTCAAAACAAATAGCGTGTTTTTAAAAGATAAAAACTATCAAAAGATTGACACTTGTTTATGTCTGGTTTAAATGTGAAATTAAATACAATGAACTACATTGTATTAAATTTTAAAAATATATTATAAATATACTTTAAAACCACTCAAATTAATAATTTATCACTATTAATTATTTTGATTAAAAAAGTTGTTTTTAATTAAAATTTAGTAATTCTCACTATTCATCAGAATATGAAAGTTATCCGAAAAGTACCAAAATTTCAACCTAAGCTAATTTCGATATTCTGAATCCAAAAATGAAGTCCATTTTGAAAAATAAAATTTAAAAAATTTCAAAAAGTGGTTATTACTATTCATAACAGCTAGTTTTTAATAATATTTTAATAGCATATCATTGTTTGGTGAAACTCGGTATTGCGTACTACACACGCTATCGAGGAAGGTCGTGATTGCGTGTAATGCAAGGCAAGTCAAGGATTCATGTTGTGAAAGCCCCTTTTGGTGTAGTGTACAACACAAGACATGAAATTAAAAAAAATATTTTTCATAAAATCTTGGGGTGTTACATTCTACCCCCCTTAAAATGAATTTCGCCCTCGAAATTCGTTGGGGTTATAAATGGTTTACTACTCGAAAGTTTCTTTAATAGAAACCCACATCGTAAAAATGAATACCAAAACCAATCTTTAAAAACAAAAGTATGAAACGTAATAGTTACCCAAATAAACTATTCACTCGGTTTCCAAATAAGAGAACATAGGTGAAAATATGGATATGAAAGAGAAATCTAACCGTCATGTTCTGATGGATAGTGGTAGAGAACATGGCTATGAAAAATCCAACAATCACAAAGCCATAAATTTGTGATGATCTAGGGTACCATCTAATTTATCAGATATAAGGGCACTAGGACAACATTTTTGGTTTTCAAGATCATTTACCTAAAGTTGATGAATTAAAAGAAATACTTACATGATTTTTATACAATCTCACGGTTGTTCATGAATTGAACAATTTCCACTTCATCCCTTAAAGAAATGAAGTTGAATTTGTTATTGTGTTAGCAGATCATGTGATAGAATGATGGGTCATTCCATTTGTTTCAAACAAAAGGTTAGCAAAAGTTATAAATCCATCTTATGGTTAGATTAATCATATATGGTTCCAAAAATGAACTTATACTTCATATACCATACCTCTTAATAAAATAAAACTAGTTTCTACTAACCAGGGACTTCCTGTAGGCCAGTGGTAGGCGATAAAGGCCAGTCGCACTTCGGTTGTGGGTTTGATTCCCACAGCCTTGTCCGACGTGATGGGCTGTCACCCGTCCTACAGGTTGTCCTTTTTCTAAAACTACATTACTATAACATCCCATCAATAATATCGAAAAAAAGTTCTATCCTTAAACAATACTAAATTATGTCCAACATAATCCATTCCAATCTTTAGGATTATCCAAAATACGTTTGTCCAATATTACAGTGAGAATGATTACCAAAGAGTTCATATAACCAGCATGTTAATACCATCGTTGATCCCCAGATATCATGAGATATGTCTTGTTTGTCACATTCCAAACATTCGAAGGCCTTAATCATATATTCTATTGAAAAATGAATACCCCTTGAATCTTAGTGAAAACATGAGTGTTGTCAAAAGTTAACTCTTTTCACATACCAAAACCTCAAACCATGATATAACTATTTCCTTATATCAGTCATGAGCTCATGAATACTGTCAAACATTTCATTTTCTTGTTTTCCATTCATTATGCGCATATCATCTACATTCCAAAAATATCTGAATAACCTTTCATGGATACGGGTACCATTAATTATACACTTTCAAAACTCAAGGAAAGACAATAGTGTAACAATCCTTAGATGTCGCTTTATTCCATAGTACCATGAGATTACTTATACAACATTACACTTGATAAAAATGTAATCATTCCACTACCTTCTTAAACCATTGACCAAGCTTCAACAATTCTTTCATCTCACATATCATTTGTAGTATCTTCATCATCATCAACATAAATACTACCCATACGATCGTACTGATTCTCTTCATGAGGCTTTCCCTTAGGGAATTTGTTTGCATAATGCCCGTACATTCCACATTTAAAACATGTAACCATTGTTGATGTTATAGCAATACCATTATCCTCATCCATGGTGTTAATTGAACCTTTTCCTTTACACTTACTGGCTTTGTGTCCTTCTTTTCCACACCCAAAGCATCTTCCAGTTCCTTTGAAACATTCTCCTTGATTCCTCTTCCCACATGATTTACATGAGGGAAATTGAACTTTCTTTCCTCTATGATCATCATGAAACTCCATCTTTCTCTTATTAGCCGAGTTTGGAAACTTACCAAATTTGAGTTTATTGATCATATTATGAGATTGCTGATTCGGCATAATAATGATGTTTGGACTTCCAAATCCCATTTCATTTGGTTTCTCATGAAGAATAACATTCCATTGTCCGTCATATCCTCCATTATCATTAATCTTCCTGTTTCCAGCCATTTTCTAAAAACTAAAAAGAATAGTGTGAGAGGTAAAAATCATGCTAGGGAAAACAACATAATAAAGGGGGAGTACCTTCAATATCTAACATCATAGGTTTAATTCTAAGATCGTTAGCGCAATTCTAGGACTATAACCTATAATTATACTTAACCTTAGGGACATCCCTAGACATTCCTTAGAAATATCTCTAGGGATCTCACTAAAGTTCTCGCATCCTAGTTTCCAAAGATTGACTAAACCATTCCTCTGATACCAACTGTAGAGACCCGAAGCTTGACGTAAATAGATATCACATTACTTTTGTGGAATACTTAGTACATAACAAAAACACACACACAAGGACCGTAATAGTTTAGTGTCTTTGGAAACTCGGAACGTAATTTTCTAATCATGGTGAAAGATCTTCAACATCTCCCATAAATATCTTCCATTTTTTTTCTTACCTAAAACCTTTCTTTATATCCTGGGGAAAAGCAAACAAAAAAGGGTGAGCTCAAATTCTCAGTAAGGGTAAACAAAAGAAATATCAATCACATCATATTCATAAGAACATATCTTTTGGAAATCTTAACCTGCAAAAGAGATCATAATTTCATAACATGGGATAAATCATAGTAGTGAAATGTAATCCTAATAATCATAACTTAAAACATGAAACTTTTTGGCATACACACATAATCATAGAGAATAATTTCTTATTAGTCAAGACTCATTTCCAAGACTATCTTAGTGGACAAAGTCCCTTTCTGAATCAAGTTCACTCCTCGTTTCAGTCCTGTTATACTGAACCGGTATAACCTACTGTTCTAGCCATGTCTATCTCATGAGATATAAAATCTTTACCCAATGTATTGGAGGGAGATATAGGTCCCACACATCTCATAATGATACCACTCTTATAAGTGCCACAAAATCATAAATCATACATCATTGCATAACCCATGTAATAAAAATGGGAATCTTAAACACCGTGACATCATAAAAGAATTCATATAAGATAAAGGAATTCATAAAAATAATTCTATCACAACATAATCAAATCAATGTAATAATAGGGATAGAAACAGAACCCTATATTATCTTAGATGGAAAACAATTTTGATAAAACACTTGAACTCCATTCTTGAGGAAAATATCCTTTCTACTTCAAAAACATTTTCCTTTCTTTAACATGTCATACAATTCTTAAAAAAATAAGTCGATTAAAAATAAACTTGAAAACTTGTAAAGGAATCTTCTTATAAATATGGTTTTAAAAATCCATTCATGCCGTATAAGTTAAAAAAAACATTCTTCTTGTACTTTTGTCAGAAAAGTCAAAAAGTACCTCATACGAAAAATGACCAAATATTCCTTTCATATCTTTTACGAAAAACTCACCGAACGGTAAAATTGGATTTAAAAAATTTTAGGTGGATGGAAATAACATTACATATTGAGGAAACATGGATGTGGACGATAAAATACACCCCAGTAAATACCAATGTATAAACAATCTCGGATAAAAATGAGATTGTGATATTTTCCCTTACCTTAGGTCCAATTTGCTTTGTAAGTGTCCGGACCTCCTGTATAATGATTTAAATAATGTTATTGACTTATTCCAGAATCATACTCATTGTTATGATATCATATATGGTTCACTTATGACTTTATATTACCCGTTCTTTTGTAAATTCCATGTTAAAGTGCGTTTTGGGTAAAATCGTCTCATTTGTCGTTCGTGTTTTAACTTGTAATTATTCATATGATTACGTAGATCATGATTAATTAAAACCAGAATTTAAAACATGATTTATATATAATATATATTCAGAATATACATATATATAATAGATCAGTAAATGGAATGAAATACACCATTCATGGAGACGGTAGGTCGTACGTACGCATGAACGTTGTTTTCATTTTCTTATTGAGTTGAATGGAATTAAGTAGATGAAATAAATATATATACACATAAATACAGTATTATTATGTCATATATTTCATTATTACTTATTATATATACTTTATAATCATTCATGAATGGTTAAGGTGGAGAATTAATCTTATCGCGTCGTGGAGACGGTAGTCCGTACGTACGCACGAGCGATGATATCGTTCTCATGATCGTTGGACCGTATTAGAGTGTATGTATACTATCTAAGAATAAATATCACTTTAAAATAATCATATATATTTACTATTTACACCATTATACCCATCCAAGTAAGGTGGTGGTGGAAAATAGATTACACCACAGCGTGGAGACGGTATTCCGTACGTACGCACGCGCGGTGATTTCATTTTCCGTAGGATGGATAGATGGTGAAATAGGGTTGTTTCATAATTATAATAACATATAAGTATATTATTGATACTGATGTTATTACTTCATGATGAAACAACTAAAGAAGAAGAAGTGGAAGAAGAAATAAAGATGAAAGAATCGGTAACGGACATTACCTCTTCTTTGAAGTACTTCTTTGAGACCTCCTTTTAGGGCACTAAAATAGGTCTTTGAAGAATACAAGAACCTCTAGTATGTCTCTAGGGAAGTGGAGGGAAGAAATTGGCAGGTTTTGGCCAAGCTTGAAGGCTCAAAGTGGTGTGAGGAAGAAAAGGAGGGGTGCCCTTTTATAAGGGAGGAGAGGGGCACCTTTGGAATAACAAACAATATTATTTTATTATAAAGTCAATTTCCGTTTTAAATAGCTCAAAATTGATTTATTTCAAAGCTAAGGTGGGTATGGGTAGAAAACACATCATCCAATAGAATTTAGACAAGTTTAGGTTCCTATTTTAACCTTATCATTTAGATTTAACATTAAGTTAAATAATTTTACTTTTACTGTGATTTCTTGTTTTCTTACACTATAAGGTTAATAAACCTACTATAAGAAGTCGAACGAACACCAAGTTGTTTATTATTAATATATATAACCTTATCTAAGTCATTTTTCCGAAACATAGATTTTTTGGAATATAATAACAATTAATAATATAATATTTATTTTAAAAACTATTTTATGTCAATTTTAAAACTATTTGGTAATTGATTTTTGTAAAAATTATAACAGAATTATTAGTTCTAAAAAAGATACGTAAATCAACAATAACAAGTCATATTAACATATAATTTTTTTTAATTCATAAAAAGTCTCAAATTACAATTATTTGGGTATTTATAACATCAATTATGTCAATATTTCATTAATAAGATATTTACTACATCATCATTGTGTCATAAATAAATTAAATTATTTAAAGTCTAAAAATTACAAATAAAATATCATTATGTAGGAAATCGTCTTATCTTTCTAATGAATATTTATAGTCGAATTTATCTTATGTATAACCCTATATTAAAAATGATTTACTTATTAAACTTTGATTTTAACTATTTTATCCCTTCTTTAAATAAATTAATAATAAATGTCCTAATCTAATCCAAGTGGGCTTAAATGGTCATATTTTATTCCTAAGGTTTTTTTTGGTCGAATTACACTTATCCAATAGAATTCGGACATGTTTTAGGGTAATAATAATATCATTTTGACCCTTAATTACCCTATTTACTTTTAACCGTGGTAAAAAAAGTAAAAAGTTACTATTCACCCAAAATTATTTTCATCTCATCGAACAACATTTTAGTCCTTGATATTAACCGTGTCTATCGGATTTTCGAAATTCTACTCACAGAAGTGGTAAAATTAAGTTTTATAAAAAATTCAGTTTTTTAACTACCACTTAGTGGTTTCACTATTCATCAAAAAATGAATGTTTCCAGAAAAATACCAAAAATTAGGCCTAAGCTATATTTGATATTATTAATTCAAAAATTATGTTTATTTTATCAAATTCAAAACATATCGGTTACATTAACAAATTTAAAAAATTAATTCCCGTCGTCAGAACAAATAGCGTGTTTTTAAAAGATAAAAACTATCAAAAGATTGACACTTGTTTATGTCTGGTATAAATGTGAAATTAGATCCAATGAACAACATTGTATTAAATTGTAAAAATATACTCTAAATATACATTAAAACCTCTCAAATTAATAATTTATCACTATTAATTATTTTGACTAAAAAAGTTGTTTTTAATTAAAATTTAGTAATTTTCACTATTCATCAGAATATGAATGTTATCCGAAAAGTACCAAAATTTCACCCTAAGCTAATTTCGATATTCTGAATCCAAAAATGAAGTCCATTTTGAAAGATAAAAATTAAAAAATTTCAAAAATTGGTTACTACTATTCATAACGGCTAGTTTTTAATAATATTTTAATAGCATATCGTTGTTTGGTGAAACTCGGTATTGCGTACTACACACGCTATCGAGGAAGGTCGCCATTGCGTGTAATGCAAGGCAAGTCAAGGATGCGTGTTTTGCAAGCCTATTTTGGTGTAGCATACAACAGAAGACATGAAATTAAAAAGAATATTTTTCATAAAATCTCGGGGTGTTACAATAACATACAACTAATAGTTGGTAATTTCTTGAAGAATAAATAAAAATAAATAATGATGATTTTTCATGCTGTTTGATCCAAAAAATGATAACATTATTTACTGAGGAACATTTCATAAACATATTTCTCACACTAAGGGGTAAAGGATATGCCACATTATTCTAATATATTTGATTGTTTGTTTTTCATTATTATGGGAATCTAAGTAGATGCATATAGAGGGGAGAAATATGAGTTTATTGATGACTTAATAGTATGAAGAAAATTCCACCTCAATGTGATAAATGTCATTTATTTGTCAATAATTTATGGAAAATTATGATGGAGGCTATGTGGGTTTATTAAAGTAAATGACTAAACATGATGTATAATTTTTAGTGTATCAAATGATAGGGAGTGGTGATTTTTAAAAAAGATAATAGATAATAATTATTTCATATGGATTTATTAAATAATAGGAAAATATTGTTTTGTGTTAATTTAAATTGACTTATATAGGTGGGGGACATGTTGAGAGATTGGATTATCATAATACATAATGATTAGACATATAGAAGTTATTAATCATTTTTCTCATTAATTTGTAAATAATACCTCTAAAGTTTATTATTAGAGTTCATTTAGAAAATATAATATCATTTCATAAAAATTTTTTGGAGTGAATATCATAATGGGTAATTGAAATGATGAGAAAGCATCCAAAACGTTGTAATTTTACCAAACAACATGATATTATAGAAAATGATTAATTTTAAATATGTTAATCACACTATTCATATTTTTTTAATTGAGTAAATACTATCATTAATGGGAAGAATTTTCCAAGAATTGTTACAGTGATAACATGGATGGGGAGTAATATACTTATAAGTAATTTTTTTAATCTGTTTTTAATCTGAGTACATGTGAAAATTACAATAATCAACATAAACATCAACATGAATAGTACATTTGGGTTAGTATCACATGTTGCGTTTTTTATATAATGGTTTATTAGATATAGTAATAACACTTCATATTTAAATAAACCTTTAATTATTTCTTAGATGATATTTTTCAAATGGGATCAGTAGTATAAAAAACTTATTTTCTATGCAACTTAAAACTAATCATTATAAATGGACTCTTGTATGAAAAAGATTTCAATCAATTATTTAGACATCACATGAAATAACACATCACCTCATTAAAGAATCATAACATAATGATAACAGTGTGACATGTCAAGGTGATGGTGAAACCTCATAAAATTCTTAGTGGAGGGGGCCATTCCCATATCATGAATACTATTGAATAGATAAATTTTTTACATATAATCTCACCTCATCATTATAAGTGTGATTATAAATCATTTCATAAGCTCAAAAACCAGATAAAATAGTATATTATTTCATCATGATATATATTTTCTACTCTTTCCCACTTTACATAATGACATTTTCTAAGGGATCATTTCCCAAAATTTGAAAATAATCTTCTAACAGCAGGATTTAAAAATATTATATATACTACACATTGAAATTCCTCTCACTGCATGTGGGATTCATGACATTGTGATCATAGTGTGACATGTTAGGATCACAACCCAACCCCAAGACAACCTCATGGGATTGTGGTTAGTCCCTTATCCTAAATGTATGAGAGAATGAGGTTTTTATTTCTGTTAGAAAATTAATGTGTACTAAATATTACAGATTCCCTATAAATAGTTTAAATTTATATACATTTATGCATGAATAATATTTTTCAATAAATTAAAAATGTAAAAACATCGATCCATGTGAATTAGTTCATTATTCATACACAATTAATTAATTGAAAAAATAGGTAAGTTTAAATTATTTACTCGTACTAACACATATG
Organism: Viscum album; assembly: GCA_963277665.1. Taxonomy (NCBI): domain Eukaryota; kingdom Viridiplantae; phylum Streptophyta; class Magnoliopsida; order Santalales; family Viscaceae; genus Viscum; species Viscum album. The sequence goes on along the minus strand of OY728150.1, from coordinate 1,992,210,205 downwards.
GTAGTGAACCTAGAAGGTATATTATTTCTCAATTATTTTTGCTATGATATATCTTAGATATATTTATTCTCCCTAATATATAAATATGAATTAAAAAATTGATTCATTAAATTAAACTATTTTCCTAAATCTCTAGGAGAATTCGTTAATGTGATGTTACTGATTGAAAATATATTTGTAAGTGTTCATAGATAAATATAATTTTTAGGATCATAAGGTATGATTTTTTATAAATTTTTTCCAATAGGATTATATTTTCATCCACTTGGATATTCGCTTTTTTTAAATTTATTCATATATCTTTTAATATATATGGTTTTATTTTATATCCATTAGAAAATTTACAATAATTTTATCCTTTTAAAATATTATATTAATTCATTATATATTTTATCTCTGTAAAATTTAATTCACAATAAAATACTACATGGGTATGTTAGTGGTATATCCTTTTTATTGTATATATTATTGTTTCCACTATCATTAAATATGATATTATATATCTATAACTATTCATTTATTTTTCTAAAAGTATTCTAAAAAATGACCTTCATATTTTTTTCATCATACATAGTTTCATTTTGGTGGTTGTTAATTGGTTATATATCATTATAATTACATTTAGTGATTATATTTATTTTCCATTTTAGTTTATAAATGTTTTGAGATAGAAATTTAATACAATTAAAATTAATTAATTTCTCTTGAGTAAAAAATATTTATTTAATAGGAAATTCAATCCTATTCAAAAATATATATTACTTCTTCAAATCATTAGAAAAATTTAACTAGTGGTAAGAATTATGATAAAAAATATCTAACAGATACATAATGTTTCTCCAGTTATTGAATTATGATGAAGGGTGGGGTTATAGAATTTTTTCAATAAAGATATCTCTGTTATTTATACATTCTAAATCCTTATTTCACATGATTAATTTTCATGTAATATTGATTATTATGTAGATCTATATATTTTAACCCTATAAGAATCCAAAATAACTTTTAGTACATTAAAATTGAGGGAAACATTAATTTTATATGTTCATTTAATATAAAAATTCAAAAAAATAATGTGAGGAATTATAGGTACCTCCTTTTTATTTTTGTTCTTATATCTAAAAAAGTATTTTTATTTTATCATTTTTATTCAAGTAAAAATTATAATTATTTTTACTATATGATTCCCATTTATAGTATAATACTAAACAGATTCTAATATAGTTTGGAGAAATATTTTCAATTAATTATTAATGATCAAAAAAATCTTCAACAATAAAGGATCTATATAAATAAGAATTCAAAAGCGTTTGGTATTTATAAAATTTTATTAAAGAAATTGATAGATAAACAATTATTTATAATTAGGAAATGTGGATACCTTGTACACAACATCATGAATCCCACCTAGTATTCGTAATAATATTTCTCCACCCATTTTCCTAAAACAATATATATATATATGTGATTTATTAAATGGTTTTGAGAAATATTTTATAAAAAAATCCATTGTTGGGAATTAAATATTTTGAATTAGTTATACCAAATTTAATATATCAGTTTTTCTATATCTTCCTTTTTACTGAATAAGACATATATTTATTAGAAAATATCCTTAGTGAATTATCATTTTTCAATAATTGATATTATATTCAAATAATATTAGATTACTGAAGGGATCTCCTCCTGAAAATCCCTAATAATAGGGGGAAAATATGATTACACCATGATTGATCTCAATGTCAACGTATATGAATGTATAATCAATTGGATTGTCTATATATTTCTTCAATGATATTTCATACAATTTTAGTAAAATTATCAATTATTGAAAAAATATTTTAAATTTTTTACTTATAATTAAAATAGAATTGCTTTACCTTATTATATAATGATTACAAATTCATATTGAAATTATTCTATTTTTATAAGATATTTTTCATTATCCAATTATATTTTATAATAATTATAAATAATCAAATAAATGATAAATTTCATTATAATACTAAACTAAATAAGGAAATAAAAATGTGAAATAATAAACACAGAATAATAATAAAATGAATCTAAAAAAACAATTACAATTATTTATAGATAATATTTCATGGTTTTTTTACAACAAAATATTAATAATAATATAAAATATATTATAGTGTGTCTTTATGTATTCTTTCAGTAATATCATAACATTAAATATCTTCAATTCAGTTATTTATTTTAATATAATACTATGATGTGTGAAAATATTATTGTAGTGTTTTTCTAAATATAATCATTTCTATGTTGAATGAAAGTAAATTTAATAAGATTAAAATTATAATAAGAAATATTAATCATTTATCATATGGAAGATTACAAAGTCTATTTCACCATAGTCAGGTTTAAATTTTAATTCTTTATCTTTATTTTAATCTATTAGTGGATTTAATATCGTATATTTATAAACATCTATTTTGTGGAATTGCGAGCAAGAATAAAAAATGATCAAAATGTATTGTAAAATTTATTATGTGAGGGATAAGAATCACAATACAATAATCAGATCATTCAAAAATTCCATCAGTTCTTATTTCTCTTACAATACCTAGTTAGGTGAAATTTAAATCAATCATCAAAAATTGATGGAATAATTAATAATAAACTGAAAAAGTATCTATAGACAGTTCATATATTATTCATCCCATTCTATCCTATATAAAATTAATTAAATTGTATAATATAAATGAAAAAAATTGGAATAAATATAATTGTGAATGATTAGAATAATATATAATTATTGATTTCAAAATCATTATATATATGGTAAACCTATTACTAAATAAAACATATGAATTAAAATTAATGATACATAATATTGAAAAAAACTTGTTTCTTTTCCATATCAACCCATATAAAATGGTGTGTATAAACATATGTTTGAGATCATAATATACATGGGTAAGGAAATAATGTCACACCATTAATATAAAAAATATGATGAAATTATCCATTATGAATCACCCCTGATGTAATTTTTCTTAATATATTTTCCCCATGTAATATATACTGGAATATTAATTTTATTTCATTGATTATTACACATGTATGATTTAAACATTAAATCAATTATGTGTTGATTAACATATTTTATACTCCCATATTAGTATATCCATTATTCTATTACAGGTTCATATCCCATTATCACTAGTCAATTCATTCATCATTGATGGAATTACACATATCTTTGTCATTAAGAAATTACATTATATTAGAAGACACATTTCATGTAATTATTCAACAATATTCATTTCTTCCAAAATAAAATATCACTTCATAAATAGCTAACTGATATTTTTACAACATCACATTTTCTAGAATATTCTTTCTCCATCACTGAGTGACTCATTGTATTATTAGAACTCTATATATTATAATTTTTGAAGATTAAATATTATTTTTTATTTATTACTGTTTTTATTAAATTTGATATTCACAAGTGGTGAAATATTTTCATCAAAATCAGAGGAAAATATCTATCTATCTATATATGTATATATGTATATAGACACTATAGTCCATGATACTATTTAATTCATTTATATATTTTGTAACACCTGGGCCCGAATCACCAGGTTAGAGAAGGAGTTCCATAAGACATCTTGTACACCTCCACATACACAAGTGGTCGCAAAATAATAGTGAGGTTATCCATGAATTATAGGGTATATTATTCATTATATATAAAAAACCATTTACTATATTCAATTACTCAACTGAATAATAACCGGAATGGGAATAATAAAATATGATATAAGAAATGCTACCATAAATGACATGTCTGGTATCCTAAAGTAATAATACGTAAATATTACTAAGGAACCCAAATTTTTTTGCTTAAAAAAGATTACAACAATTTAGTATGTAAATAAATATGAATTTTCAAAAAATCTATAATCCAACTCAGTATTTCTATCAAACATAATTCTCAATATTACCATCTCCATGTAATTTGGCCCTTTCCCATTTTTAGATCCTTAGAAATAAATTATACACAAGCATATGTATATAATGACCATGTATATCTTCACCAATCTCTATCATGGGTTAGTTGACTAGTGTGGCATTACATGTTGTAGACATAGGATAGTACACATGGATATTCTATCTATAACTCTATGATATGTTAGAATATTTTTCTCTACAAATATATTTATTTATTTGATGGATTGTGTTATATGAAACACCGAGTTTAAATGAATCAAGATACACTATTAAAATATTTTTTTATTTGAAAATTAATTCATAGTTATTAATTTTTTGGATGTGAACATGATTAAATATTATATTAAATGTATATGTTTATTTTTTTACACTGTATTAATGTTTAGATAAATACTTATTAAAAAATCATTTAAATTTTCATAAATTTATTTAATTTTTAAAGTACATTTTCTCCAATAAAAATAGTTTTTCTTGTGTGTAAATATTATATTTAATTATCAATGTTTAATATAAAATTATTGTAAAAATTTTATTTATTATATTTATTCATCAACTCAATATTTTCATGACATGAATTTTGGATATATTTTTAAAAATATTGAGTTTCAACTAAAAAATTGAAAATACTAGTATTTATTGAAAAAATTATTATTCTTTAAAAGTATTTTCAAATTCAAGGAATTTTTTCATTAGTATTAAAATTTCACAAGTTCCATAATATTTTAAATTACCCATTTGTATTTTTGAAAATGATTTTTTACATTCATTTTGAATAAACATATTTTTTTAAAAAATTACATTTTACTACAAAAAAATGTTTTCCATATAATTTTACAAGTTTAATTTTAAAATAAATTATACTATTTATGGGTGAAGAAATATTGAAAATAAATTATTTGTTTTAGATCACTTCGTGAAAATTCATTAATTAGTTACATTTTATTTTTTAACAATATTAACTATGAACATAGGGATTTTATTGATCACAGTAATGGTAAATTAGGTAATTAAACTAAAAATTAAATTATAAGGACACTTAAATGACCCCAAGAATTCCCAATATCTTATTGGGTGAGCATAGTTAGTTATTTATAAAATAATATTTTGTTATATTTCTTTTTTCCCTATTGGGATGATATTATTACCTTGAGAGTATTTTATTTTAACATATATTAAACAACTCAGACTATTATTTTTTATATGTATAAAATTTCTAAAAAGTGTTTAACTACATGATATGAATGAATATAAATATTATTTTTAAATATACAATATTTATATTCAACATTTCAATTTATTTTAATTCTTTACAGATGAAAAAAGAACACAAATTATTACACAAAGCTGAATTAGTAGTTATTAAATTAATGAAAAATCAAATAAATGATATTAAGACTAATAAAATTAGTAAACATTGAGATAATTCATTCTATAAATGAATTTAATATATTATTCTATCATGTTGTAAATTTATAAAAAAATTATCATAATTTTATTGTCTCTTTTATATTAATAATGACATTTATTTGAACTGTGTGAAATTTTAATATAATGATGTTTTGTGAAATTAATATTTTATTAATTTATATATAAATCAAAAAATATTAAATAATGAAAAATGAGATTTTATATGATCAAAAATTTTATCCTATATATATATTTATATTTCATTTAGAATCATGTGTCCATATTATAGACTGGTTATAATTTAATTATTAGAGAAATTCTAAAAGTTTCCCTCTCCATGATTAAAAAAAGTACTACCGCCTTAACATCTATTAACATGTCTAAGCCTTATTTCTCCAAAATGACAAAAGAAATCCTTTTTTCAACTTCATTTTTGATATTATCGAGTTATTGTTCTATCTAAAATACCATCCCTAGATCCATTTAGAAGAATCAAAAGAAGTCATTACCATGAATAATTGATCACTCAAAACAATGACTTATTTTTGTATTATCATATAGTATATCAATATATAATATTATTAGAAAAAAATAAATTCATTTTCATAAATATTCACTTGTGATATAATAATTTTAAAATCACTAATATATATCCTTACTCATATTTAAAAAGAACTTAAAGTATTAGTCATGGGTACATAAGACATACCATATCCCCATAGTTATACAATTCAGTTCCATTATCATATATTATGCATGGGTATTATAATTGGTTTAAATTTTAAATAGGATATTTAAAAAATAATTATGATTTTACAAATAACATAACATATCTACTTTTTACCATACAAAATATTTGAGAACTATAACATCCCTTGTGCGTACGTATTGACTACTATCTCTATAAAGTGATGTTATTTACTTTTAATTTCTATTTTACATGGACTGTATGAATCATTGATATTATTAATACATATGACATACATGATAAAATAGAGATTATATATTTTTGAACTATTATATAACATTGATTCATTATATCCATCAAAAATGTGAATACATCATTAATTCGTAGGCATGACTTTTGGTCTCTATGAACATGGTAATTCATATTATCTCTATATCACTATGGATGATGTTAAATAAATAAATATATATATATAATGAATAAATATGATTTAATAATCATGTTAATTACTCTTTTATATATTTATAATGATTTTTATTTTGTTATAAATGATGTTAATGAACTTTCAAATAATGTTAAACGTAATGTAATGTATTTTAGTCTCTCATTAAATTATCTGAGACAAATTCCATATTAACCATTTTTTCTCTCATGTGGTATATATAATTCCCATTAATATCATCTATGATATATCATATAAATTTAATGGGAATTTACACATTCATTTATTTTAATATCATTCATTGGTTACGATTAAATTGTAACCATAATATAGGGGTATATTTCAAAATATCATTATTATTCAAGGATTCTTATGTTTATGTCTCCACTTGGAAAAATTTCTGTTACATAAAAATGTTTTCCAAAATGTTTTATAATTTTTTTAATATTTTACTGTAAAATTTAAATTTAAATTTTAGCACTGGTTGACTTATTTAAATTTTTTTTCAATGGAATCTATTAGCCGAACTATGATTGTTTCCCTAAGAAGGGTGATGAATAAGGGTAAGAAATATTAAAATAATTTCTCCTTGGGATCATGTTTCATTGTTAAGAAAACAACATTTTTTCTCTTTCATGATGTAATGTATGAATAAAAATAAAATCAACTATGATAAACACATTAATTTTACTTTGTTAACCATCACTAGGATATATCCATGTGGTATAAAACTCAAATGTGCCGATAGACCAAAAAAAATAAGGTTCATTGAAAAAAATATATATAAAAACGAGTTTGCCACTTCTATACATTGTCTCAGTACTCTTATAATATACAGGGTTAGCTTACTCATTTCCCAAAGGTCCCTCAATAGCCCCCATTCGATGGATCACTGCTAGTGGAAAGGATAAAATTCTTATTTTTCATTTCCTCACTATTCTATAATTGATCCCCACATTGTTTGGGGACAAGTAAGTCCCTTTGTTATTTATAATGAATGAATAATCAACTAAAAGTAGATGATCTATTGTTGTTCTACTTTCACAGACTTAATAAAATCCACATTTCCGTGTACTTTATGTTTGTGTAAAGTTCTTTCATGAATTTTTTTAGTCCCTATATGATCACCCATTCTCTCTCTATGAACTATCTTCTATCCTCTATGAACCACCTTTAATCCTCTGTGATACTGTAGAATTAACCACGATTTGGGATTCCCCTAATGGCGTCAATGCTTCGTGGTGGCATTTTTTTCTCAGACCACAACTTCTCCATCGACATATGATGCCTCATGGATCACCTCTTATATTCTTCCCATTTTCCATTGTAGGTTATTGATCCCTAAAAATTTCCATTAGTGAAGAGTTCACAGAAACTATCTCATTCACATAATTTTTTCCCTATGAACTACTTCTTATATTGAGGAATTCTCCCTCACAAACAACATCATAAATCCCCAAATTATAATAAAAATGATTCCCTATAATGATATCATATCTTTTTAATTATGTGATTATGTTCCTTTATATAGTAATTTATATCGTTAAAAACAACTAATCAAAAATATAAAAAATCATCAACGTGTGGAAGCCTTCACCATGAAGAGTCATAAAATAAATATAACATCATAATCCTTTAAGGTGATTGATGTCATATTCAAAAAATAACCATTTTAATATCCTTAAATCACCAACTCAATTTCCAAAAAGGAATATCCTCCTATAAATGAGTGCCTCTAGTGAATCATTAGCCTTCCCCAAAATGATTTTCCTTGTGGTTCATGTATCACGCTTTGTGATCTGTATAACATTGTTATAGAAAAACTCTTCCATTGCTGATTACCATTCATTATTCCTTGTAAATACTTTGGGGTTCACGTAACACAACTGAAAAACAATGCGGTTTAACATCTTAACTCTTCATGGCCTAAAAATTCTACTTCTAGGTACATGAACAACTTTCCTTGATATTCTTTGCGGAATATCATCTAATTCCATAAAGCAAAACTCTTTATTTTGAATCTTGATAAATTGGAAAAGACAAGGAAACTATTCCACCTTAAACACATATTCTTTGGAAACACTAGTCATATTGATTCATGGTCATCATAATTTTTCAACAAAATCAATCGGCCCAAAAATTTTGAGATTACACCTTTAGGTAAATTTTCACAACAATCTCTCCCTTTAGAGTTGTTGAAAAATATTCACAATTTGAAAATTCATGAAATCCTATTCTATCATCTATAAAAACAAAAATCCTGAAATTTTGATTGAGATAAATGATTTATTCATTATACAATATAATCCAAAATGATCAACTAAAAGTGTGAGAAACAAGTTTATCACAAAATGTTCATCAATAAATAACTTAAATAAAAAACCACTCAACTACTTTCAGTAAGAACCCCATCTATTGGGATTTATATCCTTTGATCAATCACCTTATGAATAAAAATATTTCAAACTATACAACTCCCCCTAATTCACTACCCCCCTAAAATATTCTCCCCCTTTCTATTTTAATAAATGTTCCCCTTTCAATCCAAAATTTATTCCAATTTGTTAATAAATTTGTAGGACACATAATTATGGTTTGTAATAGTGTAAAGAACCCATATCAGTATATTTGTGAAAAAACATGATACCTATTATAGTTGGGGTACAAAATCTAGACATTTTCAAGTGTGGGGAGTCGAATGTACTTCCATATCCAGCAGATTTCATTCAAACACTTACTTGGGAAAGGCCTTCATTAGAATGGAAATATACTATATATCTAAATTCATACACTCTATATAAAAAATTCCTTTCTTGACTTTATCATTTATTAAATGACACATGATATCAATTTTATTTTTACATGAGGGATTAAATATATTTCTTTGATGATTTATAACATCTAAATTGTTATAGTAGATTCTGATCAGAGACTAAACATAAACTCCCATATCATTAAGATATTGCATTATCCACAATAATGACATGAACATTTGATTAGCCAAATTATATTAAACTTATTAGGTATTAATTAAATAAAATTTCATTTCATACAAATCCATGAAATAAAAATATTTCTAAGATACAATGCTCCACCAAATAGTGATCTTCTATCGTCTGTTGAACCGGCCCAATCAGCAGCTATATATCCCCATAACTATTGTTATGATTTAATGTTTTATGATAAATAATAATCCATAATTCACTTATTATACTATAGAATTTTTTTACTAAAATTATGTTAGTTTAGTTGGGATGTATTTGATATCTTGCTACTTGGATTGTGGTTAAAAAATATTAATAATTTTCACTATCAAGAATAATAGACTACTAATGATTTTCTTATATTCTAGGTCATTAATAATATTATCGTCGACATCCAATAAATATTTCTTCTGGTTAGACACCAAATTAATCATGTATTTGTAATTATCCACTAATAATCTTCTAAAAACTTTATGGAATATTTATATTGAGAAATGAATATGAAATTATATCCTTGTGTTACCTGTAAATCATTTAATATTTTTAGTTCACCAATTATTGTCATTTATAATTTACTTTTCATGAATTCTATGAATTTTCTACACTATGATTCATCTGATCCACTAAATATTATGACATAGACATATAACAGCACCATCATCCTTTGATTATTTTTATTATTGACATATATGTAGTAATAAACACCACCTCTCTAAAAACTAAGTTCCTTCCAAACCTAATCATGTATTGAATACCATGTTATCAATTCTTTTTTCAACCCATATTGTTATTTCCTTAGTCAAAAACTATATTGCACACATCAGGAATGAGAAAATCATCTAGTTTATCAATATAAACTAATTATTCTAGAATCACAATCTAAAATACTAACATGTTGTCCATCTATAAAACATTGAACCATAATTTTGTTATTATGGCCAAGAATAATTTAATTGTCTCTATCATTGCAACATGATAAAATGTTTCAACACTGTCAATACAGTCTATTTGGGAGTACACATATCACACTAGTCATCTTGTGTTTTTATTCAATGTGCGATTTTAATTCATAATTTTTTGAATGAACTATTTAGTCGTAGTGAAAATATTATTTTTTAGCTAAGAAACAATATCCCATCTGTGATTTTTCTCAATTTGGTCAAGCTATTCATTCATATATTGGACCCAATTGTAATCTCTAGTAGCTTCCTCAAAACATCGATGATCTTCCTAAGATAATAATGAATCTTATTATAGATTCTTCATCCTAAATATATTCAATATCACTGTATAATTACCAATTATGTTTTCTCTATCTATTTTGGTTGTTTTGTTCAAACATTATATAAACACTATTTTTTGGCTCATCTATTTCATTATCTGAATCTTATTTTAAATCATCCTCTAATATTAGAACATCACCATATCTTATTATCTGTTCATCACAATCCTCCTCATACAAATCATGTATTTATTGAATATTATAATCATTATATATTATAGTTTCACTATTTATATCCACTGCCATTCCCATCCACTTATTGAATAAGTTATATGATTTTCTTTTCATTGAGTAGGTAAGGAATAACCCTTTATATCAATGGGATTAAAAAATAATTTGTTTCTATTTATTGATAATTAAAAAATTACTTATAATGACATTAAACTAATTTTTCATTGTCTTCATTATATACTATAGATCATAGGGTGTATACTATTCTTTAAGACATCATAAAGCTCTATTCGATGGTAAGATCCATTTCATCACTACTTCTTTCCAAAAATTCCTGGGATGATATTTATCAATGAGCAATATTCTAGACATGTTGTCAACAATTTCTTTTCTTCTCTCTACTACTCCATTTTGTTTTTGAGTTCTTGAAAATAAATCTTGGTGCCTTATCACATCTTCCCCAAGATAATCCAGCACCTATATTTTTGTAATCTATTATACATTATCGGTTCATATCGTCTAGATTATTTAACCTAGTATCCATTCAACTTACCTTACATTGGTTTTTATACAACTGAACACCTTAGATTTATGAGTGATGATTGAAACCCATTCTATTCAACTAAAATCATCAATGAAGAGAAAATAATATATCCTCCAATAATTATCTATTTGTGAAATACATTCACACACATCAATATTCACCAAATCATGTACTTTTTTGACCTTTTCTATTTTTCCACATATATTTTTCAAAAGATATTCCCTTGTTGAAAACAATCAAATTTATGAGTATGATCACATGGTATCCTTGGTAGGTCTTTATTAGCATCACATTCCTCCATATCTTCAGAGGTTGTTTGTCTCAAGTGACTATGACATTACTGCCATAAGATGTTTTCTTCTTTCTTGGACAAAAATAACATATTTATTCTCAACATATAGGGTAATGATTCAATTTCATATACCTTTCCTAAAAAATAAACATCACCATATTTTTTCAAAATGATACATAATTTATTTGAAAAGATTATGTCATCTCCCGAGTCACAAATTTGAGTTATACTTAACTGGTCATGACTGAGACCTTTAAAAACTAAGAAATCTTCACATATCATGTATTTTACAATTAACATGGATTATCATAATTCAATAATTCTCATGAATTCGTCATTACCAAATATTATAGTTCCTTCCTTTTCTTAACGTTTTACAATTAATAGACCCTTATTTATTATCATATGATATCTGCATTCACTATTAATGATCTATATTCTAGTTCAATCTAATTTTTTGAATGCTATCTATGAAATTATTTCCTAATAATTGGATCCTTTCTAGTCTTATTTTTTCACTAATTATCTTTATGATTTTTGGATCAAGATGGAATATTTTCATCTTCAAATGATAGAAATTGAATTTTTTTTATCTTATTTCATGATAAGTAGAGTGACTTATTATTACCTGAAATAGACTACACTATAATATTTTGCAGCATTGCTGTTTTGAATTACCAATACTTGTATCTTAACCATCTTGACATTAAATAGTGACCATCATTCGATTTCCTAGAATAATGAGATATGTATGGATGCCTCTATTGATATTGTTCCATTCATTACCTCTTGGATATAGAGTATACATTTTCCGGTGTCCAATCATTCCCCAATAATAACATCTCTTGTAGGGTCCATTCCAACATAGAAATACTTCTCTATTGGATCCCCCTTCAATTATCAAATTCATTCCCAAATCAATATTAAACATCATAGTGGGATCCCATGATCTATATTTATCCAATACTACATTCTGTTTGTGTCCAATCCCCATAAAATTTGAATCATTCGGATAAATCATTTTACATTCCTTATATTCCATTGCATATTTCACTAGAACACTAAATTATAATTTTACTTTTTTTCATGTGTATTTTGATTTATTGGAATCCTGATTATTTAATAATCTATCACTTTATTCAACATACAAAAAACATCTTCTTCATGTGCTCTATTATTTTTCATTGGCCATTTCCATTATTAGTCAAACTATCGATATCTATTTTATGTTCATCATTTCTTTGTTTTTACTCAATAGAATTTTTAATGTTATCTAGAATTAATGATATAATCCATTAGATTTTACCATCATGCTCAGAATTTACTTTATAATTCTATTGTATATAGAGTTTTGAATCTTTAACCACCCTATTGGAGTTCTTTTATTGGCTCTCCAAACATGGGTCACTTCAAGAACAACATAAAATTTGATCGAAGGTGAACTCTTGCTTCTAATTCTGCATCATCATTATCACTATATATCATTTTTTGGTAATTTCTGACAATTGACACAATAGAATCTAATTTATGATCCTTACATCCCACTAATTATTATTCCTCATATTCATATAAACTAACATCATATTTTCAAAGAATAATATCTTTTTATGTAATTTATCCCGGTACTACTCCTATATTTTCTCATTGTTTAAAAAACACTTCCCAAGAATTTCACCATTGAGATCATCATCTAAATGATACTTCATAAGAAAATGTTCTACAAAATTTCCATTTTTCCACATAGAAATGCTGAAATTATCTGTTTTCCTTTGTACTTTATTATTCCTCAATGAATATTTGATGAGAGAAATGACATGAAATCTTTCTAATTGTCTTTCTCCTAACTATATTCAATAGTTATCATCTTCATGTCATTGAATAAAACTTCATTAGACTAAATATTTTCTATATAATTCTTATCATCATTTCTCATCACAAATTTAATAACATTATTGTGTAATCTAACCAATATTAGCTGATTCAGTTATTTATCTTTAAATATATAAAATTTTTGATTAAACAAAGGTGGTATTTTTCTCACGATGTTATTAACAATATATATATATATATATCTTCCATAATTTCTATGAGGCCATAAATTTAATCCATAAAAATATTCCCATGTCCATTTAATGAATCAATATATTTATTTGGGTGAATTTATTGATCATTATACTTCATCCATATAACCTACAATTTGTCTTCTCCCTCTTTTAATTTTCCCTAAAAAATATTTAGCAACTTTTCCCAGATACATGTGATGATGTACATGAAATCAACCTTGCATATATTTCATTAGATAGGAATCCCACTAATGTAATGATTATTTTAGAATCCTTATCCAATTATCCATGTTCTTATTTTGATAAAACACGACTATCTATACTATCAGAAATATCGTGCATTGTGGCTGTAAATACATCCATAACCAATGATTGAACAATGTGTTGAATTTGATTCATCCATAGTATAGTATTCTTTCAATAAAATATTAGAATCCCATTAGGATTTACAGATTCCATTTCATCAACTAAGAGAGATCCTATGACATTCACCTTTCACTCTGATTTCAATTATTATCTTATCTATGATAAATACCCTATTATTGGAGTGAATCTGGGCAAGATAGTTTAAAATAAGTACACCCTTGGATGTTGTTTCATTGTTAAAAATTGATATTCTCTCTATTTCACATTGAAATGTATGCATAGAAATCATATCAAGTATGAGGAATAATTATTTTACAGAGTTCACACTTAATGGGATATATACAGGGACAATACAATGGTAATGTGTCGATGTACCAAATCCATTAATGATCACTACAAAAATATAATGTTCTGACCTGATCACTTACATGCCCTGAATCACTACCGTTGCAATGTTTAGGTTCATCTCACTTCATTCCAAATGTGCACTCCTAAAACCAATTATGATGGATCACTAACATTAGAAAATGATCAACATATTACAATTCCATTTACAATTGATCTAGAAAATATTCACATATAGTTTATGGAATTGTAGTTTCGTTCATTATCAATAACCAGTGCATCCTCAACTGAACATTGATGTTATATTGATGTTCTATTGTTACCCATTAGATGAAACCTACTTTTCCATATACTGTTTCTTTTTTTGAAATTTCATTCAGAAAATGATTTAGTTCCTACATGAAATTTTATACTCCCTATATTAACTATATTTTATCTTCTACAAGCCACATTTAATTCTATTAAAACTTCATTGATTCCTCTATAAACATTGTTCCGTCTTGTTTCACGAATGCTTTATGGTATCCATTTCCTTTAGTGATTGTACCTGCTTCATGGAATGTTGATGTCTTTCAAATAACCTTTTCTACATGGTCCCTATTCCATTATGAGATATAAAGCCCCTCAAATCCCCTTTCATTATTTATTCTCTTGAACATTCTCTATTGCAGAATTGGATCCATGTGAACAATTTCATCCATCGTGTACTACATTAGACATCCCTATCATTATCCAGTTATGATATTCTAAAATGAAATTATCTATTACTAATTATATTATTTGGGTCCTTTATATAAGAAAATATATACTGAAAAACTTCTCATTATAATTACCCAAAACATAAAGGTGGAATGCACTTCGCCAATAATTAATATAAAGTGTACATAGTGCCATTATCATTTATGGTGGTAGATTTCCCCAAAAATAAAAAAACCCTATGAATCTCATTAAACACCAACTTAAATTATGAAAATGAAGATCCTACCATGAATGGTGTTCCTCTAAAAAATGGTTATCCTTTTGTGTGATATTTTTCTTATGTGGCTCTTGTAACACGCTTTTTAGTCCTCATAGTGCTACTATGTGGAAACTATTCTATTATTAACATTCTATCATCATTCCAGATACCAAATTTTTAGTCCACACATCTCTTCTATGATATTATGTAGTCCGAAAACTATGATTTATGGTCTCAAAATTGTGTTCTATAAATTCTTCCTTGAAAGGACTTCCATTTCCATTTAACACACTCTTATTTTTAGGACAAAATTTTAGACAATCATTGGGAAACTACACCACCTAATAAAATATTCTTTGAAAACACGAACCACACTGATTCACATTCTCCAATATTTCTCTAGAAACCAAATCACCCCAAAAATAAAGAGATAGCACCTTGAAAGATCTATTTCCAACAAAATCCTTTTAATGTTTTCTAAACTAGGTGATATGTATCGTTTTTTATAAATATATTGAAGAAATATTTTATATGTTACAAAACATTAATATCTTTTCCCACCATTATAATTCCTTACTATTTTTCATTTTATGATATATTTTTATATTTTTTTTTCAGTGATTATGTTTTCATTTATTATTTAACATAATTTTAAATAATATTTGGTATTTTAAAAGAGAAATATTATTTTCCTAAAAAACTACTCCATGTGATTATTAAAATTCATTTTCAATATAATAAGACACTTTTTGATAATACATAATATTTATTTTACTAACTAATTTTGAAATCATGAGCTTATTATTTTTCTTGATTTTTATTGTTCTTGATAAAAAATGAATTTTTTATGAAAGTCATTTCATTTCTGCGGGTTATACTAAAATATAATGTGTATGGAACCCATTTCTACAAACATTTTTTGATTTGGTGAATTATTTATATTATAATATGACACGTGTGTATGATTTTCATTATATTATCATGGTTATGATATAACCATTTGTGGGTGGGGTCTATATATCCCTCCAATGAATTTGGTAATGATTGATATCTCATGAGATAATTATTGCTAGAATTGGGAGTGAACCATGTAGAGTAAGAGACCATTCCCATCACAATTTTATTGGGTGTGAATCATTACTATAATGATTGTATTCGAAGTGATCCTTGAAAATAATGATCATATTTTGATTAATCCTTTATGTCATGGCCCAACCAAATGGGGCTCGGTCTACAACTACCCTGGGACCACCACTATAGGCCATGGGATGAAAACATAAGCCAAAAGGAATAATTAATATGGGAGGATTTTCTTAATGATCCAATATTCATACACCGAACCCTTTTCATATAGATGTAAAAAATAAATAATAATAAAATAATAAACATAAAAATTATTAACAATTTTATGTAAAACCTCTTGGTAATACAAGAGTCCAACAATCTACATGAAAAATAAAAAAGGGTAAAAATACACACTGAACTAGAATGATGGCCAAACCAATAGAAAATGAAAAAAAGTTAATAATGATGGAGAATATCACTAAATATCATATATTTTACCATAGTATACTAAAAAATGAACAAGTATATCCCTATGTTTCTCTATAATCACTTCTGAATCATCCTCCATCTGTGTAAGACAAGATTCATGTTGGAAAATATATATAGGGGTGAGCATATACGTAGATGGTAGTGTTGGAACCATGTATGCTCTATGATGTAAAGGAATTATGGTTTGTGTTTTTTGTTAATCCAATCATGGAATATCAGGGAGTTTGTAAGGAAATTTATCATAGAGTTCATACCAAAAGAAAAATTTAAGGTGATGTTGTTTCCTAGTGTTTTCCATATTTTTGCGGATGAAAATCAAAAAATGGAGAAACATGTTTTTAGAAAAATAAGGTGGATGAAAGATTTTAAGAGTTCATGAAAGATTGAATTTTTCACACAAGATTGATGGTGTTTTTGGAACGTGCACGCAAAACATGTTTCAGGATCCGAACGTCAGAAATAGAAATTTCATGGAGTGCACGGATAATGGTATTGTGTGAAAGAATATGATTTGTTTAATGAAACATCAAACGGGGTTTTACATGCTAGGAAATAAATATATGAACAGTGAAAAAAACCATCGGTATCTTGTGTGAATGATCTTTAAAGGCCTATTAATATGCATCGTACACCGAGGAAGACAAAATAATTTTCCAACAAAAATATGATTTCTCAGCCAAATGAAATATTTGAACACGAAATATTGGAAGAGAGATAGTCTTGCATGCAAGGTGTCCTTTTTGTCTGAAAAAGTCCAAGTGATGCCTCAGGGGCAGTTTCAAGAAAGGTAAGGGTTTCACAGAATGTAGCTGTTTCCTAAAAGTAATCGTTCGTGACAATTCCCAAATCTAGCATACAGGTTGGGGTAATGCACACACGTGTTGTGATAAGATTCTAAAAGGCTTTTGAAGATCACGTGTTTGAGATCAGTGATTTCATGCACATCAATTCAGGACTTTGATGCATGTAGTGTCTCATGCTGGACTAAGACAAAGACTACAATGAAAATCTGTTGAAAGGACCTTCAAATCCACTAACGGAGTGTGAAATCACCTAAGGCTGTGTGCTGGGGGGGGAGTCAACGGAAGTGATCAAAGGGAAGTAGTGAGATGTCCCTGAACATTTGTAATGGTAGTGTTCATGACATATAGTAACTGTGTCTAAACATTTGTACTCCACAAATAATGAATAATAGTGGATTTTGGTATGCCCGACACACTGTTAGTGTATGCTCCTTAGATGGATCCCTTTGTGGTCAACCACGTAAAGGTGTTGGGTGGCCTCTTTTCATGTGACTATTTATTTGTTTTTCATAGCCATCATACAGGTTTTATACATTTCTACCAATATGGGAACAAGATCCATCACTTTAGTAGAAAAAGTTGACACCCTAATTTACCCCTCCCCTATTAGGGCATAACGGGGTTCTACAACTGGTATCAAAGGGTCAAGGTGATGGTGTGGATTCTATCCTTTACTATCATGGGGAATTTTGTCAATGTCATGGGAGTCCCCCTCATCGATGGAATCATCTTTTGATATTGAAAAACTGGATTAAATCTCAACTAATATCGGTTGGAATTGATGTTTGATTTTATACAGTTATTGGAATACAATTCACATATCCTATAGGGCTTTCAATGAAAAATATAGATAGAATGATGCTTGATGCTGATTTCAAACCACTGAATGATCTTATTACAGCACTTTCTGAACAAATTTTTCTAAAATTGATAAGATGTACTTCAGCTATGTCTATGTGGGGAAGTCTAGAGAACATTTATGAAGGGGACGTCAATGTAATGGAGGAAAAACAACAAGTTCTGCACAATATTTTCGTTGATCTAAAGATGCATCCAGATGAAAAAGCAGATTTCGTCTTCAATCGAATTACTGATGTTGTAAAATAAATTTAATGACGTGGAGAATAAATTAAAGACATCGACATCATGATGAAAACTTGGAGAAGGATTCCACTTATCTACAATCCCAAAGTGTCTACCCTAGAACAATGTGATTTGTCTCATATTAATTTGGATGATCTCTTAATTAGTTTGAATGCATATGAAATGAATGTAAATTCAGAGTATGTGACGAGGCTTGTTTTCAAGGAGATGGAATTCAAATACATGTAAAAACTCAATATTTCTGGAAAATGCATTAATGATGCTGATGATGATGGTGAGTTTCACTCTCTCTCTTTTCTATGAAATTCAAGAGAGTAAAATGAAGATTTTAAGGGAATATACCCTTGGCTTTTTTCATTTTGGTAGAGTTGGGAACACTACTTCTTAGCGCTCAATAAAGTTTGACGGTAATGAAAGTAGAGTTAGAGAATCAAAAAATCCTAATAAGAGGTTTTCTAACAAGGGAAACTACATGTATGGGAAGAGAAAAAGGAAGAAATGTTTTCTCTATTATGAATATGATGACTCTAATAATGACTTATTTGAGGAAGAAGAACATGAATTTAAATCTACGAAGCATGCTCCTATGACGGCTACTATAGACATGTCATAACCATCATGTAAAAAAGATAGAGAGAATCATTTGAACGTTGATGTTGATCACAAACATGAATCGAGGGACACTCCTCGTAAGCCTGAGAATCAATGTAACAGATTAAAAAAATGGGGATCAGTTGATGAAGAATCATCTAACTATGTTGATCAGCTTGATGAAGAAATTTAATGACTAGAATAATTTTCAAAAGTACATCCTTCAATCATTGAAACCATGGATGATGTTGTTGAACTAATGCTTGGAATTGATGAACATACCTTGTTCATCAATGATGCTTCTTATAGACTGGAAGAACGGTCCATGACTATTGAGACACTTAAAGAAGTAGTAGTTACAGATAGGAGTAAACTGGAATTTCAATAATACTCAAAAGAGGAAAAGAAGAAAATATATTTTAATGATTTTCAAATGCAGAATTACTCGTGAGAACTATGGGTGGTTCTGATGGAGTTGAAAAAGTGACTTTCATGCAACACCTACATTCTGTGAAACCCTTATCTTCAGTTCAACTTCATTGAAGGGTTCACTTGGTATTTTCATACTAAAGGAAAACCTTGCATATAAGATGAACTATCTTCGAATGTTTTGTGTGCAAATCATTCATTTGGCTGGGTAATCATATTTTCATTGGAATGTTCTTAAGTCTTCTTTACAGTTTCTTGTATATTTTTAGGCCTCTGAAGACCTTACATGTAAGATCAAGATGAATTTTTTCTATGTGCGTACATTTATTTCCAATGGTGAAAAAACCCCTTTGACGTCGCATTGTGCAAGCCAGATTCTTTCACACAATACCATCTTACTCACACTCTACGACTTTTCCATTTTCGGATGTTCGGATCTGGAAACATGTCTTCTGTGTTAGTTCCAGAAACACCTTCAATCATGCATTCAAAAACAAATCTTCCACACACTCCTAATAACATTCGCACACCTTCTTTTCAAAAAATATGTTTCTCCATTTTTTGATTTTCAGCCCAAAAAATTTGGAAAACACTGGGAAATAACACCACCATCAATACTTTATTCGGATTGAAATATATTATACCTTTACATGCAATCTCCCTGGTCATCTATGTTAAGATTGACAATAATCACAAACCATAATTCATTTACAGCATAGAATATCCATGGTTCCAATAATATCCCCCTCTGGGTTTGTTGGCAGTCACCAAATAAATTCAATAGATCACTAGCCACAAGAAAAACCTGAAACCAAAGAATCAACTTAGACAGCACTCTATGTCTACGTGATCAATATTCATTGTACAAAACAAGAGTGGAAGCTTGAATTGGGTTCCCATGTTTTGGAATTCTTAATGATGCCCAAACTATTCTCTTACTGTGTTAGAAAAGTATTACCTTCCCTAAAAGTTTTCCATCACCTCTTATCACTGAATTCTCATCATCTCACAGATGCATTACATGTCTATCACATGTCATGAATCTCATCATGTCAGAGAAGCATTACATTTCCATCACATGTCTTGAATCTCTTCGTGTTACAAAAGTATTACATGTACATCACATGTCAGGAATTTATTCCTTCTCACCCATTGCGTAGAAAGTAGGTGTTCCACTAAAGAAATCAAAAGTTATGTATGTATATGGATTACTTCACAATCTTCTGAGTGTGAGTCAACTCTTAGACTCATGACTTATAGTCACGTTCAATGAAAAGGGATGCACTATAAAGGGAAGGAGAGTGAATTATCTCAAGAAGGGTTACAGAAAAGATGGAAACATATATCAAGGGGGAAGTAAAGAGAACATATGTTATATGAATATTGAAAAAGAAAACAACTGGTGGCAATGGAGTTTAGGGAACATCATTCATCAAGACATGGAAAAGTTATCAAAACTGATGATTTTCAGGGATAACCCTATCCTAAATCTTGAACATGAAAATACGGGAGATATATGCATTATTGGGAAATTTGTCTATTGTTCGTATTGTCTAAAGAAAAAAGAGAATATATTCTCCTTGACTTCATTCATACAGACGTATGTGTCCTGATAATTTTTTTTGAACGCATGTATAAAGGTACCTTGTCCTTTTCATATATGATTAAAAAATAATGGAATGTGTGATAGTTATGCCGAAAAAACGACATGTTCCTGATTTCATGAAGACTGATCGTCGAATTGCTAAAAATGTCACTGGGTGGAAAATTAAAGTTATGCAATCTAATAATAGAGGTGAATACACGTCCATCAAGTAAGATAATTACTTGGAGAAGCATAGAATACCACATAAGGTGGAAACTACGAGAAACCTAATGTAGAATGGAGTTGAGGAGCATAGGAATCGCCAAGTGAACAATATTTCTAGAACAATAATGATTGAGCGCCATATCCCTCATCATTATTAGAAATTGATAGTTCAAGAATTGGTATATATTCAAAATAAAAAATGGCTCTATATGGGTGAAACCATGATATCGTATGAGTTGTGGAATGGATGGAATAACTCCATGAAGTATTTATATCTTTTTATTAGTAAGTGATTTACCCCAGAAAAAGAATAAAATCATGGGAAATATGGTGATATGGAAGATGAAGAAATATTCCTTGGATTATCATTGATAAATAAATCCAACAAATGCTTTAATAAGAGACTTGAAAAAATTATGGAATGTAGTGATGTAAAAATCATTAAAAAACAACAAATGAATCAATGAATTCTTATGATAATGTGATCCAAGATGAGGAACAATATGCACATGGTACATATACAAATGTTTAAGTGAAGGAAAGAGTGAAAAAAAATATAGATTTCTCAAAATGAAGATGATTCAGAAGAAGAAACAATGCATGGGGAATCCTCATATGAACATCACAGGGAATATAAAAGAGATGAGATAGATCAATCCAATATCATTGGGGCTATGACTACACCAACCCTGACATGAATAATGAAGAGTAATGAACAGTATGTATTCCTCTCAGTTTTGGAAACATCCTCAGTTGAAGAAGCTGTAAATGATGAATCATGGGTTAAGTCCATGAATGATGAGTAGGATCAGATTTATAAGAACCAAACATGGGACCTATTTAGGAGACCTTAGGGTCATAATGTGATTGGTTCAAAGTGAATTTTCAAGATAATATTCGATGAACATGGAAGTGTTATTAGAAAGAAGGAACGACTGGTATGTGATGCATATTCATAGACTGAAGGAGTTGATGTTGAAGAAATCTTTTCTCTAGTGGATATACTAGACTAAATCATGATTTTTCATTCCACGGAAAGCCAAAAGGGATATAATGAATATCAAATGGATGTCTAGATAGCATTATTGAATGGTGTTCTCGAAGAAGAAGTGTACATAGAATAGAAAGTGGGTTATTTTCATTGTACTAATGAAACAATGGTTTGTAAACTAAAGAAGTCCCCCTATGTTTTGAAACAGGAACCACGAGCATGGTATTTCTAGTCACATTATTATCTCATGAAGCTAGAATTCAAAATAGCATGTGTAAATCACAATGTTTATGTGAATAATTCTTCAAAATATTAGTTCATGCTTATAGTTTATGTTGATGATATTATAATTGGTGGAATCAGGCAGAAATCAGTGGATGAAATTTCCATTCACACGAAATTAGTATTTCAAATATCAATGATTGGGGAGCTCACATATTTCTTGGGGCTGAAAGTGATTCAAAATAAAAATTATACATTCATTTCTCAAAAAAAATATGCAAGGGAACTGTTGAATAATTTTGATATACATGACTTTAAAACAATGACGACTCCAATTGCAGTTGCAAAAAAACATGGAAATATTCTGGATGTGACACCTGTAGATCCCACAATGTATAGAATGATTATTGGGATATTATTGTACCTAATAGCCACATGACCAGACAATGCCTTTGAGACATGAATTACATCCCTCTTTCAGAGTAATCCGAAGGAAAAACATACAATATCAATAAAAATAATCATGAGGTACATTCAGAGAACTCATAATTATGGGTTATACTTTGATACAAGAAGTGATAGTGAATTATTAGTGTTTTATAGGGCTGAATGAGATGGATATTTAGTGGGCAAAAATTCCACCAATAGTGAAGCATTCTATATTGAGCAGAAATGTATTGTCTCTTTTCACAATAAACTAGAATGTACTTCTCTTAGTACTGCTGAAGCTAAGTATATATCCGCTACATAGGATACAATAAAATACTATGGATGAAGCAACAACTGACAGATATTGGTGATGAAGTGAAACAACCAATGACGATTTAATGTGATAACAAGAGTGCAATTGATCATACAAAGAATCATGTTCATCATTCTCATACAAAACACATTTAAATCAGATATCACATTATCAAAGAAAATTTTGAATGACGTGTAATTAAAACGATCATGTGGGAATTGATGAGAAGTGGATGATATAATAACGAAGCCACTTTCAGCGGCTGTGTTTGAGAAACATCATTTGAACCTCGGTGTTCAGCCACCTCCCAGTGCATGAAGATTTTATGAATTTCACCACCCTTAGTTAAGTTAATATTTTTTAATGTGTTTGTGGATGTGATGCAGGTTTATGATGGCTATAATATCCAGGGGGAGTGTTTTGAGCTGAACAGTGAACAAATATTGTTCTTTGGGTCTATTATCAATTGGGGAGAAGGAATAAATTCCAAACATGTGATGGAAATTCTATTCTTCTGTGACATGATGAGATTCTGGACATGTTATGGACATGTAATTCTTCTGTGCATGGTGAGAACTCGGTGTTAGGAGGTGATGGAATAATTTTAGGACATGCATTACATTCGTGACATAGTAATAGAATTTTTTGGGCATCATTAAGAATTCCAAAACATGGGAACCCAATTGAAGATTCCCCTATTGTTTTCTACACTGATCATTGGTCACGTAGACTTAGAGTGTTGGCTGAGTTGATTCTTCTGTTTCAGGTTTTTCTTATGGCTGGTGGTCTATTAAATTTATCAAGTGATTACCAAAAACCCAAAGGGGGAGATAGTTGGAACCATGGGTATTCTATGATGTAAATGAAGTTTGGTTTGTGTTTGTTGTCAATCCTAACATGGAAGACAAGATATATTGCAAGGAAAGGTATCATATAGTTCAATTCGAATGTAGTATTGAAGGTGGTGTAATTTCCCAGTGTTTGCCATATTTTTGGGGCTGAAAATCGGGAAATAGATAAATGTGTTTTTGGAAAAGTAAGGTGCACAAAATATTTTAGGTGTGCATGAAATATTTGTTTTTGAATGAAAGAGTGAAGGTGTTTTTGGAAATTTCATGAAAGACAAGTTTCGAGATCATAACGTCGAAAAATGGAAAAGTAATGGAGTGCACGGAAGATGGTATTTTGCAAAAGAATCTGATGTGCCCAATGCGATGTTAAATGGCATTTAGTGTGCTCAAAAAGAAAGTTACGTGCACCTACAAAAACAAGTCAGGATATTTCATGAAAGGTCTTCAGAGGCCTATAAATTTGCGGAAAACCCCAAGGACTTATGAATTTTCTAATGAAAATATTATTGCTCCACCGCATTAATGATTTGAGTGTGAATAATTAGAAGAGATATAATATTTCTCACAAGGTGTTACTATTGTCTGAAAAGACCAAGTGAACCCTTCAGGGTAGTTGCAATAAATATAAGGGTTTATTGGAAGGTAGTTGTTGTGTAAAAGTCATATTTTTCGACAATTCCCAAATCTTGTGTGCATGTTGCGGTATTGCGCACATGTGTTGTGTTAAGCATATGACAGGCTTTTGAAGATTCAATGTTTGGGATAAGTGATTTCACATGAATAAATTCATGACTTCGATGCAAGAAGTGTCACATGTGAGACTGAGACAAAGACTTCAATGAAAATATGTTGAAGGGATATTCATGTCCATAAACTGAGTGTGACTTCACCCAAGGTAGTGATCCTGGGGGAGTCAATAGAATTGATCCAAGGGAAGTAGTGAGCTATCCATGAACTTTTTTAATGGTAGTGTGCATAGAACGTAGTGAATTTGAATAAACTCTTGTACTCCATAAGTAGTGATGATCAATGGATTTTGGTTTGACCGACACACTGTCGGCATATGCTCCTTGGACGTAGCCATTTATAGTGAACCATGTAAATCTTCTTCATGGACTATTTTCATGTGATTATTAATATATTATTCAAATCCACCATATAGGTTTTATGTGTTCCTACCAACGTGGGAAAAAGATCTGTCACATTAAAATAAAAAGTTGATACCTAGATTCACCCCTCCCATCTTAGGGCATCCCAGGGTTCTACAGGTAGAACACCCCAATATCTGAAAGGGGGAGATGTAAGTTATGAGATAGGAATAAAAATCTCAACCAATAGTAAGATATTAACAAAAATATAACCACAAAGATATATACTTAAATATATGCTGGAAAAATCCCAAAAATTGAAAAAAGGGATCTCTATCACACATCACATCACTAGAAAAGCATCCCAACAATTCTTTGATCTCCATGAACTATGTCGAGCATCTCAATTGTCTATAAAGAAGATTCAACCCCATAAAACCACACCTAGCTAATATGACACACAATCAAGGGGATAACATATCTAGGTTGATTATTTAAGCTCTAGTAAAATAAGATGGTTCCATAAAGAGTTAAGGGGTCCAAAACTATGATAATATCGGATGGTGATAGTCTAATTGTCGATAGAGCACCTATGCCCTGATACAATTGTACAATGCCACTCTAATTGTCAACAGAGGACCCATTCTCTATCAAGTTGGAGGATTCCACTATAATGGTTGAGGAAACATGCATAGATACAAGAGTATGGATCAAATAAAATAGTTAAAAGATGACCCATGGCCTGGTAAAATAGTATTGTTCCACTCTAATGGTCGATAGGGGACACATTATCTTTCTAGTAAGATGATACCATAATATTAGTGAAGGACTGATGACCTACCCACAAGGACGGTTCCACTCAGATATCATATTGAGGTCACATTCCCTGATTTAATAGAAGGGTTTCATTCTATTAATGAATAGAGGACCCACGCCATTCGCCACATGAGGGTTCCACTTTATCGATGTATAGAGAATCCATTCAATTTTTCAATAAGAGGTTTCCACCCCAAATACTCGGATGATATTGATTGATCAATGTCGTTATTCATCATCTTCAAAATAATATTTATACATGAAACAACACACGTCATATCTCAAAAAAAACAACTATAATGTCTACCATTGGATTCTATGCAGGAATAGCTATGGTTCTGTTACACATGAGAAAATAATACAGGTCCTAAAAAGGATATATGAGTGGTAGAACATTCCAAAATTTTTGTATACAACATGTATGAGGGTCCACATGATTTGTGGTCTCATCCTGGTACCTGGAAGTGTCCCTCCTAGTAAATTAGTAACTTCCCATTTAGTTATAAATAGAATGTAATGGAACTACACATCATTACTCATCCTTCTAGGGTCCTACATAACCTACTGGATCGATAATGTAATCATAACAATGCCTATGTCCTCCCATACATAGTGTTACCTCCTTCATAGTTTCCATTGTATGTCCTTTGATATGTGTTTGGGTACACTACCCTTGTACTCATGAAAGGGTTTTTTCATTCCACTACCATATCCATATACTTCTGAAGTACATTTCAGGCTTCCAACCCTGGGTAACACAACATGTCGGGGCCCTCATGGGGAGTGATATTTAATTCACCTGATGCTCGGGCTGCCTTAGTGAGGGTGCTACATGAATTATGTTCTTCAGACAATGTAGTGTGTATTTGTGTTTTTTTAGATTCTCATATCTTATCTATGAGATCTAAATCACACCTTCCATTTCATATCTTCCATCAAGGATGCATAAAAATGAATGGGGGAAATCATAATTCATCAGTTTGGTCCATCTGGTCGAATGAAATCAAATACTTGTATGTCTATCTAATGTATGTCTGAGGTGTACACCACCCATACTATGACAACTCTACATCGGATCTCAGGCCAATGATTGAATCAACGTTATCCCATGATTCACCTCCATTAATTCATATATCTCAAAATTGTCTTCCACAAAATAATTTGGCATGAATCGGGGGGATTGTTATTTCTCAATCCTACTCAGCAATATCGAACTGATGTAGAGTAAGACAATTGGTGAAGAACATAATGGATGGTAGGGGAATAGAAAAATAGAAATTGTGGAAAAATAATTTTCTAAAAATTAATGTCCAATGAATATATTTTTTGATTATTAGGTTCATACACATGGAATAAATTGAATAATAAATATTATAATGGTACACAAGATCAAGAAAATTCTCATAATAAACTCAGATAAAAGACAAGAAATTGATCATGGAATATAAATTAATAATATAGGGATGAATCCAAAAATTATGATGCATACATCAAATTTGGATGGATCATTGATGGTTATCATAGTCAAAAAATGATGTAAAATGATATGTTTTGTTCATTGAGTCTTAAATTGCATGGATCTGGATGATCATTATCCTCCGATCTTAATTTTCCAATGAGTTTTGGTGGAATCCACCTATAAATGATTATAGGGTTATGTGTGTAGCCATTTTGATCCACCAAAATAGATTATTTATATTTTAAAATAGGTTCTGGGTGGTTAATTAATTTATTAATACACTTGAGACAAAAACCAATGATTGTTTTATCTGAATACCCAATACCAAAAAACGTGATGTGACACAAATGGTAAAACTCAATTTCTGGATTCATCCATTGTCTCATACATTCAATATGGATGTATTTTTAAGAGTTATAAATTTTTAGTGAAATCTGATATTCGGTAATATAACATATATTCCATATATTTATAAAATTAAATCTAGGAACATTGTACATCAAAATTGTGAACATCATCATTGTTTGGCTCCAAAAATATTTATTTATATATTTAATATTCATATATTGAAATAAAAATTCCAATACATTTACACCATATTCAATATTTTTACCCTTGAAAAGAAAAACTATGAAACAAATTCAAGATACTGAGAAAGTATTTTTCTCTCTAACTCAAAGGATCTCCCCTACATTCTCCCATGGTGCCAATGTACACGAACTAGGGGGATGGTCCTTCCACATAGGATCATATTCTACTAACATGTGACATCCACTAGGAGATCCACAAATGTGAAACCATCATGGATGTCAAACAGACCCCATTCAATGACTTTTGTTGGGTCAAGCACATATATCTATAGATATGAGACATGAAATACATCATCCACCCACTAATAATTGGGTGTATGGTGAGATGTTTAGAATCTTTTCCAACCATCTAGAATATCTCAAATATCCCAATTAACATCAATGTAAGATTTACACCCTAGTAGAATATGAACAATTTTTATCATTGGTATACCCTCAGGAAAACATGGTCACTTTTATTAAGGACCAAGGGATTATAATGTTGATATTCATATTATTTATGCATATACTGGTCATTCCTCCCCCACATGTGGATTACACCACAAGTGAAAAAAACATTTTTTACATCAATTATTTTTCATTTTTTACGTCGGTTTTTAGCCGATGTTAATACGGAAAACGTTATAAATATTGTTTTATTACTTCAGTTATTTGAAAACCGACGTTAAAAAAACATAACATCGTGGTGTTTATCACGTGGGTTATTTAATAACCGATGCAATAAACCATTTTCCATGATTTTATCACGTCGGTTATTAAATAACCGATGTGAAAAACAAAGGCGTAGGGTTTTTCATGTTAGTTATTAAATAATGGACGTGATAAACCAGTGTGGGGGTGTTTATCACATCGGTTATTAAATAACTGATGTGATAAACCAGTATGGGGGTGTTTATCACGTTTCTTATTAAATAACCGACATTCTAAATCCCTGGAATTTGGTTTATCACTTCGGTTTTTTATTAGCTGACATGATAAACCAAGGGGGAGGGTTTATCACGTAGGTTATTTAATAACTAACGTGATATAACATTTCCCATGTTTTTATCACTTCGGTTATTTAATAACCGACGTGAAAAACCAATTTTTTATTAAAATAAAAATCAGTCCTCCGCTCTCCCTAGAAACAACTAGAAACCAAACAAATAATTCGTACCAGAAAAAAAGAAGTAGACCAAAACAAGAACCAAAGAGAAATTAGGCATTTACATTGATAACATTTAAAACATTCCCCACAGGAAAGCCCCCCACCACCCCCTGGACAACCCCATCACCCCACTGGACAGCCCCCACCACACCCCTGGACACCCTCCCCCACACACCTGGACTGCCCCTCGTCCCCCTAAACAGCCTCATACACCCCTAGACATCCCCACCACCCCCTGGACACCCACCCCACACCCCTGGACAACCCCCAACCCTCATGTATACCCCCCACTGCCTGGACAACACTCCCATGCCCCTGGAAAACCCTCCCACACCCCTAAAATAGGACAAAAAAGTTTCCAAAAACAGACCAGAACCCACCCACACCCCTGGATAGTCCCCACCACACCCTTGGACACCCCCACACACCTAGACATCACCACCACCCCTGGACATCCCCCAACGCTCCGGTATAACCCTCACCCCCTGGATAACACTCCCACACCCCTAGAAAACACTCCCACACACCTGAAAAAGACCAGAAAGAAAACAAACTAGACAAGAACCCACTCACCCCACTTGACAGACCCCCCCCCCCCACACCCTTGGACTACCCCACCTTCGGGACATCCCCCAACTCCCCTGGAAAACCCACCCCCCCCCCCCCACCCTCTTGGACACCCCCACACCCTTGGACTACCCCACCACCCCTGGACACCCCAACACTTCTGGACTACCCCCCACTCCCTGGACTTCCCCTGGAAAACTTGTGTTGGGAGAGGAGGTTCTGCCATCCCTTAGGGGGCATGCCGCTAGAAGGTACTCATCAATCCCACATGCGAAGCATGAGATCTCAAAAAAATGTTTCACTTGTGGGAGTGATGTGTACCATCCAGCAGTGTTTATCCCCCCGAGGGATGGTAGTGCCTCCTCTCCCACCCCCTGGAATGCCCCCCCCCCATCCCCATGGACACCCTGGACCCCCACCCCCACCCGCCTAGAGAGCCCTCCCAGACCCCTGGAAACCCCCCTCACCCCACAGGACACCCCTAAACCTCTGGACACCTTTGGACATCCCCCACTCCCCTGGACAGCCCTTCCACCCTCCTGGAAGCGCTCCCACCCCCTAGACTGCCCCCCCCCACTCTCATGGACACCCATGATAACCCCCACCCCACCGGACAACCCTACCACACCCCTTGATACTTCCCCACCCCATTAAACAGCCCCCTCGCCCACCCACACCCTTGGAACCCCTCCCCGCAGACCAAAATCCATACCAGAAAAACCATCATGAGTAAACCAAAACAAGAAGTAGAGAAAAATTAAACATTCACATATATAATATTCAAAACATATAATTTCAAATTAAAAAAACTAAATCTAACTAAAACGACTACCACCTAGACAATTACAATGACATTATTCAAAATTACATTTTACACTACAAACAACTAAAAATCAATCAAACCTATAAAATAAGTTGACCATTCCACTTGTAAGTGTTTGAAAACTTCAGCACTATTGGGTTGTGGGTCATCAAATATATACAAATTAAAAGGATATTATTTAACATGTATAATGAATAAATCAAATGAAATATTATGGAAAAGTTTATAAGTAAATCTTACTAGGTCAAAGTTCACAACTGTCCCAATTGTTATTATTTCATACATAAATGGTAACATATAATATCTGCATTCGACGACACCTTGTTGTTCATGAAAATTATGTTTTAATGAGTATAATTTCAATATATTATTTGTATGTAATAAATCAAATTTTAGAAATTATAACTTGATATTTACCATTAAATTTATATATTTGATCATCACACACCTTTTCATTGTTTTTTCTCGAATGTAGAGTAATCCCTTGTTAGAAAATAATACGAATGGGATAGATTTAAAATTCATTATAATATAGAAAACTACTGAGAAATTGGAACGTACTTTTCCAACATTTTCTTAAAACATTCTTGCACATCACCATGGACAGAGAATATCCAATAAATTGTCTTCTCCCTTGGGCAAAATACCCCTAACATCCAATGATCACTGATAAACAAAAATTTTAGGTTAGTGGTTTTTTATGTTAACAGATAATGGACTATTTGAGAGTGATGTGTTTCATACCTCTCATAAAAAGGCATGATCCAACATTGGGTAACTATATTCTGTTCAAGTCTTTCAGTAATATAAACCATTCTTTGTTCCTCATCCAATGCACATGCTTCAGGGGAAATCAATTGAGGGTTGATGAACCCGTATACATCTGTCCGCTCATTCTTATCACAAATGTTTTAAAGATACCTAATACAAAACAGACATAAGTATACATTTTTATTAATTATAACCCACAGAAAAGGTGTTAAGACTTACATGGAAAAAATATGCACCATGTTGATGCCCAACTTATCTCCAGTAACAAGATCTATGATATCATCTTTCATAATCCACACAGTTATTGCACATCCACCAACATGTGAATCGATTAGAAACTCATAATGATCTACCAACAAATTTGAATATCTTGACAATCATTCAAGACTACTAGAATCTGTATCTGATGTCATATTTAGTTGTCTTTTTTGTTGACTATACAATATTTCTTTACCTTTGGTGTATTCCTATAAAAATAAATATAAAAATATATTAGTTTTCCAATGATAAATCAACTTTAATAAAAAATAAAATAGAATATATAACATACATACCTCTATGGTAATGATATGAAGATGTCTGGATGGCCAAATTAAAAAATGGATGATACTAGGTCCAACTGTCGTCACCTGATCTGTAGGTAATGGAACTAAAGCTGATCTATCTATAATATCATGTACAGTGACCCTATAATTCTCTACCACTAATTATTGATGATTAACTCTATCTTTTATAAAATATACCAACCCATATGCAACTATATGATGTTGAGGATCATCAATATACATCTCGTAATAAGTAGGATGTTGCGATGGCAGAGTGGGATTAAAAATGGGGTCCATGGGATGAGGTGGGGGAGTGTGATCTACTAGTGGTGGTGGAGGATAAAAAATGGGGTCTTCAAGGGGAGGTGGAGGAGTGGGAGATACAGTATGAAATTGTCTTTACATGTCTGCAAACATAGACTGTATCGACGCTCTAATCTTTTCCTCCCCTGTCACATTAATATTATGAACTTCAGCATCCAAGGATTCTATTTTTTTTTATAAACACCCTCAATGTAAGTAGCTGAAGAATGTGGAAACACCTTTCTTACCGATACTCCTGCCAGATATCCTCGTACACGACCAGGATGTTTGTGATTTCACAATGATGTAGATATAATATCTTTCCTCCCAGCACCTGTAAATATCCCTTGTGAGCTTTTCTACTCAAGAGAATCATGTATTAATTAATTTAACATTACTATAATTATTAAAATTATATGAAGAAAATAGTTAACTTAAATAAATAAAATAGATATCTTACAATCCTCTCAGCTACGATTCTCAAATATTTAGAAAGATATTTCCCTTTTTTTCCCATCCGAGCTCTCTTCCATTTTTCATGTCTAGATAGAGGGGTTGGAGGGGCCACCTCTCCAGAGTTTGAATAGTCAACTGTTAGTTTTTTTAATTTTTCCACCATCATTTTTTCTTCCAATAATGTATACCACCCCCGAGATAAACTATGAGGGTATACATTTTTATATTGGATCTTATGAGGAGATTTTCATGTTTGTTGTAAATTAATAAGAAGAAATCATTAATAAAACATTAATAAGATCATTTATATAAGAAATCTTATAAAAGTTTACATTTCCCTTACCAAAAATGAATATTTTCTTCTAGTTTCAACAAACTTCCTATATGTGTCTTCATATATGAAAGGCTATATATGACATGGATTGTCATGACTCCTATGACCAAAAAATTAAATCAGATGTGAGGGTTGATTTGAAATCCCTCCATCTCCTGGAAGCCATTGATAATCATTTCTTCCTGACTCCTTTAGTGTCAGGAATATCAAATGTCATCTGATAAAGAAGTGGTTAAACATGTTATATATGCTAGAAAAATTTAAATAATAGGCAAACAATAACAAAATATCTTACCAAAATTGACTCCCACAACTGAGAGATTATCGCTTTGTCCACACTTCTCCAGTCATCATACAGAATTATTATTGGGGAACATCAAGAGGAGCATGTGACTATTCCTCCCCAAAGGTATGACCAATATGCTCATCTCTAAAATCATGTGGTTGATCAATTGATTGATCTGTCATTATCAATTAAATAAAAAACAAACATTATCTCACAAATATACAAATTCAAATATTTTAATACCACTGTAATTACAAAATAGAAAATTGTACTAAGTTATTTAATATTTAACATGGTTAATATGGTAATCATGTTAATTAATGGTAAAAATGGTAAAGATAGTCATGATGGTAAACATGGTGAACATGGTAAACTTGGTAAACATGGTAAACATAGTAATGTAATTGTCACTAAAAAAAATAATTGATATATAATTTATGTAATGGTAAACATGATAAAGTAAACTAAACAAAATTAAAACCTGGTAAACCTGGTAAACATGGTAAACATGGTAAACTAATTGTCACTGAACAAAAACAATAGATATATAATTAATGTAATAGTAAACTTGATGATGTAACCTAAAAAAATAAAACAAACAAAAACTTAAACATATTTTCTTTTAATACATGTTTGAATAAAGAAAAAACTTACAATATCTACCATTTTATGAAAATATTAAACTTAAACAAGAAATAAACAAATGTTACCTGTAATTTTAGGAATGTACAAATGGATTGTTTTCACAAATTCCTTCATCGTGATCGTTCGTTATGGAACAAACCATGTCTTCAACATGATCATCATTATGTTATGTTAATCTTTCCTTGGAATTATGGATCTCACATAAATCAGCATCTTCATCAAGTTCATCCTCACCAACATATCGTTTTTCCCCCTGTAAAACAACAACCCACTATATATATGAATGATGTACTATGTAGAAAAGTTGTTTTGCATGTGTTGCCATTATAAACGAATCAGTTGTGTCTTCCAATCTATTCAGATTACCAAATGTCATTCCAAATTCATCGTGTCTGACACTATTGTTACCGATAAACTATTTATAGTTAAAAATGGGAACATTATTTTTAATGTAATCCACCTCCCATATTTCTTCAATCACTCCATAATATGCACTTGATGCAGATATTAGGTTTTTGTCCTTAGCACTCGAAAAATTCATTGCTTCTGAAAACACCAATACACCACTATTTTGAACAGCGCTTTGTTGTCCTGAGATTTTATATGAAATGTATATCCATTAATGGCATAACCGTACCATGTTATTACAATTAAACATTGACCACCCACTATCCATTTTATTGTCTCAGATAAATATGATCTTCTAAGAAAGGTCTTTTTAAACCATGACCAAATTTTTTTGTTGAGATCATTCAAAATCTGTGTTTCTTTATTCTTTGGATGACATTGTTTCAACTCATTAATATGCAATGCAATAAACAGTTGAGCATCAGTTATGTTATTCAAGATGTATGAAACTAACTTCATCATCTGTTCAGCTGACAACGGTTTGACTCTCAATCCATAAATCCCCTTTCCCTGATTATTTACTCGTTCATGGTGAGATGGAGGAAAACCTATGTGTTGCTCCGCATCCAAGTAGCTTGTACAAAACAATGAAAACTCCTTAGAAATATAATTTTCAATAATGGAGGCTTTAGGTCGATATTCATTCTTAACATACCCTTTCAATATTTTTATATACCTTTCAATATGATAAATCCAACGAAGATATACATGTACACAAAGCTTTATTTCTCTAACTAGATGAATCATTAAATACAGCATTATATCAATAAAGTTGGAGGGAAATACTTTTACTATTGAAAAATTATAAAAATTTCATCCTTTTCCAAAATGTTCAAAGCATTCCCATCTATCACCTTATTACAAATTTAATTGAAAAAAATAACACAACTTCATTATAGTCTTTCTGACCCAGATGGGCAATATTCCACGCAATGAAACTGGTAGAAGTTGTTACATAAATATGTGGAAATCATGATATATCAAACCAATAAACATCAAGTCCTTCAACGAGACAAATTTTTTTACATTTGAAGAATAACCTTGAGGCACTTTGATATCATGAAGACACTGACAAAAGCTAATTATCTTCCTCTTCGATAATGCATGACAAGTCGGGGGAAGAAATTTTCTTCTTCTAATGAGAGTGGGAGCTAACTCCAAACTTATTCCCATTGATAGTAAGTCTAATCATGCATTAAACCCATCTTTTGTCTTTCCTTTAATATCTAACAATGTTCTAATCAAACTATAACAGATATTCTTCTCCAAGTGCATGGCATCAATATTATGTTTAACTTCATGATATCTCTAATATGGTAGATCAAACAATATTGACCTTTTCTTCCAAATATGATTATTATTACCATATTTCTATGTCTTTTCCAATGTCACATCAAGGTTTTTCACCCACTCAAAATACGGATCTGGGGATAAAGGTTTTGGAGAAATATCAAATTTTTGTGAGCCATTTATGCATTTTTTGTATTCTATAAGAGTGATCCATAGGCAAAATATTTTGATGACCACGTACACTATTTTCCCCCCATGATGCAATTGACAATATGACATCTGTTGTTCGCAAATTAGACATTCTTTATGCCCTTTCACACTGTATACAGAAAAATTTCCATATGTTGGGAAGTCATTTATAGTGAACAAAATCACAACATTCAGTTGAAAATATTCCATTTTATATGAATCATACACCCTAATACCATCCTCCCATAAAAGGTTCAGATCATCAATAAACGGTGACAAGAAAACATAAATATCATTGATGGGTTTCTTCAGACCAGAGATCATTATACTCAACCTAACATATTTGTGCTTCATAAAAACATCAGGAGAGAGGTTGTCAATTACCAATAAAACAGGCCATGAACTATCTGTGCTACTAAGGGTCCGGTATGGATTCATTTCATCTGTGCAGAACCCTAGTATCAGATTTCTAATTTCATTTCTAAATATAGAATACTGCTCATCAATTTTCTTCCATTATAGAAAATCGGTTGGATGACATATTTTTCTATCACATAACCGCTCATCAGCATGACATATTAACCTTTTTGCATCATGTGAATTAGAAAATAAATATTTGAAATGCTGAATTATATGAAGATACCAAAATACCTTTGAAGGGATCTTTATAATCTCTACATCAGCCTGTGATTTTTCTTTCACCTTATACCGTGATGTCCCATATTTTGGACACTCTGATAGAAATTCATATTCCTTCATATATATCATACAGTCATTCAGACAATAATGTATTTTGTTGTATCCCAATCCCATCGGGCATAATATTTTCTTGGAGTTATAATGTGAATCTGGAAGATCATTATCATTTTGAAGAATGTCTTTCATCAATTGTAGCAGCTCTGGAAAAATTATGTCATTCCATCCATGTTTCGCCTTCATGTTAATCAATATTAACACCACCGAAAAAATTGTAAAATCTGTACAACCAGGATATAATGTTTTTTTAGC
The DNA here is from genome assembly GCA_963277665.1 of Viscum album. Classification (NCBI taxonomy): domain Eukaryota; kingdom Viridiplantae; phylum Streptophyta; class Magnoliopsida; order Santalales; family Viscaceae; genus Viscum; species Viscum album. The sequence goes on along the minus strand of OY728150.1, from coordinate 1,992,172,860 downwards.
ATCACCATATAGACGCACAACTGTCAGTTCTATCTCAATTTGTTCTGGTGCAATATCATGAATCATTTCTTCAATTCAATCGGAGTCACCATCTTGTAAATCATCATCACTAGGGAAATTCCGTCTAGTATCACCATGAATAATCCCAGGGCAGTAGCTCAGATTAAAACCATGACAAATCGGATGATCTTTAATCTCTATACTTTTCAAATTCTTTATATTCAAACATTTCAGGCATAGACAGAAAAAATGTCACTACTTAGAACATTTTGTTTAGCAAATTCCAAAAAGGCATCCAAACCTTCCTCATATTTATTGCTCATTTGATGTGATGTAATCCATCTTTAACTCATTGTTAACTATAAAAAATATCAAAATTATACATCTTTTTATGATAATACAAATATATTTTTATATGAAAAAAATCATAATTTGACTGTAAAACAATTTTGAAATATAAAAAAATCTACGCGTATTTAAGAAAATATGATTGAATATGATTCTAAAAAGAATATATCATTCGATATAACAGTTTTAAATTCCATGGAATCAATGAAAACCATGGGGCCTCCAATGGTTGATAGAAAATTGGAGAAAATGGAGTAATCATGAGAATCAAATAAAATTTAAAATAACATCTCAGATGGAGAAAATCACAATATAAATCCAATAATCATGGCACAATGGGGTCAGGATAGCTACGCATATTTTAAAACCATGAAATGGTCTCCCCCATAACCCATAATATCTTCATTGTCGATGATTGGTAAAAATATATATAACCAAATAGAATCATATTGCAACACTAATATCCATGAAACAATAAAATAATCATGTCATAATCTCACAAACCACAATGCAATATTCAATCCCAACTGACACTTATACCCCACCACCTTGGACACAACCTGGATACCACCACCCCCTTGGACAACACCCACACCCCTCAGGACAACACCACCACCCCCTGGGCAGCCACCCCCAACCCCTAGACACCCCCACCACTCCTAGACACCCCCACCCCTCCTGGACACCACCACCCACCTCCTACCCCCTTGGACACCCCCTGGACACCCCCAACCTTCTGGACAGCCCCCTTGAACAACCCCCAAACCCTCTGGATAGGCCCCCACCCCACTAGACATCCTTCCCACTCCCTTTAGACTCCCCCACCCCCTTGGAACCCCCCCCCCCCCCTAACACACACACAAACCCCTGGACTGCTCCCCCCCCTCCTCCATGGATACCCTGGACAACCCCTAACCCTCTAGATATCCCCATGAACCCTCTGGACACCACCCTTTACCCCATGGACACCCCTAGACACCACCACCCCCTTGAACAGCCCCCACCCCTTTGGAGAGCCCCCCCCCCCCCACCTGGATAACCCCCACCACTCGAGACAACACTCCACCCCCTTGGACACACCCACCCTTCATGGACACCACCACCCACCCCGAACCCTCTTGGACACCCCCCTGGACACCCCCAGCACTCTGAACAACCCCCACCCCTGGACAACCCCCCTATAATGACCCATACATTACATACATTTTTATTACTTTAAAATTGAGTCACACTTGTTACAACATATAACAAAACCATGAAAGGACTGTATAGGTATAGTGTCTTTTGAAACTGGGAAACATAAACAACTTGTTCATAAATCATCTACACTGTCTCCCTTTTATTTTATCATATCTAGAGTCCCTTTTGGCATATCGTACTTAATACCCTTCTTCCTGACCTATGTAAAAGAAAACATGCAAAAGGGTGATATCAAATGCTCAGTAAGGGTAATCAAAAGAAATATCCATCACATCATATTCATAAGAACATAAAATTTTGGAAATCTTAACCTGAAAAAGATATCATAATTTCATAACATAGGATAAATCATAGTACTGAAATTTAATCCCAATAATCATAACATGAAACATTATGGAATACACACAAAATCATATAGAATCAATTCTTAGTAGTAAATACTCATTGCCAAGACTATCTTAGCGGAAAAAGTCTATTTCTGAACTGAGTTCACTCCTTGTTTCAGTCTTCTATCACTGAACTAGATTAACCTTCCGTTCCAGCCATGTCAATCTCATGAGATATAATTCTTTACCCAATGCATTGGAGGGAGATATAGGTCCCACCCATCTCATAATGATTCTATTATTATGTTTGCTACAAGATCATAAATCATACATCATAGCATAACCCATGTAATAAAAATGGGATTCTTAAACATCATGCCATCATAACATAATACATATAAGATAAAAGGACATAATAAAAAAAATTCCATCATAACATAATCAAATCAATGTAAGAATAGGAATAGAAACAAAACCCTATATTATCTTAAATGGAAAATAGTTTTTATAAAACACTTGAACTCCATTCTTGAGGAAAATATCTTTTCTACAACAAATTTTTTTTCCATTCTTAAGATGTCATAAAATTTTAAAATAAAAGAAGTTAATTAAAAATAAAATTGAAAACTTGTAAAGGAATCTTCATGTAAATAGTGTTCTAAAAATCCATTCAGGCCATATAAGTTGAAAAAAACATTCTTGCCGTACTTTGACAGGAAAAGTCAAAAAGTACAACGTATGAAAAACGAAAAAAGATTCTCATCATATCATTTACTAAAACACACCAATGAGTAATATTATATTTACGCAATTTTATGAGGATAGAAATAGTATTACATATTGAGGAAACATGGATTTGGATGATAAATACACCACAGTAAATACCAAAGTATAAACAATCTCAGATAAAAATGAGATTGTGAGATTTTCTCTTACCTTAGGTCCGATTAGCTTCATACTTGTCCAAAACGCCTGTATAATGATTTAAATAATTTTATTGACTTATTCCTTAATCATACTCACTGTTATGATATCATATATGGTCATCTTCTTAGCTTCGTATTAGTAATATTTCATTTCTACTTGTTATTCGGGTGTTTATTGCTTTTTGTTCTTATGCATGCGTTGTCAAATAAATTCATATTCTTCATTTTAGGTTATAGATACATCATTTACTTAATGATATTAGTTTAATATATATCATAATTATTCATTGAATTCATTTATATAATCATTATGAATTGAAGATCATGTAGAACGAGTTGCATCACATCGTGGAGATGGTAGGCCTTAAGTACGCACGAGCGATGATATCGTTCCCATGATCATGGAATTGTATTGAAGTGTATACTATTTCAGAATCAATATCACAATACAATAATCATATATAGTTATTCATTACACCATTATGCCCATCCAAGTAAAGTGTTTGTGGAAAACAAATTACACCACGGCGTGGAGACGGTATTCTGTACGTACGCACGCGCGATGGTTTCATTTTCTGTTGGATCGATAGAAGGAGAAATAGGGTTGTTTAGTATTTATAATGATATATCAGTATATGAGTGATACTGAAGTTATTACTTAATAATGAAACAACTAAAGAAGAAGAAGTAGAAGAAGAAATAAAGATGAAAGAATCGCTAACGGACATTACATCTTCTTTGAAGCGCCTCTTCTTAACCTCCTCTTAGGGCACTAAAGATGGTCTTTGAAGAAGACCAGGACCTATAGGATGTTTCTAGAGTAGTTTATAAGGGAAATTGGAAGGGTTTAGATGAGATTGGAGGCTCAAAGTGGTGGGAGGAGGAGAGGGAGGAGGTGCCTTTTTATAAGGGAGGAGAGGCGCCCTTTAGGAAAAACATAAAATATTATTTTATAATAAAGTAATATGCATTTTATAATGGCTCCAAAGTGACTGATTTCGAATATAATGTGGGGATGGGTCTAAATCCTCTCATCCAATAGATTTTAGACATGTTTAGGTTACTATTTTAACCTTATCATTTAGATTTAACTCTAAGTAAAATAATTTATCTTTTACCGTGTCTTCCTGTTTTCTTACACTATATGATTAATAAACATACTATAACAAGAAAAAAAACCCCAAGTGGTTTATTTTTAATATATATAACTTCATAAAAGTCATTTTACTGATCCTTAGACTTTTAGGAATAATATAACAATTAATAATATAATATTTTTTTAAAAACTATTTTATGTCAATTTTGACACTATTTGGTAATTGACTTTTATGAAAATCATAACAGAATTATAAGTGCGAAAAAAGTTAATTAAATAAATAATAATATTTCATATTAACCTATAAAATTAGTGTAATTCATGAAAAGTCTCAAATTACATTTATTTGGGTATTTATAATATCAATTATGTTAATATTTCCTTAATAAGGTAATTAATGCATCGTTATTGTGTCATTAATAAATTAGATTATTTAAAGTCTAAAAATTATAAATAAAATACCATTATGTTGGAAATTTTTTATCTTTCTAGTGAATATTTATAGTAGAATTTATCTTATTTATAACCGTATGTAAAAAAAATTTAGTTATTAAACTTTGATTTTAACTATTTTAATTATTCTTTAAATTAAATAATAATAAGTGTCCTAATCTAATCCAAGTGGACCTAAAGGGTAATATTTTATCCCTAAGGTTGTTTTTGGTCGAATTACACTTATCAAATAGAATTAGGACATGTGTTAAGGTAATAATAATATTATTTTTACCCTTAATTACCCTATTTACTTTTAACCATGGTAAATAAATGAAAAAGTTAATATTCACCAAAAATTATTTTTATCTTATTGAACCACATTTTACTCCTTAATATTAAGCGTATCTTTCTAATTTTCAATATTCCACTCACAGAAGCGGTAAAATTAAATTTTATGTAAATTTTCATACTCTCATAGGAGGAGGGTAAAATACGGGGAAAAGTTCAATAAAATTTTTATATATCTGAAATTATTATAAAATGACTCCAAGGAATTACTTTGATCTTATATAGGTATTTTTTGTCAATTTTTACCTAAAATAAATTTAAATAAAATAAATGATTATTTAAATAAAAAGTCAGTTTTTAAATAGTAACCCCGTGTTTTCACTATTCATCAAAAATTGAAAGTTTTCAAAAAAATAACAACAATTCAGCCTAGGATAATTTCGATATTCTAAATCCTAAAATAAATTCCATGTTGAATGATAAAATTTATAAAATTTCAAAAAGTGGGTATTAATACTAATAACGTCTAGTTTTAATAATATTTTAATAGCATATCGTTGTTTAGTGAAACTCGGTATTGCGTACAATGCAACCTATCGAGGAACGTCACGATTGCATTTAAAGCAAGCCAAGATAGTGTTGTGTATAGTGAAAGATTCATTTGATGATGTATATTAAATAAAAACATAATATTTCTCATAGAAATATCGGGTGTTACATTCTACCCCCCTTAAAATGAATTTCGCACTCAAAATTCATCACTTTGTAACAAACAGATGAGGATACCTCTCCCTCATTATATCCTCATGCTCCCATGTAGCTTCTTATAAATTGTGGTTCCTCCATCAAACATTCACCATGCGAGTCGTCTTGTTCCGTAGAAATTTTTCGCTAAGATCCATAATTTCTATCGGTTGTTCTTCATAAGAAAGATCTTGCACCAGCGGTACAACTTAAGAGATGTGTACATGTGAGGGATCGGTTATATACTTCCTCAGGAGAGATACATGGAACAAATCATGTACTTGAGAGAGATTCGGTGTATGTGCCAATCGGTAAGCTACCTCCCCAACATGATCCAGTATTTCGAAAAGACCGATATACCTAGGGCTCAGCTTTCTCTTCATTCCAAATCTCATTACTCTCATCCAAGGAGATATTCATAAGAACACTTTATCACCCAAATCAAACTCTAGGTCTTTTTTTTCGATTGTTGGCATAAATGTTTGGTCGACTCTGAGCTGCCCTTATGTGTTGTTGAATAGATCAGACCTTTTCTACCATCTCATAAACAAGATCAGGTCCTAATAGCTTTCTTTCCCCAACTTTATCCCAGCAATTTGGAGTTCTGCATTTATTTCCATTGAGAGCATCATAAAGAGCCATCTGAATACTAGAGTGAAAGCTATTATTATAAGAAAATTCCTCCAATGGTATGTGTTGATCCCAAACACCTTCGAAATCCATAGAGCAAGCACTTAACATATCTTCTATTGTTTGAATTGTACTCTTAGACTAACCATTTTTCTGAGGATGAAAAGCAGTGCTGAAACTCAACTCTGTATCCAGAGTATGTTGAATACTTCACCAAAACATTGAGGTAATCCTCGGATCCCGATCAGATATAATGGAATGTTTTACTCCATGCAATCTAACCACTTCCTTTACAAATATCCTGGAAAGCTGGTCAAGAGAGAAATCCTCTCAAATAGCAATGAAGTGTGCTGACTTTGTAAGACTATTAACTATGACCCATATAGAATTATTGCCTTTTCATGTTTTAGGAAGTCTGGTGATAAAGTTCATAGTGATGCTTTCCCATTTCCATTCGGATATGGGTAATGGTTGTAACATCCCCTTAGATTTCTATCTCTCAGCTTTAACTTGCTGACAAACCAAGCATCGAAAGACATATTCAGCAAAATCTCTTTTCATACCATCCCACCAGAAGTACTCTTTCAGGTCCCTATACATCTTCATGCTTCCAGGATGAATAGAAAATAAATAACTATGAGCCTCATCCATCAGCTCCTTCTTTAATCCTGGGATGGTAGGAACACAAACCCAATTCCTGATCCTTATTATTTCATCACAATCGAAGTGAAGTTTAGGAACATTTCCCACCTTCTTTTGTAACTCTACTTCTTCTTTTTGTGCCTCTCTAATCGTCACATGTATTCATGGTTGAAGAATCATTTGAGAAATATAATATTTTTCCCCTTCCATTATAATTCAATGATCTATCCTTTGTAAGTCCATAAATATTGTATCTTTTGTGATCCACATCATGGATAATCTAGCACGATCTAGTAAACTTAATGCATCTTCCACCTTGTTTGCTTTCCCTGGGTGATAATTAATTGAGCAGTCATAATTCATAATCACATCCAACCATTGTCTTTGGCACATATCCAGCTCCTTTTGTGTGAAAATATACTTTAAACATTTATGATCAATATAAATATCACACCTTTCACCATAAAAATTATGCCTCCAAATCATTAATTCAAATATTACCACAACTAATTCCAAATCATGAGTTGGGTAATTTTGCTCATGTATTTTCAACTGTCATGAGGCATAAGCTATCACCTTATCATTTTTCATGAGAACACACCCTAGTCCCTTCTTGGATGCATCACTGTAGATCACAAACCTTTATCTACTACAAGGCAGTGTGAGCATAGGTGCACTGGATAATATTATTTATAACTCCTTGAAATTACCTTCACATTCCTCTATCCAAAAAAACTTAACTCCTTTCTGAGTCAATTTGGTGAGTGGGTTAGATAATCGTGAAAAAGATTTCACAAAACATCGATAATATCCATCCAAACCAAGAAAACTTCAGATCTCAGTTATTGTTTTTGGTCTCGATGATCTTTCGATAACCTCTGTTTTTATTGGATCCATAGATATCCCCTCTTTTGAGATTATGTGACCCAAAAATGGAACTTTTTGAAGCCAAAATTCACACTTGGTAAATTTGGCATAAATCCTCTCCTTTCTCTGGGTCTTCAATACAATTCTCAAATTATCTTCATGTTCTTACTTTCTCTTTGAATGGACAAGAATATCATTTATAAAGACTACCACAAACTAATCAATATAGTCTCTAAAGACTCTATTCATTAGATCCATGAAGATGGTAGGGGCATTAGAAAGACCAAATGGAATCACTATAAATTAATAGTGTCCATACCTTGTATGGAAAGCCGTATTTGGCATATCCTCCCTTTTGAACCTTAAGTGATGATACCTTGAACGAAGATTAATCATGGAAAATTATTGAGCTTCACGTAGTTGTTTAAATAAGTGATCAATGCGTGGGAGAGGATATTTTTTCTTGATAGTGATTTTTGATAAGTTCTCTATAATCAATGCAGAGTCTCATTGATCCATATTTCATCTTAACAAACAGAACAGGTGCTCCCCAACGTGATGCACTAGGGCATATGAATCCCTTATCAATATTCTCTTGGAGTTGCTTCTTTAATTCCCGAAACTCAATTGGGGCCATTCTATAAGGTGTCTTTGAAATAGGTAAAGCACCTGGTATGAGTTCAATTGAAAACTCAACTTCACGAATTGGTGGAAGACAAGGAAATTCCTCCGATAAGACATGATCAAACTCCCGTACAATGGGAACATTCTTAATAATGAGTTTTTCTACAACCATTTGATTTAAATAACCTTCATTTAGTGGTATCAAGACCCCTAATATGGAACAAATTTCCACCGGAAGGTTATGTTCATCCTTGCATCGATAGACAATCATATATTGATCTGGAATATGAAATGTGACTTCCCTTCTTTGAAAATTGATATGAGGTCCATATAAATAAATCCAATCCATGCCAAGAATCACATCAAATTCCACTATAGGAAGGATCACAAGATTTTCAGCAAGCACTTTCCCACAAACTTCAATCAGAAAATAATTGTTAAATTTTGATGCGACTGTTGTTCCAGTACGGGTTGTCACAACTAACTCAATATCTAACTGCTAAGGTAATATGTATATACCCTTAGAAAATTCTTTAGAAATAAAAGAGTGGGTGGATCCAGAATCAAATAAAACATTTTCTACTTTAGAGTGGATGGTAAGTGTACCTTTCACCACTTCATTATCATACTCCACATCGCTGATAGAAATTGCATATGACTTTCCTTTGTCTTTGTCCTTATGAGTTTGTTGACATCTATCATCGTCAAAAACCCTTGTATTAGGGCATTGATTGGAATAATTCCCCATTTCCTTGCACTTGTAACATTGAAGTGTAGGAGGTGGACTCTGTGTATCCTTTTCTTTGTTCGCATCACTAGACTTATTCTTCCCATCATTGCGGCATTCAAATGCCCGATGACCTTCCTTTGTACATTTGAAACATTTAATTGTCCCTTTAAGAAAACTCCCTCCATGTTTCTTTCCACACATTGAGCATAATGGAAAACTCATCTTCTTTTCAGTGTGCTCTTTTTATTTCCCCTTAAATTCCATTTTCCTCTTCTTATCAAACTCATATGACTGATGGGTTACTCATATCTCCATCTCAACCTTGAGAGCACATCGAATGATTTCCTCGTAGCTATTGAAGTTCCTTATGGATAACGCCCATCGAAGACTTGGTTTTAAGACACTAAAGAATCAATCGATCTTACTCTCAGGTTGGATAATAATCCCAAAAGTGTACCTTGCATGTTTTGTAAAATTTTCATCATAGGTACCAACAGATTCATCATCCTTTTTCTTCAGTTCAAGAAACTCATTCTTCATTTTTGTTCGAACAATACGAGGGAAGTACTTATTTAAAAATTAGTTCTTGAACTCATCCCATTCCATGGATTCAATTTCTTCCCTTTACCTCGTATTATTGATAATATTCCACCATTGATCAGCTTCACCTTCTAAAATATATACTGATAATATGACTTTATCATGTTCATAACATTGAAGAACTAAAAATATATTTTTAGTGGTACTGATCCACTATTCAGTCACTAATGGATTAGTAGACCCGCTGAATGAGGGTGGACACTGCCTCATGAAGGATTCAAAAAAATGTTGCTCATTCCTTTGACCATTTGTAAGTCCTTCATGATTCATAACTTGAGAAACTTGTGTGAGCATGGCTACAAGATTTTGCATCCATCTCTCATAACGTTTGGTTTCTTGGGGGGACAATCATTGCATTGCCCATCGCATTCCGCATTAATATGGTTCCTTCAGGTTCTAGACATTGACTAAAACCAAGCAGAATAGAGTGAGAAACACTTATTATAATAGGAAAACCACATAATCAAGAATAAACTTTCACACTTAAGGTCTTATCATAGGTTATTCATGTCCATTTCTAAAACACTAAGATTGTGTTCTATGCATAGATATATCATTAGGGTTCTTACTAAGGCTTTTATATCCTAGTTTCCAAAGGTTGACTATACCCTTCCTATGATACCAACTATAATGAACCTTAATTTACATACATTGTTATTACATCAAAATTGAAGCACACTTATTACAACATATAACAAAACCATGGAAGTACCGTAAAGTTATAGTGTCTTTAGAAACTGGGAAACATAAACAACTGGTTCATAAATCATCTACATTGTCTCCCTTTTATTTTGTCATATCTAGAGTCACTTTTGGAATATCTTACTTAATACCCTTATTTATGACCTCAGGAAATGAAAACATACAAAAGGGTTAGCTCAAATACTCAGTAAGGGTAAACAAAAGAAATATCAATCACATCATATTCATATGAACATAACATTTTGGAAATCATAACCTGCAAAAGAGATTATAATTTCATAACAAGGGATAAATCATAGTAGAGAAATGTAACCCCAATAATAATAACATGAAACTTTGTGTCATACACACATAATCATAGAGAATCATTTCTTAGTAGTCAAGACTCATTTCCAAGACTATCATAGCGGACAAAGTCCATTTCTGAACCGAGTTCCCTCCTCGTTTCAGTCCTATATCACTGAACCGGATTAACCTACCATTCAAGCCATGTCTATCTTATGAGATATAAATCTTTACCCAATGAATTATAGGGAGATATAGGTCCCACCCATCTCATAATGATACCATTCTTATGTGTGAAACAAGATCATAAATCATGCATCATAGCATAACCCATGTAATAAAAATGGGATTCTTAAACATCATTCCATCATAATATAATCCATATAAGATAAAAGGACATCATGAATGTAATTCCATCATAACATAATCAAATCAATGTAATAATAGGGATAGAAATAGAACCCTATATTATCTTAGATAGAAAATATATTTGATAAAACACTTGAACTCCAATCATTAGGAAAATATCCTTTCTAATTAAAAAACAATTTTCCTTCCTTAACATGTCATAATATTTTAAACTAAAAAATGTTAATTAAAAATAATCTTGAAAACTTGTAAAGGAAGATTCATAGAAATAATGTTATAAAAATCTAATCATGTCGTCTAAGTTAAAAAACATTCTTCTCATAATTTGGCATGAAAAGTCATAAAGTACCTCGTACGAAAAACGACAAAAGATTCATTTCATATCTTTTAATAAAACTATCCAATGAGTAATATTGGATTTAAACAATTGTAGTAGAATAGAAATAATATTATATATTGAGGAAACATGGATGTGGATGATAAATACACCCCATTAAATACCAATGTATAAACAATCTTGGATAAAAATGAGATTATGAGATTTTCCCTTACCTTAGGTCTGATTTGCTTTGTACGTGTCCAAACCTCCTGTATAATTATTTCCATAATGTTATTGACTTATTCCATAATCGTATTCATTTTTATGATATCATATATGGTCGTATTATTAGATTCGTATTATTAATATTTCATTGTTACTTGTTATTCAAGAGTTTATTGCTTTTTGTTCTTATGCGTGTTTTGTCGAATAAATTCTTATTCTTCTTTTAAGGATATAGATACCTCATTTCCAGAATTATATTAGGGTAATATATATCATATTTATTCATTCAATTTATTTATATAATCATTATGCATTGAAGATCATTTAGAACGAGACGCATCACATCATGGAGACGGTAGGTCGTACGTACACACAAGTGATGATATAGTACCCATGATCGTGGAATTGTATTGAAGTGTATAAGATTTCAGAATCAATATCACTTTTAAATAAAAATATATAGTTATTATTTACACCATTATACTCATCCATGTAAGGTGGTGGTGGAAAACAAATTACACCACGGCGTGGAGACGGTATTCCGTACGTAGGCATGCACGGTGATTTCGTTTTCCATAGGATGGATAGAAAGTAAAATAGGGTTGCTTCATATTTATAATAACATATCAATATATGAGTGATATTTATGTTATTAATTCATAATGAAACAACTAAATAAGAATAAGTAGAAGATGAAATAAATTTGAAAGAATCGGTAACGAGCATTACCTCTTCTTTGAAGTGCCTCTTCTTAACCTCCTCTTAGGGCACTAAAGATGGTCACTGAAGAATACCATGACCTCTAGGATGTTTCTAGGGAAGTTGAGGAGGGAAATTGTTAGGGGTTGGCCGAGATTGAAGGCTCAAAGTGGTGTGAGGAGGAGACGGAGGAGGTTCCCTTTTATAAGAGAGGGGAGGGGCACATTAGGAAAAACATAAAATATTATTTTATAATAAAGTAATATTCGGTTTATAATGTCTTAAAATAGACTTATTTAAAAGATAAAGAGGGGATGGGTCGAAATCCTATCAACCAATAGATTTCAGACAAGTTTAGGTTACTATTTTAACCTTATCATTTAGAATTAACTCTAAGTCAAATAATTTATCTTTTACTATGTCTTCTTGTTTTCTTACACTATATGATTAATAAGAATACTATAACAAGACAAAAAAAAACCCAAGTGGTTCATTTTTAATATATATAACCTAATCTATGTCATTTGGCCGAACCATAGATTTTTAGGAATAAAATAACTATTAATAATATAATATTTGTTTTAAAAACTATTTTATGTCAATTTTTACACTATTTGGTAATTGACTTTTGTGAGAATCATAACAGCATTATTATTTCAGAAAAAGTTAATTAAATCACTACTAATATGTAATATTAACCTATAAAAGTTGTGTAATTCATTAAATTTCTCAAATTTAAATTATTTTGGTATTTATAATATGAATTATATTAATATTTACATAATAAGGTTATTAATGCATCATCAGTGTGCCATAGATAAATTATATATTTAAAGTCTAAAAATTATAAATAAAATTCCATTATGTAGGAAATCGTTTTAGCATTCTAATTAATATTTATAGTCAAATTTATCTTATTTATAACCCTATATAAAAAATGTTTTTGTTATTAAACTTTGATTTTAAAAATTTTAACTCTTCTTTAAATAAACTAAAAATAAGTGTCCTAATCTAATCTATGTGGACCTAAATGGTAATAATTTATCCCTAAAGTTTTTTTGGTCAAATTACACTTATCCAATAGAATTAGGACATTTTTTAGGGTAATAATAATATCATTATTACCCTTAATTACCCTATTTACTTTTAACCATTGTAAATAAAAGTTAAAAAGTTACTATTCACCAAAAATTATTTTTATCATATTGAACAACATTTTAAAGAAGTGGTAAAATTAATTTTTATGTAAATTTTCAAACTCTCATGGGAGGTGGGTAAAAGACGGTGAAAAGTTCAATAAAATTTTTATATATCTCAAATTATTATAAAATGACTCCAATTAATTACATCGATCTTATATAGGTATTATGTATCAATGTTGACCTAAAATAAATTTAAATAAAATAAATGATTATTTAAATAAAATTTGTTTTTTAAATAGTAACCTAGTGTTTTCAATATTTATCAAAAATTGAATGTTTTTAGAAAAATACCAAAAATTCACCCTATGCTAATTTTGATATTCCAATTCCTAAAATGAAGTCCATTTTGAAAGATAAAATTTATAAAATTTCAAAAAGATTATATTACTATTCATGATGTCTAGTTTTAATAATATATTAATAGCATATCGTTGTTTAGTGAAACTCAGTATTGTGTACAACACAAGATAGCGAGGAAGGTCACGATTGCCTGTAAAGAAAGCCAAGTTAGTGTTGCGTGTAGTGAAATATTTCTTTGATGATGTAGATAACATAAAAACAAAATATTTCTCATAAAAATCTCAGGTGTTACACCTCCAAACCCTCTAGACAGTCCCCCAACCCCCTTGGTCATCCCCCCACCCACCCAGCCCCTGGACATCCCCCACCCCCTTTGATACCCCCACCCCCCATCGACCCCCCCACCCCACACCACTGGACTACCCCCCCCCCCCCCACCCCCACCTCGATGGACACCCTGGATAGCCCCAACCCTCTGGATATCCCCCAACCCCCTGGACAGCCCCCAACCCTTTGGACTGCCCCACAGAACCATGTGATTTTAACCCCAAGCTTCTAGTTTTTGCATATATAGGGATTTTAACCTCAAGCTACTAGATTTGGTATCATGCCATTATTCAAAATGAGAACCATGAACTGTATCACCTACTAGTCTAAAATGATTTATTGTTCAATGAATTGAGATTTAATAGCACATGAAGACTTATAATAGTCCATGAAAATAAGCGACGTAAATAGTTTATGGAACAACAAAAAGTGACACCCAATATAAAAACAACTAAGGATCCAAACAAACATTACACCATAAAAAACCATATATACTTATAAAATAAATCACACTGGTACATGGAATAGGTGTATCAAAATGGTTTAGATATAATTTCCAATAATATAGGTGAATGAGATCATTAGTTATTAATGACAAAAAATATAACCATAAATGTAGGGCATCCGTGAAATAAAGACAAACGATATTGAAGTAGTTGAGGCTTACTTGAATATTGGGAGTCAATATAATAGATCAGGTGATAATAAATAAGATGATGATGGAGAAATAAGGAAATAGGGTTTGAAATCGAAGAATAATGCCTATTTTAAACAAAAAAAATTGAAAACATAAACACAGACTATCTGAAAAAAAACAAATGAAATAAAGTCGTGGGAGGCTCACCTGAGTGTTGCGAGTGGAGATGATAGATCCATGGACAATAAGGATAATAAACAATGATGAAAAAATGAGTTTAACTAAATGAGCTCAAAGATTCGATTGTAGGTTTTCTGCGTGAGAGATAAGAGTCACAGGTCTGTTGATCGAAAAATCAGAAATGACACTCCACGGGGCGTGATAAATTTTTTAAATGTTTTATAACGTCTTTTATTTAATAACCGACATTATAAACTATTTTTATTACATTTTTTAAATCAGTTATTATAATAACTGATGTTATAAATGTATCAGATACTATATTTTTGATGTCGGTTATAAATTAACTGACGTGAAAAAAGCCGCGTGTTGGTTTTTTACATCGGTTATTCTATAAATGATGTAAAAAACACATCAAAAACCACAGTTTTTACATTGATTATTTTATAACCGACGTAAAAACTGCGTTGTGTTGGTTGTTTACATTTTTTATAATATAACCGACATAAAAAAATTTCGGGCTTGGTTTTTACATCGGTAATAAAATATCTGACGTTAAAAAGTCCTCCGATGCCGCCTTTTTTACATAAGTTATTCTATAAATGACGTAAAAAACTCGTTAGATGCCTCCTTTTTACGTCGATTATTAAAATAACCGACGTAAAAAAATTTCTCTCAGTATTTATTATGTAAGTTATAAAATAACCGATGTAAAAAACTACATATCACAGACATTCACGTCAGTTATATATAACCGACATAAAAAATGGTGATGTTAAAAATGTTTTCCGCACAACTGCATGGACCATTTCTATCTTCTCTATCACCATCTCTATCCCAAAAGTGATGCCTTTATAATAAAATCCTAGAATATGTGTGATCTCCATGGTGTCCCAAATAAGGTCTAAAAGGATCCCATTATAATAGTATCAAGGTCGATACTATTTCAATAAAACACTACTAATTGAAATTGATCCTTCAATTTCCAAATAATGTATAACAAATAATCCTTCAGTATATCCTCTTACACCTATATATTACACTTGATATTCCCATTAATATATGTGAGAAATTTTGTACTTAACCTCATCTAGGTACTGAATTCCTCATGTAGGCATCTACTATATATTGATGTAAACAACACATCATAGTTATAGACAATGATCGATGGCACCCCATGTAGGAGATGGATTACCCGAACAGTCAAATTCAACAAACTCTACATTAGACAATACTCTCTAATAGAATGGAAGTGTTTTAACTTCATATTTTTGTCAAAATCTCCCAAAATAACATCACGGTATCTCATTTTCCATGTTAAAACATTCACAATGTCATGGATATTCCATCAAATTTCCTATTTTGGATATCCAGAGGATGTAACAGACCTATAGGAACATGGTTATTAGCCTTCACAGGATTATAAGTAAGGAATCAAGGGATTAAATCCTCCATGTTCCATCATATACTAGCCCACTGAAACTATTATTTATGTTATAAGTAATTATATACCAAATATGGATGATTATTTATAGGTGAGGTGTGAAACAATCTCATATCCTCCTTCTGTATTGTGGCAAAGATTTCAATCTATTCCTAGAGAATGATTAGTTGATTCCATTCATGAAAAAAATCTACATGATGAATCACATAAGGATATTTAGAAATCTAAGACCTCACATTTGATGTCTCCAAAAAAGGACTCTCACAGATGCTAGATGAGCCAAGGAGAAAGCTCCATCGACTAATGAAAATATATAAACATGAGCTCAATCAAGGGAATCCACATGGAGTCAAACTACTCCGATACCCCCATCACTAAACAAGCATGGGAATTCATGTCGAGGTAATTTTCCACCCCATTTCCCATAATTTTAGTATATACTTTATAATATTCATATTCATGAAAAAAACTAATATGTGTTCCCCACTTTCAGGTTCATGTTTATTTTTTTCAATAGATTCATTAAATTTATATGATTTGTGTAAAAAATAGTGTTCTATCCCAAAATGTGGAACCTCATCATTGTTAGAGCAAATAATGTCATTGCTTGATTTAGGTCAGGTGTAACACAATTTTACTCATGGCGAATCAATCACCTTATTCCATAACTAACAAATTTTTTCCTTTGTATCAATATACAATTGAGTGAATCTAATGAGGAATCACATTATAATATGCACACCATTCCCTACCCCAGAAGACAAAAAATAAGAGAACTAATTAGCCTCTGACTTAACTCCATAAAGCGTCTCGGCACTATTCTGTTGAGGTGAAAGGTTTCCCTTTTCCATTTCATGGTAGTCAAAAGTCATTCAATACTAGATATGTCTTATAATAACAACATGATGTATCCTGAGAAGACAATAAAATACTACACATCTTAAATGACATTAGGTGGCTCAAAAAATGTCACTGTATCAATTTTTGTCATGTAGATAGCTATTTCTATGATCATAAAGGACTTGACATAGTAATTGAACTTCATTGATCTAGAAATAGAACACCGAGTTCTTCCCATAACGATAATACCCCTAATGAATATATTTGAGAGTATTCATGTGTTCAACAAGATGAACCTCTAACATAGAGTATTTCTTTGTTGAAGACCCCATAAAATGGTTCTAAGAATAGATGGAAAATATAGTTCATCAAATCCATTAATATGAAGTTGGAATTCATCAAACTAAAACGAATCACGAGGAATACAATGTGTTCATAGAAAAGTAAGCATTATAAATTCGTAATATCATCATCAGAAACTCTCAACTACTTATAGGAGGACTATAGATCGATATACGAGAACCATATCCTACCACATAACTTATCAAAGAGGTACTAAATCCAATTAAATGGGAACTTTTTCATAATTGAGACCTGTATTAGGATGTTAAAATCCCCACAATTCCATAATATTCTATCCTTCATTTTCAGTAACAACATTAGATAATCCTAAATGTAATTAATGGGTCATATAAAAACCTTTCCATGAATGTTCTCATACTATTTTTTGTGTCATATGGAGCTTGTTAGTTTCTATATGATTTAGTGAATATTATATCATAGGAATATCGAGATTCAATTTGGTAAAAAAATCCATATTTCACCTTAGAGGTTATCTTATAACATCCTCTCATAAGACAACATCAACATCCTCTTTGACTAAATGAATTTATTATGCAGAATAGCCTATTGTATGAAGGGATACACTCACAAAATTTTTCTTAATAGACCAAATTCTAGAAAAACCCCACTTATCCCGCTTTGATATCTCACTATCCCACAATGGAGAATTTATTTCTATCATTGTCAAGAAATCATACTCATCTATAGTAACCATCAATCGGGGATAAGACCATACAAAAACAATTCGTACCCAAGATTATGTCATAGGGTCCCGCCGTGATAATCTTAATTTCTCAAGTGAACCTTTCTATACACTTTGTAAGCTCACATATCTAGAAAATAGAAGTGATCGATGAAGAGTTCCACATCAGAACCTCAATATAATGTTAATCGTATAAAACCTCAATATGGAGGTCCATTTCTTCATAGCATGAGTAAATATTTAATAAAATTACTCACACCTATGTCTACTAATATGTAATAAAGAGTAAAATAAACATATATCACACCATTATACATCTGATTTACTACAGGGTCACATGAAACCATTGCATATAGATGTCTGCAGCCCCAATTCTAGGCTCTATGAGCTTGATGTGGGGTGCCTAGTGCTTGTGGTGGAACAATTTTAGGACAATAATTTTCCACACATAACTCATCCTCCTGGTGCCTCATCTACTTATATTTTAATTTCTCCCCTTGGAGGAACCCTACTTTCTATTGGGAGATTCATTATCAAGATACTCCCACTTCTATGAAATTCCATCCCATATAAGCCTTACGTCCTCACATGTTAGTTGGGAAATAACGTTCAATTTTTTCTTACCGATCACATGCATAACAGAACGCTTCATAGGGATAACGTATTCCCTTTCATGGTCACAATGCAATTTGAAAATGTTTCTATGTCTGAACATGATAATATATCCAACAACGATAACCTTCAAAATGACTCTAACTATATTCTTTAGATGTGTAATACCTTTAATTCTGACTATTAGATTCAACCTCTTGTTATCCCCAATGATAGGAATATCTTCTTCGCCAGTTCCCTCTTGAACACTATATCATAATTGGGAATAAAATAGGGTAACACACTAACTCAGTTTCTCATTGAAGACCCAGATCAAACATCATTACCTTGACGTGTCCATATCAAATAATGTTGAAGGAAAAGTAAGTATGGTTTTTAATCCTCGTGGAATACTAAAAAACAAACATTCATCCCAGATACACCTTTAGAAGCTAAATAATCATAACTAAATGAATCCATGATAGATAATAGTCATCATGAAACATATTTTGGATGTCAGGACATGGAAATATTTACACATCAGGAAAATTCATAAGTAGAATCCACCAACACCTAATTCCTCCATGGAATGGGATGGATAGAAAATAATACCCTTAATCATTCTATTTCTAGATTATCTAGATACAATTGATAATTGACTCTAGAAAATTTTCTACTTCCATGGTATTTGACTCAACACGAAACCTCAATTTGAACTAGTACTGGAACTCACCAATTACACTAATCTTACTCATATCCACATCTCACTCTAGTGGTGTAATATGGTTCTCAATTGGTTGGGGTTATACTACCATTCAAAATAGGGGAATAATCATGTATGATGCATCAGTAATTTTACCCTCATCACTCAAACGATCATCCTCATGATCAGGAATTAGAAACCTGGTTAGCTGACAATATGGAGGTATCTTTGTAATATAATCATGATGTACCCCAGTACAAAGAACTTATATTTATGGGAGAAAACTCTTTAAGGATAGTCAAATGAGATATTCTATATGATAAATTAACCCTTAATCCATAAAACCAATGTGTGAGTATGATTTTTCAAAAAGATTATAGGTAGAGTAATAGTGAATTCATACACTGGTTGTCGCACCACCATTGGAATATCTATAATAAAATCCACCCCCTGATTATATGTTTAACAATTTCCATAAATCCCATCCAAATAATCAGTAGTGGGAATCCCCCTACTATATCCCAATGAATGAATGACATTGATACCAAAATATGTCATTAACCGACCCAATAGGACTCGATCAACAAACATCTAAATCCCACCTCTATAGGACAAGGTTTGGAGATAAGTTACAGAAGGAATAAATAAAATTGGAGGCCTTTTTATAATGTACAAGTATGCACACACCTGGCCATCTCCTTAAATAATTCTATAAAAATAACAACAAAAGGAAAAATATCTATAGTTTAAAACATGAAACTAAAAATTGTTGGGAAAAGAAGAGTATAATAGTTTTAAATTGAAAACGTAAAGGGGTATAAATACATGCCCAACCATATGGATATCTTAATCTAAAAAAATTTGAATATAAATTTTGAGATATACCATCTCCAAATATCGATGAACATACCATCATACCTAGTAAAATGCCCCATGGTATCCTTATTCCCATCTATAATCATTATTGGCTAGTATATTGTCTATATAAGGCATGCAATTTGTTGGAAAATACCATTTAGGGGTGATTATATTAATACATATAATAATGCCTCAGAATCTAAATAGCGAGCAGTAGGAAATACCGAAGAAATTTCAAGCTAAACCCATTGAAAGATGGTAATAAAAAATAGAAAAAAATGAATATTTTCACACACACACAAATATATATATATATATATATATATATATGTATATTATAAATAAATGAAAGAAAAATAATAGATAAGAGGGGATATGTAGCTCTCAGACTGACCCAAAAAATAAATGAAAACAAATACAAGAGATCATCAATGTTTCCTAGTATCATGAATGTTTGTCCTAAAGAAACATCCATGGAAAACATCACCTCGACATGGTGTTTCAAATCTATGGGGATAAAAACTCTAGGTAGAGCACCCATTCCCTAGTTCCATAGGGAGTACCACTCAATGGGTTGAGGAAACATTCCCTAATTCCTTAGGAGGGTGACACACATATAGTTGTTAAAGGATATATACAATAGTACAACAAGTTGGTACAATTATAATAGTTGATATAGGACCCATTCCCTACCCAGTAAGATTGCTCCACATGAATGGTCGATCATCCATGTCCTAATACCATTGGAGGGTTCCACTATAAAAGATTATGGAGGAATCATAACTACACACAATAGGTCGGTTCCACTCTATTGCTCTATAGAGGACCCATTACTTATACAAATGGATTGTTACACTCTATTAATCGAGGTCCCATGTCATGTCCTATATCATGGTGCCACTTAGTTAGAATATATAAGTCTAATGGCTTGATACAGTATGATGGTTTGAGACTAATAGTGTAATATGTCTTGTTACCTATATCTCATTAGGGTTCCACTCTATGGATGGATAGAGGAACTGTGCCATGTCCCAATGTGAGGATTCTACTATAATCTTTATGATGAAACACTCCAATCACATCTGTCATTTATTGCCTCATAAGTTAGTATTATTCCCTTATCATACCACATAATATCAAAAAATTCATTTAGAATAACCTCATTTCATTCGACATGGAATACCACTCAAGATAGGCACCCATCTGGGAAAATGTGTATTCTAACAAAGAAGATATAAGATGCTGAGTTTCCTAAAAAGACTGTACAATGAATATGACATGATCATAGGGCTTGTAATCCCATCATCTTGCATGGCCATTTCCCTAGTGACACTATAATCACTACCCATGTAGACCTACATAGATTGTAGAGGGATTTCAAAAAACGCCTCAACTACTCAGGGTCCTACCTATCCTCCTTGACATGTCCGTGTATTCTTTCTCATTACCATATACTCTGATACATGATGTGTCACCTTAATTGGGGTCTAGACCATGTCCTTGGGACTGTTTCTGTGTACCATATTTTTTCTAGTACATATAATGTTTATGGACATCTATGTGTCTCAGTACTCCTAGAGTACACATTAGTTGACCATTACGAGGTCACAAAATGTGTGGGGGTCTCACACAATGTTTGATATTTTACTCACATGACACCCTAGCTACCACTGCCAGGTGAAATATACTATGTGTAATTTAGAATAACTAGTATGTAGTCATATTTTTTTATATAATCTTAGATCAGGTTTATGTGATCCAACACAGTGACCAAAACTTTTAATCTCACCTCTAGGATATATAAAATCAAAATAATGAAAACTCCATTCATCATTTTTGTCCATCTAGTGGCTCAAAATTAGATTTTTTCCAACCCAAATGATGACCATACACCTATTATTCCTCAGTAACTACACTTTAGTGCCCATATCCTTAAATAAATTTCACAGTATCTTGGTATTCATACAAATTCATCATTATACTGTGAAATAATATGATGCAGTTGATTTCATCAAGATTCCATGGGTTTGATCAAAGTTGATCCCACCGAACTATGACGAACTGATACTATTTAGGTCATTCGGGGAAGAAAATGTAGAATGGTTGAGGTATAAGTAATAGAAATTTGAAAAATAATTGTTGGTCATGATTTCTTAGTGAAAAAATATATATTTATATGCTCCGTGGTGAGAAAAATTTCATAAATTGAGTAAAAAACATTAAAATGATACAAGACCTCATAAAAAGGCTAATAATAAATATAGATCAATTAAAATAAATATTCCACGATCAATATTTTGGTCATAAGGGGAATAATTAAAAATTTATTAATCATTCCTCAACATTAGATTGATATTTAATGTAGAATTATCTATCCACTGAAGGAGGAAGATATTTTTCATTTTTTGCCTCCTGATTATCCTTGACTCGGAAGCTCATTGTCATCTAATCTCAATTCTCAAAAAATAGGTGGTATAAAACAACCTTTCAAAATCCCATGGATATACCACAAACCCTTTTGAACATTCATAACTTCTTATTTATATTCAAGGAATTAGGTGTTTAATGAATTGATTAAAAAATTAATTAGTTTTTTCACATAAAGAACCCACCCAACAATTTTTTTCTCTAAATACATCACACAAACTATCATTAGGTGTCACCATGGGTAATCCTCATATTAAAAATTCATCTGTGTTATTATATTTTTGATACAAGACACCATTTATGTGTGATCCAATTATTCTTTATAATTGGGTGTGTATAATACAAAATATTTTTAATATTATTATAAAATAAATTCTAGGAACATCGGACCTCTTAATTGTGCATCGTCTCTTCCTCTAGGTCCAAAAATATTTCTAAATATATATTAGAGTATTTAATGGAAAATTAGGGTCTCTAAACTTGACTATTATTATTTTTAGGAGAGTGATCCTTGAGGACTATGATAGTAGTTGGATTAAACCATAACTACATCCATGGTTTGGGGAGTGAACTCATTCCAAAAGGACAGTCATGGAAAATACTTTAGAACACTAATAAAAATATTCTATATGTTATATGTATACCATAAATCCTAGAATGTGACAAATGATATTCTCTCATAGAACATTCTATATGAGTAATTTATGATTTATTTCTTATGAACAATCATTATTGATTCAATCACTCAAGAATATGATATTTGATAATAAAAGTATAATTTTTTATGTTATGATCATTTTCTATGCCTATATGATCATGTTATTCTTATTTAATAATTGATATATCCTTTACATTCCCTTAATTAAAACATGCGATTACAATTTTCCTATTTTTATTTCCCTATGATATAAAGAAAGGGTCTATGTAGTGTATCTCTATGAAGTCTTCTATAATGAGTTAAATTTGGATGATTATATAAATTTTTATGATCTTGTTGTTTATTTTTTCAGGATATCTAATAGGTTATTCTATCTCTCAAGAACTCAAAACCTAAAATTTTATTTAGTATGAATTGATCTAATATTTACTTTTAATTTCTTTCTTTTTTATATTTTAAATTGGGTCACATTCAATGGTATAAATACATAAATTAAAAGTTTGTGTTTTATCTCTATATTTGAGAGAGTTGGTGTTAGGATATTACAATTAGCATTTGTGGTCATTTTACAAAAAAATAAGATTAATATTTTATTTAAATAGAATATACATTAAGGGTTAGATATCCTCATGTTTTTATATGATTTAGGTTGTATATAAGATATGTTTTTGAGGAACTCTTTTAGAGATTTCTTGTTTTGAAATTTTAAATTGATTAATTATATTCTGGGAGGCATTTATTTATTTGGTATATGTAACATTTAAATTTATCCTCTAAAATGGATATATAATGAATTATTCTCTTTTAATTTTCTAGAGATATTTCGGAACATATGGGTAATAATTAGGATTTATATGATATTTTATTATGAGTGGTTAATGTTTTTGTACAGTTTGTGATTAACAATAGATGTCTTTTGATATCAATTTAGTTTTAAAAATTTCATTAATTAACAATAAAAATATAGATACTTTTTATTATTTTTCTCACATTTCCATAATTTTTTATAGATTATATTAAAATATTTATATAATAAGGAATAATTTTGTATGGGAGAAAACACTTCAGGCCTAATAATCCTACATAGATTAAACTCCTAATTAATGGAAGACAAAAGTGAACTGTCGACCACTAGACAACATGTTTCCCTAGATACTATGAATTTTTTTTAATTATAAATTTATGAAAAATAATGTTTATGCTCATTTTGATAATATTTTTCTATCATATTCATGACCATGGGATAGGAAATTAATTGGGGTCAATGTGATAAATTTTATTTTAGATCACGTTCACTATTTTGGGATCCCTCTATGATTAATTTAAATAAAATGATATGAATTTTATTTATGGAATATAAGATGAATTTTATTTTGGAGGAATTTATTATTTAATTAATTATTTATACTTTTATTGATATTTATGGAAATTGATAGTGTTTGTTAGATATTTTTTTAGGGACCCTCCATGCATAGGAGCAGCAGACGGTTGAGGGACCACCTAGGCAGAGGAAGAGGATCAACCGTGGAGGTCCGCATGGAGCAGGCGGACGAGATAGAGGAGCTGGACAAGAAGCGGGTGGTGGGCGACGCTTTGAGGCTCTGCCACCACCACCACCAGGAGGTACACCCCGACCACAGGGAGCTGGCGGACAGAGACAGGCTTAGCTTCAGGCAGTGGAGGCCTATGACCACGGCGCACCTGAGATGATTCGAGGTACTATCTCTGTGTACTCCACCCTTTCTGGAGTTCTTATAGAAACAGGAGCGAGTCATTCTTTCATTTCCGCTTCCCTTGTTCGGAGATCGGAGATTCCGACGGAACTGTTGGCTCGATACTTACGGTTAGAGACTCCAAATGGAGCAGACATGACGATTACGGACTATTTCCAGCAGTTTGAGCTTACTCTAGGAGGAAAGAGATTTGGGTGGGATCTTTTTGTAGCAGCGTTGAGGCCATACTACATCATAATGGGCATGGTTTGGTTATATACGATCCATGCTCAGATTGACTATATTAGGCACAAGGTGAGGTGTGTTCGCACCGATGGGAGTAGGTTCACCTTATCCAGCGATATGGGAGCCTTTAAAATGTAGGATGGACTCACATAGAGGAGAGGACATGTGATCACTCATCAGTTGGCTAGTCTCATCCTAGGAGTAGTTGACGTGCGGAGTCCGAGTTTTCCTGTTGCAGTGGATCAGTATGCAGACATTTTTCCGGATGACGTTCCAGGACTACCTCCTCAAAGAGAGGAAGAATTCTATATTGACATGTACCCGGGTAAATCCCCGATATCTACTCCAGTATATCAGATGGCTCCCGCTGAGCTTCGAGAGCTACGGGTACCGCTGGAGGACTTGCAGGGCAAGTGATTTATTTGACCCAGTGTTTCACCTTGGGCTTCCCAATTTTGTTCGCCAATAAGGTGGACGGGAGCTTGCGACTGTGTGTCGAATACCATTGCCTAAATCAGGTAACTGTGAAGAACAAGTATCCACTTCTGAGTATTGATGACCTCTTCGATCATCTGAAGAGAGAACGATGATTATCGAAGATATACCTCAGGTCAGGCAATCAACTTCTCAGACTTCGAGACGAGGATGTGCAGAAGACGACCTTTTGGTGTCGGTATGGCCACTATGAGTTTTTTGGTTATGCCTTTCTGTGTAACCAATGCTCCAGTAGTGTTCTTGAGTCTCATGAATAGGATCTTATATCCTTACCTTGATATATTTGTCATAGTCTTCATTGAATACCTATTGATTTACTCGATTACTGAGGAGGAGCACGCTTGCCAATTATGGGTTGTACTTGACACACTTCGAGAGCACAGACTTTATGGTAAGCTCTAGAAGTTTTAGTTCTGGATTTGAGAAGTCCACTTCATGGGACACATCATCTCTGAGGCGGGAGTTGCGGTGGACCCTGGGTTGATCGAGTCAGTGCTAGCTCGGGAGCCACCCAGGAGAATAATAGAGGTGCAGAGTTTCCTAGGTATGGCTGGGTACTATCGGAGATTTGTTCCAATCTTCTCCAGAGGTGCAGCACAACTCTCATATTTGAAGAATAATAGAAAACCTTTCATGTGGTCGAATAGATGTCAGCAGAGCTTCCAGGAGATGAGACAGACATTGACCAGTGAACACATATTGAGGCTACCAGAGAAGGGTGTAGGGTACTTAGATTACTGTGATTCATTAGGTACCAGACTTGGGTGTGTCCTAATGCAGGAGTGGGCAGTTATCACATGTCGATCATGACAGTTGAGGCAACCCGAGTTGAACTACACTACCCATTACCTGGAGTTAGCAGCAGTGGTCTTCGCCCTGAAGATGTGGCAGCACTATCTGATGGACGAGCATTTTATAGTCTATTCTGACCACCAGAGTCTCAGTTTCAAGTACATCTTCTCACAGAAGGACATAAACCTGAGACATCAGCGATGGCTCAAGTTCCTTCAGGACTATGACTTTGAGATAGTCTATACTCCTGGAAAGGGAAACGTAGTAGCTGATGCTCTCAGTAGGAGGATGAGCATTCATCTACTTGGATAGGTGACAGAGCAGTTAGCCTCTTTGCAGATATCCTACATGGATAGATATGGGGAAGTTTTTCTACAGTCTCTCACAGTCACTCCTCCATTAAGTCAGTGGGTCAGAGAGGCACAACGTGTGGATGTTGACTATGAGACACGATGTGCACAGATATCCTAAAGACATGCACCTGATGGATTCTATATAGAAGGAGAGAACGTCGTCCATTTCAGAGGATGTTCCATGGTACCAGTTTCATTACAGGAGGAGGTGATGAGAGAGTTTCACACTTCCCCATTAGCGGTACATCCAGGAGTGGCAAAGATGTACCAGGATCTCAGATGACAGCCCTGATGGATGAGTATGAAGAAGGCTGTGGCAGAGTTCGTTTCATGATTCCTCACCTTCCAGTAGGGGAAGGAAGAGCACCAGGTACCAGCAGGCTTGGTACAGTCCTTGGAGGTCCCGAAGTGGAAGTGGGATGGGATATCTATAGATTTCGTGACATGGCTTCCATGTACTTCAAGAGGACACGACTCCATCTGGATGATCGTAGACCAACCCACCAAGTCGGACCACTTCTTACCCACTAGAGAGTAGGGCTTAGTGCATAGATTGGGACGCCTCTATTCTCAATAGATCGTATGGCTTCATGGTGTTGCATCGACTATCATCTCCGAACGAGATGCTCACTTTACTTCTCAGCTTTGGAAGGGCTTGCAAGAGGAATTTGGGGCGCAGCTACGCCTGAGCACTACCTTTCACCCAAAGACATATGGTCAGCTGGAGAGGACCATTCATACTCTCGAGGACATGCTCCGTGCATGTGTCCTCGACTTTGGTCACAGCTGGGAGGATCACCTACCCTTGGTGGAGTTTTCATACAAAAATAGCTACCACTCCACCACCGGAATGGAACTATATGAGTCATAGTATGGCCGACCTTTTAGATCACCTCTCTGAGGGACAATCCCTGGGGAGTCAACACTTGTAGGACCAGTGATGGTCCAGGACACGACGGACAAGTTACAGATCATCGAGGAGGGGATAAGGACTGTTCGGAAGTGACAGAAGTTCGATGATGGAGACCAAATTTTCTTACGGGTCTCACCTCGACGTCGATTAAAGAGATTTGGTTAGGGTGGAAAGTTGTCTCCACACTTTATCAGACCATTCCATGTTCTCAGCAGGATAGGCGAGGTGGCTTATCAGCTGGCTCTTCCACCTCAGTTGCACCAGGTGCACGACATCTTTCACGTATCTCAGTTGAGGAGATATGTGCACGACCCGACGCATATCATTGATAATGGGGAGCTGTACATCGATGATGGGGTAACTTTTGAGGAGGTTCTAGTGGATATCGAGGATCGATAGGATAAGGTCCTATGTGGGTTGTCATTTCCTATAGTGCGCATCAGGTGGTAGCATGGGAACCTCCAGGAGAGTACATGGGAGTGGGAGGCTCAGATGCATGCTCAGTACCCTCATTTTCCCCTAGTTTGTGATATATCTTTATGGGTATGTAAAGAACTAAGGAGGGAGTAATGTAAAGACCTATAAATTTGAAAAAAAAATCATAAATTCTTTGGGATTTTATGTCTACGTAGTTTCGGAAGGAACCTGATTCTGAGGCCCAGTGTGGCCGGAATCAATTTCTGAAGAATAGAACGGGTACATTTAGTGAACGAATGAGTGGGATTTTCTATCTTCTGAACTGGTGCTCGTAATTGAAATATGAGGGCACCGATGAACTCACAGCGCCAGTATTTTCTTAAGAGGACCTTTACCCAATGTGTGTTTTCTCGGGAGGAGTTGTTAAAATTTGGGGATTATTAAAGAATTGAATTGAATATAATTTGGGGCACAAATTTTATTCCTAACCTAAGTGGTTTTATCCTACATGGGTAAGTTAGGGTGGGACCCACTAGCACCCTAACTACCCATGTGAGGATAAATGTGAGGTGGGGCCCGCATGAGCCCCAACCCCTCACATTCTCCATAACTCCTTAAACTCTCCATTAAACCCCCTTGTATTTAATTATGTGGATTCTCCTATTACACTTTAATAATTCCACCACACATTAATTTAATTAATTAAACCTCTTTAATTAATTGAATTATGTGTTTGAATTTTGGAAGTTTGAAATTCTTGGCAAAATACTAATATAAGGGGATGCCTTATTTTATTTGGTTAGTTTTGTGGTGTGAGGAATTTGGGGAGAGAGCTCTTTTCTCATTGGAAGAACTTCATCCTCCTATGAAGAACTTCAATCCTACCGTGAAAAACTTCATCTCTTCAAGTGAAGAACGACTCGACGACTAAAGTGCAATCATCATCTTCTCACCATGATAAAAGAGAAGAAGACGTTTCCTCGGGTGCACACCGAAGACAACGGGAACGATGCCATCATCCGCGATTCTTGACAACCACAAACTTTCTTCAAGGTAGGGTTGTGTATTTATTGAGAAATGTTGGTTTACCCTCCATGTTGTTGTTTCTCATAAAACCAATTGTTACCGGACTAATGTGGAAGGAACCAGACCAAACTAACACGGTCTGATTCCTCCGCCATTCTTGTTGTTGTATGGTGTTCTCCTACTGTTCTTGAGTGGTGAATAAAGTTATGTTTTGGAGCTGATCGGAGGCCCGAAAACATCATAAATGGCCTCAATGCATCGGGGTGACCTAGAAGTGGATGTTTCGTAGAAATCGGATCATCGTAACGAAGAACGGACGCCCGAGGAGGCGTGCTGGCCAGAGGTGTCATTTCAGGAAAATTCCAGAATACACGACGTGTACTCTAGAAGTACACTCCATGTAGTAAGAGCGTACTGTGGATTCTATTTCGGAAATTAGAAATTTAACACACGATGTGTGACTCTATACACACGGCATGTAAATTCCACACTGTTTGTCAGAGGAGTCTTCGATGGACATGGCGTGTATTCAGGGAAAATACATAGACACGGACATCAATACACGGCCAAGTAACACGGCGTGTTCTACCTTCACAATGGAAGAAGTGGCTTCTTGATGACTCGGCATGTAATCGGGGAAATACACGGACACGGACAGAACCACACGACCAAGAGGCACGGCGTGTACTTCCTTCACCATGCCAGAAGTGGCTTCGTTATGACTCAGCGTGTATTCCAGAAATACATGGACACGGGGTGGAGTACAAGGGAATTTACTCCACCACATGGCCATGCACGACCAGTGCACATGGAACCGAACCTAGAGGTTTGGACACGGCATGTAACCATACTACACACCATGTACTTACTTATCTACATGACCAGCCCTGCGACATGGGCCGTATCACATGGGCATTACTCGGTGTCTGATGACAAGGTGTGTATCGCTTACCTACACGGCGTGTACTTTAGGGAAATGGCTTGGTTGTCTTGTTCTCCGTGACATGGCCATGTTTAGCTTGTTTTTTCCAAATGGAATGAGACGGAACTATAGGGTACATCAACTCTGGTCTTCATGACAGTTGATGTATCGACCCTCTTGGCTCGTGGAGAGGACCCTCCCGGAGTCAAGCATGCTGTGTGCGGGAACCGTAGAGCTGGCTGCGACTACGACGATGAGAACGATTGTACTTGGATCCTACTTGGGATAGGCAGCGAGGATGACTATACTTTGATCCTACGTGCTTTCGGCAGTGAGAATGACTGTACATGGATCCTACATGGGTTTGGCAGCGATGGTTAATGTACTAGGATCCTACGTGGGTTCGACAATGAAGACTTCTGTACATGGATCCTACGTGGGTTCGGCAGGGGAGATGATACAGAGGATACATCTATCATCTACACCCCTCTTCGTGAGTAGTATACTTGTGTGAGCTAAGTCTTGACTTCAATCATTATCATCAATAGGATTGACTTTCTTTCCTGTGTGGATTGGGTTGTGATTTACTGTGTGGATTGGGTTGTGATTTCCTCTGTGGACTGGGTTGTACTTGGGCACTTGAGTTGGAGCCGAATTGGAAATGATGACTTAGGTATATGTATGGGCATAAACCTAAGTAGAGTTGGTTGATACTTCGTGTTTGTATCCTTCCTTTGTGGTTTATCCTTTGTGGATTCTAGGAGACCTTCGGGGGACTCGGGGTCCCTACTGAGTATCATATACTCACCCCTGCACAGTCTATGCCCGCACTACGTTGTGTTGGTTGCATACGACGGACATCACTGATAGTGGTTGAGGCTTGTGGAGTGGGACAGTACCCGGAGGTGGACTATCAGGCAGGACGTACACAATGTGGATAGATGGACCCGAGGAGCCGACGAGAGTATCAGTACCCACCCATCAGGTGGGAATTCCGGAGGACGACTTGGTGGGTGCTGATTTACATTACTATTGCTATTCTTTCTTTTCAGTTGTATTGTACTTTCAGTTGGGTTTGTATTCGGGCCCATTTACTTTTCAACACTTATTTTTGTACTCGGTTTACTTAGTGTTTATTTCATCCTGCGTACTCTGTGGTGTTTGTTTTCTTATATAAAGGCAATGTGTTCCCTTTTATCGGGATTTACGCCTTTGGTGCTAGTCGCCATCCCCTGACCTATGGATGGCAGGCTTGGGGTAGTCACAGAACGGGCCCTAAGGACAGGTCATGAAAAATTGGTATCAGAGGACGTACCATGGTACCAGTTTCATTAAATGAGGAGGTGCTAAGAGAATTTCACACATCCCCTTTAGCGGTACATCTAGGAGTGGCGAAGATGTACCAGGATCTCAGATGATAGCACTAGTGGCCGGGTATGAAGAAGGTTGTGGAATAGTTCATTTCACGATGCCTCACCTTCCAGTAGGTGAAGGTGGAGAACCAGGAACCAGTAGGTTTGGTACAACCCTTGGAGGACCCGGAGTGGATGTGTGACGGGATATCTAAGGATTTCGTGACAGGGATTCCACGTATATCTAGAGGACATGACTCCATTTGGGTGATCATAGACCGACTCACCAAGTCATCCCACTTCATACCAATCAGAGAGCAAGGCTCAGTGGAGATCTTGGGATGCCTCTACGTTCAAAAGATCATATGGCTTCAGGGTGTTCAATGGACTATCATCTCCAATAGAGATGCTCACTTTACTTCCCAGATTTGGAAGGGGTTGCAGGAGGCCTTTGGAACACAGCTACGCCTGAGCGCTGCCTTTCACCCACAGACGGATGGTCTGACGGAGAGGACCATTCAAACTCTCAAAGACATGCTCCGTGCATGTTTCCTCGACTTTGGTCGTAGGTGGGAGGATCACATACCCTTGGTGGAGTTTTCATACAACAACAACTACCACTCTAACATCGGGATGGCCCCATACGAGGCATAGTACGACCGACCTTGCAGATACCCTATGTGCTGGATAGACCCTGGGGAGTCTGCACTTGTAGGACCAAAGATGATCCAGGACACGATGAAGAAGGTACAGATCATCCAGGAGTGGATGAGGACTGCTCAAAGCCGACAGAAGTCCTATCCTGATAGGAGGTGGAGACCACCAGAGTTCGAGGATGGCGACCACGTTTTCTAAAGGGTCTCACCTCGACGTGGATTACAGAGATTTGGCAGGGGTGGAAGTTGTCTCCACGCTTCATCAGACCATTCCAGGTTCTCCGCATGATAGGCGAGTTGGCTTATCCCCTGGCTCATCCACCTCAATTGCACCGGGTGCACGACATCTTTCATGTATCTCACCTGAGGAGATACGTGCATGGCCCGATGCATATCATCGATCATGTGGAGCTGAACATTGATGACGGGGTGACTTTTGAGGAGGTTCCGGTGGAGGTCGAGGCTTGACATGAGTGATTCCTATGTGGACAGTCGATTCCTCTAGTGTGCATCAGTTGGAAGCACGGGAACCTCTAGGAGAGCACATGGGAGCGGGAGGCTTAGATGTGTGCTCGGTACCCTCATTTGTTCACCTAGTTTGTGATATATCTTTACGGGGACACAAAGCCCTACGGTGGGAGTAATGTAAAGACTCATAAATTTTTTCATAAAATATTTGGGATTTTACAGTTGCATAGTTTCTAATGGAACCTGATTCTGAGGCCCGGAGTGCCTGGAATCAATTTCTGAATATTAGCTTGGGTACGTTCAGTGAACGAACGAGCATGTTTTTCTCTCTTTTGAACCAGTTCTCGGATTTGAAATTCGAGGGCACCGATGGAACCACAGCGCCGGTAATTACTTAAGAGCACCTTTACCAAAGGTGCGTTTTCTTGGGAGGAGTTGTAAAAAAATTTGGATTAAATGAAAAGTAAAATAATATTATGTTACTATTTTATTTCTTTATTGAAGTGGTCATATCCTAGGTGTGGAAGTTGGGGTGGGACCCACTAGATACTAACTACCCTTGAGAGGATAAAGGTGGGGTGGGGCCCACACGAGCCCCAACTCCTCACGTTACCTAACTCCCTAAATCCCCCCTTTATTTGAGTAACTCCACTCTGTCCCCCTTTAAGACTTTCTAACTTAACACATAATTAATTACTCAACTCATATTTAATTAATTGATTGAATTGGTTTTGAGTTTTGTAATTTGAAATGCATGACATGTTTTAATAAAATAATAGGAGTCTTATTTTATTTGGGGTTGACTAGATGAATTGAGGATTGAAGGAGCGAGCTCTAGTTCCTTTGGAAGAACTTCATCCATCCGTGAAGAACGTCACTCTCCGATGATAACATCGGCTTGGCGACCCCAGTTTCTCCATCCTCTTCTTACTCCGCGGCAAGGGAGGAGACACCGACGACGAGGGTAACGACGCCATCATCCGCAGCGCTTGACAACCACGAAATTTCTTCGAGGTAGGGGTGTGTTTGGATTTAGTAATGATTGGTTTTCCTTCTGTGTTGTTGTTCCTCTTAAACTTCTTGTTATCAGACTAATGCGGAAGGGACCAGACCAAACGAACACGATCGGATGCCTCCATCGTTCTTGTGAATATGTGGAGTTTTTCGGCTGTTCTTGAGCGGCGAATCAAGTTATTTTTTCGGAGCCAATCGGAGGCCCGAAAACATTCTAAACGACCTCAGAGCATCGGGGCGACTTAGAAGTGGATGTTCCATAGAATTAGATCATCAGAATGACAAAAGGACACCTCGGGAGGCGTGCTGGCTAGAGGTGTTGTTTTCTGGAAAATTCCAAAATACACGGCATGTGCTCCAAGAGCACACGCCGTGTAGTACAAGCATACTGTGGCTTCCATTTTGGACATTAGAATAGTAACACTTGGCATGTGACTCTAGACACATGACGTGTACTCACCACACTGTATGTCAGAGGAGGATTCGATGGGCATGGCGTGCAATTAGGGAAACTACACAGACACAGACAACAATACACGGCCAAGTAACACGGCGTGTATTCACTTCATAGAAAGGAAGAAGCGGCTTCGCATGGATCAGGGTGTAATTTGGGAGATACACGGGCACTGGCAGAACCACACGGCCAAGAGGCACGGAGTGTACTACCTTCACCATGGCAGAAGCGGCTTCTTGATTACTCGACATGCATTCCGAGAATACACAGACTTGGGGTGGAGTACATGGGCATGTACTCCACCACACGGCCAGGAATGGCCAGCGTACACAGATCCGACCCCAGAATTTATGACACGACCTGTAACCATACCATAGGCCGTGTACTATTTTCTTCAGGAAGAGCCCTTCGACACAGGCTTTGGTACACGGAATGTACCCGTGGACTGAAGACATGGCGTTGAACCATACCACTTTCCATGTAATTACTTTTTACATGATCAGTCCCATGACACTGGCCGTTTTCACACGTGGAGTACCTGGTGTCTGATGACACGGTGTGTATAGCTTACCTAAACACCGTGTACTTTTAGGGAAATGGCTTGGTCATTTTACTTTCTCTATCTTAGAGAAATTTTTCTTGGTTTCTACCCTATGGCATGGGACGGAACGTTAGGATACATCATCACTAGTCTTCATGACGGTTTATGTATCCACCCCTTGACTCGAGGAGCAGACTCTCGCAATGTTGAGCATGCTGTGTGTGGGAACCCTAGAGCTGGCTACGACTGCGACGACTACCGTGATGGGATCATCCATGGGTTCGATGACGCTGATGACTGTACTTGGATCCTATGTTGGTTTGGTAGCGAGGATGTCTACACTTGGATCCTATGTGGGTTCGACAGCGATGGTTATTATATTAGGATGCTACGTGGGTTCGGCAACAATGACTTCTGTACTTGGATCCTACATGGGTTCAGAAGGGGAGACAATTCAGAGGCTACATATATCATCTCCACCCCTCTTCATGAATAGAATACATAAGTGAGCTGAGTCTAGACTTTCAATCATTATCATCGATATGATTTTCATTCTTTCCACTGTGTATTGGGTTGTGCTTTCCTGTATGGATTGGGTTGTGTTTTCCTATGTGGATTGGGTTATTATTTCCTCTGTGGAATGGGTTGTACATGGGCCCGTGTGTTGGGGCAAAGCTAGAATTGATGACTTAGGTATATGTATGGGCATATACCTAGGTAGTGTTGGATGATACATCGTGTTTGTATCTTTCCTTTTTGTTTATCATTTGTCGATTCTGGGAGACCTTCGGGGGACTCGGGGTCCCTACTGAGTATCGTATACTCACCTCTACATGGGCTATACCCGCACTACGTTGTGTTGGTTGCAGATGAAAGACAATGCTGATCGTGGTTGAGGCTTGTGGAGTAGGACGGTACCCGGAGGTGGAGTATCAGGCAGGATGTACACGGAGCGGAAGGACGGACCCGAGGAGCCGATGAGACAATCTATACCCATCCTTCATGTGGGAATTCTAGAGGAAGACTCGGTGGTTGCTACTTTACTTTTCAGATGTTGTACTTTCATTTCAGTTGTACTGTACTTTCAGATGGGTTTGTATTCTGGCCTATTTACTTTCCAGCACTTACTTTTGTACTCATTTTACTTAATGTTTACTTCATATTCCATACTCTATTGTGTTTTTTTCTTATTTAAAGGAAATTCCTTCCCTTTTTACCGGGATTTATGCCTTTGGTGCTAGTCTCCATCCCCTGGCCTATGGAAGGCTAGCTTGGGGTAGTCACGACACAGGCCCCGAGGATGGGTCGTGGAAAATTGGTATCAGAGGATTCGGTTCTACCGCAGAACTCAGTACTATGATAATTTCTTCTATGTGAAGCAATAGTGTTAAGGGTATTGAGTTTGGTTATTAGTCCAGGGAGAGAAGTGTTGGTGCGGCAACCGACGTATCCATAAACCAGGACCCTGACTTCTGATTTCCAACTCAATGCACAAAAACATTGATTCCATGTGTGTTTCAATGTTTTCTTTGTGATTAGATTATGTCATCTCACCAGGTATATTATAATAACCTTGGTGCACCTGTTTCTTTTCAGGATGGACCCACAACAGCAGCCAGCTAGGGTTCTGAGCTTTGTGTGAGACGGAAGCCCACCGAGTGACGAGGCCTCGGTGCAAGGCCCCATTATAGTGGAGGCACCAGCGGTACCTCTACCCGGCGAGCCACGGATGCCACCATCCCCATCAACTGAGGGTGCACGTCGCCTGAGTTCGCTGCATGAGTTTCAACATCAGAGACCACCTAGTTTTCGCATGGAGGCGGACCCTCAGGCAGCCAAGGACTGAATGGAGGCTATTGTCCGAGTCTTCATATTAATTGGGACACCAGCTGACCTCATGGTGATCCTTGCAGCGAGTCGCCTGCACGCGTCAACAGGTAGATGGTGGAGCCTGATACTCTTGGCGAACGAAGATGCATCTCTTCTTTGGACGAACATCGAGAGACTTTTGTTCTTGGAGTTCATTCCAGCCACCCTATGTGCGGTGCAAATTCAGGATTTAATAGAGCTGCAGCAGGGCAGTATGACAGTAGCTGAGTACTCAGCAAGATTTACTGATCTCTCGCACTACTCCACAGACATGGTACAAGACCCATTCTTCTGGGCCCGGACCTTCGAGCAGGGACTGAGCCATGAGATCAGGGCATCGATGGTCTCCCTCAGCATTCCGATGCAGGCAGGAGTACTGGAGCGAGCCCTTCTTGTGGAGAGCTTCCTAGCTTCGCCTACGCCAGCAGCGAGACCTACCATAGGGTCAAACGTAGTGGAATCTTCTGCAGCCGGTAGTAGATATATGTCGCAGAGGTCCAAGAGGACCAGGCCATCAGGTGGGTGACCTCAGGATACTGGTTTAGAAATTAGGGGCACACGTAGCAGAGCTAGTCAAGCGAGAGTCATACAGTGCTATCCATGCAGAGGGTAGGGCCACATGGCTCGTGACTGCCCGAACCGCCATGCAGAGGAGCAGCAGTCGATAGAGGGACCACCTAGTCTGAGGCAAAGGTTCGACTGTGACCGACCACAGGGAGCTGGCGGACATAGTCAGGCATAGCTTTAGGCAGTGGAGGCTTACAACCACGGAGCACCTGAGATGATTCGAGGTATTATATGTGTCTACTCCACCATTTTTTCAGTTCTTATAGACACTAGAGTGAGTGCTTTTTTCATTGAAACTGCCCTTCTTAGGAGCTCAGAGATTCCGATGGAGCTGTTGGCTTGATCCTTTCTGCTAGAGTCTCCTACAGAAGTAGACTCGATGATTACGCACTGGTGCCGGTAGTGTGAGCTTACTCTAGGAGGCAAGAGCTCCGGCTGGGACCTTCTTGTAGCGGCATCCATGCCTTACGACATCATCTTGGGCATGGATTGGTTATCTACAGTTCATGCTAAGATCGACTGTATTAGGCGCAAGGTGCAGTGTGTCCACACCGATGGGAGTAGGTTCACCTTCACCGGAGAGAAGGGAGCCTTTGCAGTGCAGGATGGACTCACGCAGAGGAGAGGATAACCGATCACCCATCAGTTGACTAGTCTCATCCTATGAGCAGTTGATGTGTGGAGTTCAAGTTTTCCTGATGTGGTGGATCAGTATGCAGATGTTTTTCCTAACGACGTTCCCGGACTACCTCCTCGCAGACAAGTAGACTTCTATATTGACATGTACCTGGGGATAGCCCCGATATCTACTCCATCATATCGGATGGCTCCCGCTGAGCTTCGAGAGCTACGGGTATACCTGGAGGACTTGGAGGGCAAGGGATTTATCCGACCAAGTGTTTCACCCTGGGATTCTCTGATTTTATTCTCCGAGAATGCAGATGGGATCTTACGACTATGTGTTGACTACCGTCACCTGAATCAGATGGTCGTAAAGAAAAAGTATCCACTCTCAAGGATTGATGACCACTTCGTTCAACTCATGGGATCATGATGGTTCTCTAAGATAGACCTCAGGTCAGGATATCATCAGCTCAGAGTTCGAGATGAGGATGTGCAGAAGACGACCTTCAGGTGTCGGTATGGCCACTATGAGTTCTTGGTTATGCCATTCAGCGTAACAAATGCTCCAGTAGTGTTCATAAGTCTCATGAACAAGATCTTCCAGCCTTACCTTGATCGATTTGTCATAGTCTTAATCGACAACATATTGATTTACTCGACTATAGAGGAGGAGCATTCCTACCACTTGCGGGTTGTACTGGATACACTCTGAGAACACCAGCTTTATGTTAAGCTCTCGAAGAGTCAGTTCTAGATTCGAGAGGTCCACTTATTGTGGCACGCTATCCCTAAGGTAGTATTGGTGGTTGATCTTGTGAAGATCTAGGTAGTACTAGGTTGGTAGCCACCTAGTAGCATGATGGAGGTGCGGAGTTTCCTAGGTATGGCTGGATACTATCAAAGATTTGTGCCATAATTCTCTAGAGTTGCAGCACTGCTTTCAGTTTTGATGAAGAAGGGGAAACCCTTCCTATGGTCAGATAGTTGTCAGCAGAGCTTCCAGCAGCTGATATAGAGATTGACCAGTGCACCCATATTGAGGCTACCAGACGAGGGTGTAGGGTACGTAGTTTACTGCGATGCATCAGGGACTGCACACGGGTTTGTCCTGAAGCTGGAGCGGGCATTGATCGCTTTTCGTTCACGATAGTTGAGCATGAGTAGATCTACTCTACCCATGACATGGAGTTAGCAGAAGTGGTCTTCGTCTTGAGGATGTGGTAGCACTATCTGATGGGAGAGCACTTTACAGTCTATTCTGACCACCAGAGTCTCAAGTACATCTTCTCGCAGAAGGAGCTGAACCTGAGACAGTGGCGATGGCTCAAGTTCCTTTAGGACTATGACAATGAGATAGTCTATACTACTGGAATGGAAAAAGTAGTAGCTGATGCTCTTAGAAGGAGATCGGTCATTTAACTACTTGGAGAAGCGACATAACAATTATCCTCTTTGCAGATATCCTACTTGGATAGATATGGGGTATCCTTTCTACAGTTGCTCACAGTCACTCCACCACTACTTCAGTAGGTCAGAGAGGCACAGCATGGGGACGTTGACTGTGAGACATAATGTGCATAGATATCCTCAAGACATGCACCTGATGGATTCTCTATAGGAGGAGTGTACGTCATCCTTTTCAGAGGACGTACCATGGTACCAGTTGCATTACAGGAGGAGGTGCTGGGAGAGTTTCACACTTCCCCTTTAACGGTACATCCAGGAGTGGTGAAGATGTACCATGATCTCAAATGATAAAACTGGTGTCTAGGTATGAAGAAGGCTATGGTAGAGTTAATTTCACAATGCCTCACCTTCCAGTAGGTGAAGGCGGAGCACCGGGTACCAGCAGGCTTGGTACAACCCTTGGAGGTCCTGCAGTGGAAGTGGGATGGGATTTCTATGGATTTTGTGACAGGGCTCCCACATACTTCTAGAGGACACGACTCCATCTGGGTGATCGTGTACCGACTCACCAAGTCAGCCCACTTCTTACCTATCAGAGAGTGGGGCTCAGTGGAGAGCTTGGGACGCCTTTAAATTCTAGAGATCATATGGCTTCATGGTGTGCCATCATCTATAGTCTCCGATCGAGATGCTTGTTTTACTTCATAGCTTTGGAAGGGGTTGCAGGAGGCATTCGGGATGTAGCTATGCTTGAGCACCGCCTTCTACCCTCAGACAGATGGCCAAACAGAGAGGACCATTCAGAAACTTGAGGATATGCTTCGTGCATGTGTCCTTGACTTAGGTCTCAGCTGGGAGGATCACCTACCCTTGGTGGAGTTTTCTTACAACAACAACTACCACTCCACCATCGGGATGGCACAATATGAGGCATTGTACGACCGACCTTTTAGATCACCTCTGTGCTGGACAGACCCTGGGGAGTCAGCACTTGTGGGACCAGAGATGGTACAGGCTATAACAGAGAAGGTACAGATCATCCAGGAGCGGATGAGGACTGCACAGAGCTGACATAAGTCCTCTGCTGATAGTTGGTGGAGACCACTAGAGTTTGAGGATGGCGACCACGTTTTCATACGG
This sequence comes from Viscum album, assembly GCA_963277665.1. Taxonomy (NCBI): domain Eukaryota; kingdom Viridiplantae; phylum Streptophyta; class Magnoliopsida; order Santalales; family Viscaceae; genus Viscum; species Viscum album. The sequence continues at coordinate 1,992,132,625 of OY728150.1, read as the reverse complement.
GTCTCACCACGACGTGGACAATGGAGATATGGTCGGGGCAGCAAGTTATCTCCGTGCTTCATTAGACCATTCAGGGTTCTCAGCAGGATAGGCGAGGTGGATTATCTCATAGCTCTTCTACATTAGTTGCATCAGGTGCATGACGTCTTCCATGTATCTCAGCTGAAGCGATACGTGCATGACCCGAAGCAGATCATTGATCACGGTGAGCTGGAAATCGATGACCGGGCGACATTTGCGGAGGTTCCAATGGAGATCAGGGATCGACATGAGCAGGTGCTATGTGGATGGTTGATTCCTCTAGTGTGTATCAGGCGGTAGCATGGGAACCTCCAGGATATCACATGGTCATGGGAGGTTCTGATGCATGCACAATACCCTAATTTGTATTCCTAGATTAAGATGTAGCTTTACAGGGAAATAAAGCCCTGAGGTGGGAGTAATGTAAAGAACCGTATATTTCAAGGAAAATTTTTTCATAAATTCTTTGGGATTTTACGAGTGCTGAGTTTCTGATGGCACCTGATTCTGAGGCCCGGAGTGGCCACAATAAATTTCTAAAGATTAGCTTGGGTACGTTCAGTGAACGAACGAGCATGTTTTTTTATATTCTGAACCAGTTCTCGGATTTTAAATTTAAGGGCAACGATGGAAGCGCAACGCTAGTAATTTCTTAAGAGGACCTTTACCGAATGTGCATTTTCTTGGGAGGAAATGTAGAAAAATGTGGATTAAATGAAAATAAAAATAAAATTGTGTTATAATTTTATTTCTTTATTCAATTGGTTATATCCTAGGTGTGGAAGTTGGTGTGGGACCCACTAGATACTAACTACCCTTGAGAGAATAAAGGTGAGGTGGGGCCCACACGAGCCCTGACACTTCACATTCCCTAACTTCCTAACTCCCCTCTTTATTTGAGTAACTCCCCTCTCTCCCCGTTTAAGGCTTGCCAACTTAACAAAAAATTAATTAGACAAATCATGTTAAATTAATTATGTGAAATTGTTTTGAATTTTGTAATTTGAAATGCATGCCATGTTTTAAGAAAATAAGAGGAGTCTTATTTTATTTTGGGGTGACTCGTTGAGTTGAGTATTGAAGGAGAGAGATCTAGTTCCTTTGGAAGAACTTCATCCTTCCACTAAGAACGTCACTCTCCAATGAGGAACGTCAGCTCGGAGGCCCCAGTTTTTCCATCCACTTCATCGTCCTTCGAAAGGGAGGAGACACCAACGACGAGGGAAACGAATCCATCATCTGCGGTGCTTGACAACCACGAAATTTCATCGAGGTAGGGGTGTGTTTTGATGGAGTAATGATTGGTTTTCCATCCATGTTATTATTCCTCTTAAACTGATTGTTATCATACTAATGAGTAAGAGACCAAACCAAATGAACACTGTCCGATTCCTCCACTGTTCTTGTGAATATGTGGAGTTCTTCGGCCGTTCGTGAGCGGTGAATCAAGTTATGTTTTCAGAGCCAATCAGAGGCCCAAAAAATCATAAACGGCCTCAGAGAGCCAGGGCGACATAGAAGAGGAAGTTTCATAGAATCGGATCATCCGAATGATGAACAGACACCTCAGGAGGAGTGCTGGACAGAGGCGTCGTTATCTAGAAAATTCCAGAATACACAGCATGTCCTCCAAGAGCACATGTCATGTAATACAAGCGTACTGTGTCTTCTATTTCGGATGTTAGAATAGTAACACATGGCATGTGACTCTAGACACACGACCTGTACTCACCACAATGTATGTCAGATGAGGCTTTGATGGACATGGAGTGTAATCAGGGAAATTACACGGACACAGACAACAATACATATCCAAGTAACACAGCGTGTATTCACTTCATAGAAATAAAGAAGCGGCTTCGCGAGGCTTGGCGTGTAATTTTGGAGATACACAGACACTGGAAGAACCACACGACCAAGAGGCACAGTGTGTACTACCTTCACCATGGAAAAAGTGTGTTCGTGATGACTCAGCGTGTATTCCAGGAATACATGGACATGGGATGGAGTACACATGCATGTACTCCACCACATGGCCAGGCATGGCCAGCGTACACGGAGCCGACCCCAGAAGTTGGGACACAGCGTGTAACCATACCACACGCCGTGTACTACTTTATTCATGAACATCCCTTTGACATGGGCTGTGGTACACGGACAATACCCATGGACTGAAGACATGGCGTGTAACCATACCACACGTGGTGTACTTAATTTTAACATGACCAGTCTCGTGACACGATCCGTTTTCACACAGGCGGTACCCGGTGTCTGATGACACGATTTGTATAGCTTACCTACACACCGTGTACTTTTATGGAAATGACTTGGTCATCTTACTCTCTGTGTCTTGGAAACGTTTTTCTTGGTTATTCTCCTATGGTGTCAGATGGAACGTTTGGATACATCATCTTGTGTCTTCTTGATGGTTGATGTATCCTTCCCTTGAATCGAGTAGAGGACCCTCCCGGAGTCGAGAATATTGTGTGCGGGAACCCTATAGCTGGTTGTGACTACGATGACTACAGTGCGGGGATCCTCCATGGGTTCGACAATGATGATGACTGTACATGGATCCTACATGGGTTTGGTAGTGAGGTCGACTGTACTTGGATCCTATGTGGTTTCGACAGCGATGGTTACTGTACTAGGATCCTACGTGGGTTTGACAGCGATGACTTCTGTACTTGGATCTTAAGTGGGTTTGGCAGGGGGGATGATTCAGAGGCTACATATATCATCTCCACTCCTCTTCATGAGTAGAATACCTGAGTGAGCTGAGTCTTGACTTTCAATTATTATCATCGATGTGATTGTCAATCTTTCCGGTGTGGATTGGGTTGTACTTTCCTGTGTGGATTGTGTTGTGTTTTCCTATGTGGATTGGGTTATGCTTTCCTGTGTGGACTGGGTTGTAATTGGGCTTCTGTGTTGGAGCCGACCTGGAATTGATGACATAGGTATATGTATGGGAATATACCTAAGTAGAGTTGGTTGATACTTCATGTTTGTATCTTTCCATTGTGGTTTATCCATTGTAGATTCTGGGAGATCTTCGGGGGTCTCGGGGTCCCTACTGAGTATCGTATACTCACCCCTGCATGGGCTATGTCTGCACTATGTTGTGTTGGTTGTAGACGACGGACAACGTTGATCGTGGTTGAGTTTTGTAGAGCAGGACGGTACCCGGAGGTGGACTACCAGGCGTGACGTAGACGTACCAGATGGACGGGCCCGAGGAGCCGACGAGACTATCTTTACCCATCCTTCTGGTGGGAATTCCAGAGGGTGACTTAGTGGTTGCTGGTTAACTTTTCAGGTGTTGTACTTTCTTTTCACTTGTACTGTACTTTTAGTTGGGTTTGTATTCTGGCACATTTACTTTCCATCACTTACTTTTGTACTCTGTTTACTTAGTGATTACTTCAGCTTCCATTCTCTGTGGTGTTTGTTTTCTTATATAATGGCAATGCCTTCCCTTTTTATCAGGATTTACACCTTTGGTGCTAGTCCCCAGCCCCTGGCCTATAGAAGGTGGGCATGGGGTGGTCACGACGTGGGTCCCAAGGACAGGTCGTGACACTATGATTAACATTCGGTGACACTATTTGATTTTTGATATTTAATGATTCTTTCCACATATAATGGTTTACTATTTTTAGGATTCATTATATCATATATTATCCATTTTGTATTTTTTAATTAATAAATTAAGGATGAATATATTTTTACTATTTTTTGGATTATATGATACATTTTTATTTCATTTTAGTTTTTCAAGGAAGTAAAATTAAACATTAATTATAATCCTTTTGAACAAACATATGATTGCAATAGAAAATTATTAAGGGATGAAATTCAAATTTTCTAGTAAGTATATATTCTCATGATAAAAAAATATGTAGTAAATTAATTCCTTAAATCTAGGGAAATTCTATCGACATAAATATGTTATTCATTTTTTATTTTTATCAAAAAATCAATGGTCATTTAACACATCAAATATCTATAGTTTTTATGGTTATATTTATCTAGACCATGTTTGTTATCTCTCTATATCTATACATGTCAGTTATCTAATACTTCCATATATTTGTTTTCAATTCCCAATTATGTTATTCTATTGAAAATACTAGTTATGTTTTATTTTAAATGACCATTATACATCCTTTTACCTATGTTCAAGAGAAATGTTTATTAACCGCTTTTTTAGTGTATGTTTCCACAATGGTATTCTAAAATGTCAGGCCAATGATTACCAGACATAAGTTCAAATTTTCAGGGTGAAAATTATTTTATGGGCTAGAATGTAAACAAAATATTATCTAAAATATTCATATTTAAATAATTATAATTATTTTATGAATTTTTTCAAACAGAACAGAGATTTCAAACTATTCATGATATACTATTAAAATAATATTATAAAATTTGATATTAATAGCATATCCATTAATAGGTTTTTATGAACATTATAAAATAATTTATAACATATATGTATATATATTTTCTAATTAGTATATATTTGTTGTTGAATTTTTGTAAATAATCATTCATTTTTTATAAACATCTGTTTTTTCTTTAAAAATATGTTTTCCCCAAAATTGATTTTCCTCATTTGAAAATATTATAATTTATTTATAAATATTTTTTTAAAAAATCGACAAAAATTATTTTAATTTTGAAATTAATAATATAAAAATTATCTTCTAATGTTTTTTGGTGAATTTTTTAAAAATATTGTTTTTTCAATGATTAGTGAAAACTATAATTTTTATTGAAAAAAATAATTTTTTTATATGTATTTAATAAATTATATTATATTTTTACTGTTAAACTTTCATCATTTGTTTTTAATTTAAAATAATTTAATTATAATTTTGAAATATATTTTATACCATAATTTAGTATTAGAACCTTTTATATTTAAAGACATCATTTTTTTGAAAAATATTTTTTGTTGTAGTGTTTTTATTTATTAAATTGAATTTAAAATAAACAACTATTATGTGTTGAATTTAAAAAATATATTATATGATCTTAATCATTAATTTTTAATTTTTTAACTGGTTCATTTAATTTTTGGTCAATGAGAATAATAAATATTGTAATATTATGAATCATGATAAGGGTAAATCAGTTATTTTTGGTTAAAAATAAATTGACAGGGAAAAAAATAACCAAATACATACCTAAATTTTATTTGGTTGATAAATTTACATAATAATCATCAAAGTTTTAATTTTACGACATTTTTTCAATTTGGATAAGATTATGACCTTTATGATAATTTATTTGAAGGGTTGTTTAGCAAGTAACAATCATATTTTTAATAATTATATTATTTTTAATATGAGGCGACCCGGTTGACATGTTAAACTATAAATAATATTTTTAAATATAAATGTTTTTTAATAATCCTTATAATTTATTATTAATTTTTATCGGAGAGGTAATTTCCTTAAATGATTACACAACTCTAACATAGTAATTTTTCTATTAAAGGAATTAATAAAATAAATTATATAAAAAAATTAAAAGTATTATAATTAAAGTTAATTTTTATTATAGTGTAATTTTATTGATGAAAATTTCATGTTAGATGTTTATCTAAATATTTAGGTTCAAATTTATATTATTTTCTTTATGTAATTAATGTCGTTGTAGTGAATTGTATCAAAATTGAAAATAATAATATATTATGAATTTAATATTTTACTGTATAATTTTAAAATCATTAATTTTAAATAAGGGAAAATGTGAAAATATATGGTGGAAAATATCATCCCATGTTCATTTAAAGGCCATTTGATTCTTTTTCCCTATGAATGGTCTAATTATAATGTATTGTTTTCTGAAATTCCATAAGATCCCATCAACTCAATTATAAAAGTCCCCCTCCTATCTGACATCATTACACAACATTGAGACTTCTATCTCAACCTTACCATAACAAAATCTCTTCAAAAAGTACATAGTCACATTTCAGATGCCTTGGTATTCCATAAATACCAACCCAAATACTATTATAGCGGATATATGTCTTTTTTATGAATAGATAATCATTCTTCCCAATAACCATGTTTTTTTAATCTGATTAACCTCCAAAAAAACTATTGTATTTATCATAATATACATACTTCGGTATCATAAATATTCTGAAATTTTATTATGATTATGAAAACATAAAAATACACTCTATTTCCTACCAAACATGATGTGGATGTATCATTTGTGCTTACGTACTAATTACAATCCCCAAATAGAGATATAATTCATTTTCATTAGCATAAATTATAGATGGGTTTAATATTTATTATTTTATAATTAAAATTTCTTTTCTACCTTTGTACTTACCAAATAGTAGGAAAATGATGACCTCTATGATGTGTACATATGCACTGCTATTTATATAAGCAAATGTAACTCACTTTTCATTTTTATTTTTCGTGAATGGTAAGGATGATAAATATTATGAATATATATGATATTAATTATAATAAAATGAATAATTAATGATGAATTATTTTTTACTATTCTATTATTCAATCTTATTAAAAACAGAATACAGTGATCATGTGTATGTATGGCCAATCGTCTCAACCAATGTTGTTATTCATTATCATATATATAAATATGCATGAAAGTATATTTACAATGAACATATATATTATAAAAATAATACAATTGATTCTAGTATATATATTTACTATATAGTTAAATGTAATATAATTAAGGTTCAATAGAATTCAAAGGAAGTTACACCTAATATATTCTATTCTTGTCAATCATTTATTTTTGTGGGATACATTCCATAGTAAATTTATATATATTATTAGGGGTTTATATATTGTGTATGATTTAATTTATGAAACGTATTATTAATTTCAAAGGGATTTACATATCAATTAATGTATATTTAATTCATTTGGGTTTTTATTCAATAGTTACTAAGAGTTAATGGTTTTTTCAATGTCTCATCCTTATTTACGATTGATTTTGTTTATGTATTTATTGGGAAATGTTTTACTTCAATGTTGATGTATATTAAAAAAATTACCAAAAAGTTTTCTAATATTCTCATATAAATTTTTAAATACATTTTCCCAATGTTTCAATTTTCTAAAAACAATTTTAATAAAATCATTTGTTTATTTATGAACTATGTACAATATATTTTTTTATAATATTATGTAAGGAACACTTTTAAACTTATACACCATGAGATAATTTTATTACAATCATAAGTACATAATATTATTAAATTTTAATATTTATTTTTATATGTTAATTTTCAAATAAAATATTTTCATTAATAATTCCATTTTATTTTTTAATAAAATAATTTATATTAAAATATAAATGTTATTTTCATCAAAAATTATTCAATGTGATCCTTTAAAATAACGTTCCATGTTATATAATACCAATTGATTTTACTTTATATATAATGGGTATATTATCCTATAATGCCACTCTTATTCGTTTTATGAATGGTTCTTGTTTATGATGAAATGATGAAGTATTTTTTAAACCAATTTCTTTTCCACTGGTTATACTAAGATAAATGTTTTATAAAACAATTACCTTTCACGGGTTCTGATTTGATTATTGTTTTATAATCATTATGAATATATATATATATATATTATTTTAATTATGTAAAGATTGTTATGATATAAATAGGAATAGGTGTGTCCTATATCTCTATCCAATGCATTATATAATGATTAATGTGTTATGAGATATAAACGATTTTAATGGCAAGGGATTCCAGTTAAATAAGGGAGCATGTACACCATGTCATTATTAGGAGTGAATCATGAATATTAAAATAGTATGGGGAGTGATCCTATAATAATATGATAGTCCTGGTAATATAAATTGACTAATATTATAGTAATGGGAATATTTCATGCTAATATTTGGGTTTTGTGAGTTATCCGAAAACACTATGATATTCATGGACAAGAGCCCCGAAAAAAAATTACAATACATTCTATTATTCTATGTTTGAGAAAATCTTATATAATTTTTTAATTATATTCTCTCATAGATATTCTCTTTGATTATTTTGTGATTCAATTATTATGACCAACTTAGTTTTATTAAATGAAACACGATTATGTTCTTCTATATAAAGGGTATAATTTTTTATTGTTATGATCATATTCTTATTACCTTATGATCATATTATGATATGTAATCATTGATATCTCCCATGATTACCTGTACAAGGAACATGTTCTCATAATTTTTTATGTTTCCTTTTCCAATGTTATTAATATTATTTTTATGTTGTTAATTTCTTTTAATTGAAAAATATGTAAATAAATTTTGGTAGATAAAATATTTTTTTGTGAGAGTTTTTTTAATTATTTTCTTGATAAGAATGAGTTCATTAAAAACATATAAAACTATAAACCTAAATGGCATCTCAGTGTGAATTGATGAAATATTTCCTTTTATTTTGAATTTTTTTATATTCAAAATTGAGTTATATTTATCATTGTCAATGCTTGAAATTTAATGATTAAAATAATATCACCACATACAAGATTATTGGTCTACGTATTTTACAATATCCCATAACTACCTCTAGTAGGGTATCAATGTCATCATTTACATTCCATGTTTCATGTTCAATCATCTCTATAATTCTATGTAATAGATTATCCCCATTGAAATGATAACCAATCCATGATAGTCAATTCACTAATTACTACAAAATTAGAGGCCTCTAGTGACCACATATTTATACACAATAGGTAATATGATGTATAAGAACAATTATATAGTATAAAAAATCAGTTATAGTACTCATACACATAATCATATTGGAACATTATAAATCTGGGGTATTATAGGATACGCACACAAACAAAATTTATCAATATTAAACATCGGTCTCACGAGATATAAATGAATACATGTCAATTTATCTTCAAATAAAAAACATTATATATGAATTGTAGAATGTAATTAACATTCTACCTCATGTGTGTTTGTTCTAAATACCACTATTGTCATGTACCAATAACTAAATAACCCCACACACCAAAAATATCTAATCTTAATGCCTATAATCTCTATAAATAATCCTAATTTTTCTCAAATGGATTTCAGAGAAATGATAAAGAATGATAAATAAACAATGTTATAGAACCATATCATGTTATAAAATAACATCCAAAATCGATTGTAGACCAAGATCAGATCCAAAGAGGATAAATCATTTCACTCAAAAATATTTACTAGAGTTTTAGTGGGAAATATCTATATATACTTTTAGTATGTGGGATATAGGTATAAAATATATGATCGAAAATTATTCCCACATATAGATTAATTAAAACCCAGACTACATATACCAATATCTGATCTATCAGTACTGTCAAACAACATAGGGGACACGAAGAAAAGGTCTCCCAAGGATGCCACCTAAATACTAGAAGTGTTGGATAAATCACAGAATACAATTGACAAGAATAAAAACTATAAAATTGTTGTATTAAAGAGTGTTGATATACAGAAAATGAGTAAAAATTATATTAAAAATCTATATATAAAGATTATTTATTTCGTTATAAATACACATTAATTCTCTTAGAATATCTATGAATGAATCTACCAATTCAAAATTTGAAAAAACATTCACCAGGGTGTGGTGATTACCACAATCACTAGGGTTTCCTATATCAATCCTAGATTAATTAACCCATCATGATTACCCTACATGGAATGAGGTCAAATCATTTCTATTTCTAGACTCACGACGTGTTTCACTAAAAAGATATGATGTAGCTATAGCCTGGGATCAAAGAGAGGTATTTTTGAGATACATGCCAAATTACCTTCCAAACCATGATAAATTTGGTGAAACTCATTTAACACATATTGGATTTAGTAATAAAATGACCCACAACATGGTTTGGTCCAACCCGCGGAGAGCTTAAAATTGACTAACACCCTATATAATCCACCATAGAATATCCAAATCTACCTAAAACCAATTTCTACCTTAATAAGGGCTTGAATTATATAACTTTAAAAAGTATAGGATTTTATAATCTCCCCATATAATTAATTATCTCATTCTATAAGTGTTTGTAGCGATGTATCTCAGAAAACTTATGTTGTTTCTCTAAAACATATCACTCTTACTTAAATTTAACATCCTGAATCAGGCCATGATTAAAAAAATTACAATCTAGTGGTATTATTTGACCCCTATGAACATTATATATCAATCCCATAATCTATATTAGTTTCATAAAAAAATGTTATGTTTTTTTTCAAACTAAACATCCCTGATATATATCACATTCAATGTCATGACCTCATGTTTTATATGTGGTGAAAAATAAATCATGTTATGAATACACCAATATCATGATTATAGATAAAATGTAAGGACAATATATTGATATAACATATATTCTCATATGGTCCCATAAATAATTGGTCATTCTTCAGTTCTCTCCATAAATAATGATTCCCCAGTCGTGGTGACACCTGAAAGAAAACTCGTTCCTTATAGTGAACCCCATTTTTTGTCAACCCAATTTTTAATATGAAAATTACCCATTAATTGAAGAAAATAAATTTTTAAATATCAAAATCACTCAATTGGTGTCCCAGGATACTATATCCATCGTAATGAAATGTGTTTTCCCACATCATGGACACAACGTAGTGAGTGATGCAACTGATTATAAATAGAATAAAAAAGGTAAATTCGATTTAAAGCCTATAATAATTTTAATACATGAAATCCACTAATACAATATATTTATCCACAGCTACATAAAATTATTGAACTCATTCCTGAAGAATATCTTGTAAGATAAAAATCAGCCTATTCACCATTCAATGAGTCTATCAATGATACACGATATTTAGTTTTAATTAAAATCCAAAATATTTTTACACTATATAAAAAAATATGATATTAAATAAGTGTTCCTAACTAATATTAAAATTTAAGGAACTATAATAATACATTATGTCTATACGGCATAATTCTTTCCCACCAATTCTATTATGTGTGTGTCTCGGATTGGAAAGAAATGTTACACTTCCGTCCTACAACATACTATCACCCAAATAACATCATAAATTATTATGTTGTGGTGTTATTATACCATGAAGTACATAATCCAATTATATTGACTTTTTCTTGTCATACATAGTTGTTAAATCATTTTTATATGTATTCATTCTATTACAAATAAATATTCCAATAGACCATAATAGTTCAGTTTCATATGAAACATGGAAAAAAATTCATAGTTAAAACACATAATTTACCACCATTATATTCATAATACCACCATTTATATACATATGATGTTTAATTCATTTAATCATAACCTATGTAAATGAAACATAAAAATGGGTGATCTGAGATTCCCATTTAGGGTAAAAAATGGAGTTATGTAAGCATCACAAGAACATTAGGGTATGATAATATGAGAATAAAATTTTAAAAATATACCATTCACACCAATTATAATAATATTTAGTTAGGGAATAAATATTATTATTTTATAATATATTAATAAAAATTTAATAAAAACATGATCTATTAGAGAGTAACATTGGCACAAGACAATGATATGTAACAAACACATAAGAATAAAAATTTATTTCCATATAAGTTGAGGATCATTTCGAATAATATTATAATTGAATGGGTTCACTTCCCAACCCATCATAGTAGTCATGGTTCACTCCCACAACCATCTTTGCAGTCATATTCCCTAACTAAAATGTTTTCACTTTTTGTTTCAATCGTATCGATCTCATGAGATATTAAATTTTAATCAAATTCATTGGAGGGCGAAATATATCCCACCAGTCTCATAATGAAAACCTTATTTTTTTCCACAAGATCATATATCATTTATTATATCATAACACATTAAGAAAAATGTGTCTCAAAATTCTATTATATTAAAACCTATTGAAGAGATAAATATTACATAATCATTTTATTTATTCATCATAGAAATTACCAATGAAAAAGAATTTGGATTCATAATAAGATTATCTTGTTATAACCTATGGAAGATAAATGAGTTTCATATAAAAAATTCCATCATAAACATAATCCATTCAAAGAAATGATTATAAATATTTCCTTATATAATATCCATAGTAAGGCATATGTAACTTCAATAGATGACAACTTATATGGAAAATGTATTTAATTGATAATTTAGAACAATTTTTTGAGTAAAATATCATTTCTAGTAAGAAAAAACTTTTTAATATATAAAAAATTATGAAAATATTTTTTATTGGAAATTAAAATGAAAAAATAAATGATAAATCAAGAAAAATATTGTAAATAAGTACATGATTTTTATTTTATGTCATACACATTAAAAAAAAATCCATTAAGATTTTAGGTAAAATCTAAACAAGTAAAGTATAGAATATTATATGATGATTCCATTCAAAAAAAAGTTAACCTGGTTAATATTCTAATTTAATAATCATAAGAATCTAATATTACATTTCTTAGAACTTTTTTTTGTAAAAATGGTGTTGGGATAAAATATATCTCTAATCGAAGAGAGTAATATGGATTGATTTTTTAGAATACGTTTCTCAATTGATTCATGTAGTAAAAATTGTTCAAATGGTACAATTATTTGAAAATATCATCTATAAATAGTGTCTAGAGAATTCATGATTTTCATATGAGATGGATAATATGATTTTATTATTTGAAACATAATAAAAAATCCCAGAAGATGATGAGAATGTTACATTTAATCATTCCTGCTTCAGTGACAATGAATCATATGTCCCACAATAGAATAAAAAAATGGGGCTTCGAATATGTTGGTATTAAATAAATTAATGATATTAAATATCAATTGGTATATATGGAAACATTTTAATAGAGGTTATGTGTATAGAATAACATATAAATCAAACAATGATTTTTTTTAAAAACCCATACTGATTTGGAATCTTTTGAACTATAAGGGACGTGACTGATATATCCTAAAATTGATATGTAAATACATATAATTTTATCTATAACCTTAATAAAAAAATTAATGGGATGTATATTCTCTATAGAAAATAATCATGTGGTGATTATTTCATTTGTCTCGGTGAAAGTGAAAGTGATACAGAAATCCCACTAAACATTAGTAATCTTTTGAATCATAAGAAACAATGAAAAAAAATCAAATGAAACTATAAATAACACTATACAATAATTAGATTCCTAATATATCATGTAAATATGGATATATATAAACTATATAAAGAAAACATGTGGTGAATTATCGTATGTCTGTCATATATAAAATAGTATCTACAATTCCCATACCTTATGTCTTTTCCTCTATCGCACATGTTCAAAAATAATATATGATTAATTTGTATTTATTATAAATATATTGAAGTATAATATTTATATATATCATACCAAATAATATTTTCTTATTTCCTTTTTAACTTGTTTATTAATAGTCCCATTTTAATGATCCATTTTAGGTAATAACCACTTTGTTTCTCAATTATGTTTAGATTTATAATTTTTTTCAACAAAAATACATCATTATCTAATCATATAATGAATTTAAAACATTTTATAAATATAATATATATTCGTTATAAAATTATTTATTTTTATCCATCTAATTTCATGATAGAAAATGCAATACACTTTTCATGGATATTGTATGTTGTATGTACACATAAATATTATTTCCATTTTATTATTGTATTGAATTAAATAAAGGTAAATGATATGCTATATTTACCAGATAAATTTTATTATTATATATATATATTACATTTTCAGATAAAACAACCATAATTATATAAATTTAAATTGTGAATGAGTCACAGCGCTACAAGATGCGGTAGTTCACTGCATACATGGGTGGCAATATCACCTTCCCAAAAAATTGATACTATTAGGGTATGTATTATATCATATTTTAATAAGTATAATAATATCATTTATAATATATATAAACTTTTACTCTATCAATTTAACAATCTATTAGTTGAGGTAATGGAAAAAATGAATGACCTCGTTTCATGAGGCAACAGCTCGCCGTATACAAAAATGGTGATTTTGTAACCCATTTGATAGAGGTGGAAGCTTTTGTTTATAATTACCATAACATAACAACATATTAGTATAAATAATATACTGATGATATGTATTAACAATTTTATTAGAATAATTCTAGGAGATAGAGGAAGAAATAAAAAACAATCACTGATGAATGTTTTCACTTCTTCGAGTATCCAGCATATGTTTCCACAAAATCATTCCTTTGATAGAAATGTTAATGAAATTTGGATAAAAAAATTATATTAAGGAATTTTCAATTTATTTTCAAAGTTATTTTCTGATCCAAAATATTTATAAGTTATAAATAATATGGAGAGGTTTGGATTTTTCTATGTTAGGTGAGTGTCACACTCATAATTTTTTGAATGAAAGAATACCACCAACACTTTTTTCAAATAAAAAGTCAATAATAATTAAAAATTATTGATATTTTAATAGGATGTTTTGAAATATTTCAATTCAATATTTGTTATAATTTTTTTTGAATATTTATAAATCTTATATTTTTATTTAATCCATTTTTAAATCAATTATTACTTTAATTGTGGTGAATATTTTTTTCTTTTTTAACTATTACTTTTTATCCAAATTTATGTTGAACATAATAAATAATATAAATAATTCATATTTTTAAAATTTCATAAATTATTCCAATTTCCAATAAAATTTATGGAGAAATTCAAATTAAAATACAACCCATTGATACGATGATAAATTTAGTTATTGAAGAAAAAGTGTTTACATGCTTAAAATGTTTTTTTATGAAAGTTTGATGTAAAATTAATTACGTTGACCTGAATTGTATTAATAGATATTTAATTTCACTAATGATATTTTCATACCAATTTAATTTTTTATTAATATATTAATTAACATACAAAATTTCTTTTTTATTAATATTCATTGTTTTCTCAATTCATCAAAAATTGATTCTTTTCTGAAGAATTCTAAAAAATTAATCCCATTATAATTTTGAAATGATGAATTGAATAAATTATATTTTATAAAATTAATTTTCAAAATTTTTGAGAATTTAATTTTATTAATGTTCACAAAAAGAACAATTTTTTTTAAAATAGAATTTCAAAACATTTAAAGACATTACCAAAAACTATTTACTTATTACAATATTAAATCTTCTCAAAAAATAATAATAAATAATATTTAAAAAGTGGTTATTTCAATTCACATCACTCTTTTTTAATCTAAGATATAAAAAACATGTTTAAATGACTATATTAAAAAATATTCATGGTTTTCATTAAAAATGATTTCATGTACCTTGGAATATATCCCAAAGATGTTTGTAGGGAAAAAAATAACATAGTGATGCATATTTTAAAATATATCAAATTAATTTTATTTATTTTATGAATAATAATTCATAAATCATATATTTGATGCATTCTAACACTGTTAAAAATAAATTTCCCCTTAGAATTCATCACCCTGGTAGAATCAAATAAGGAATCCTTGTAACATCCCAGGTAATTAAAGAATAAATAATTTTCATATTTATTAATATTTGAGAATTAAATATGAATTTTAATTAAAAGGGGTTGCTATGTTCGATAGCGTGCCCGATACGCAACGATGAGTTTCTTTGAAACTTACGTAGCACACTAGTAATAAAATAATATTATTTTAAATGTTAGTTAACATGTAGCCGTTGTATTGGCGGGAATGGATAGAAATAACTAAAATATGATTATATATGTTTTTATGTGTTTTTATATTTATCCAATAAAAGATAAAGGCTTAAAATATGGAAAGAGTTCAATTTTAGGCTTTTATACTCTAATTTTCACTAAAGGTTCACTTATCACCTTTTAATGGTGAACCGTCATTAAATAATGTTTTGATCACTCTTATACATTCTGTTGGACCAAATAAAACTCTTATTAAGAATCGGGACATCAAATTTTACTTCGTGTAATTTTTTTGGTATTTTTCCGATAAAGTTCATTTTTTAATGAATAGTGTAAAATGTTGCATTTTAATTCAAAACCTCTTTTTGATCTAATTTATTTATATGATTAGATTATCTTTTGAATTGGTTTTAAAGTGAAATTTGAATATATTTTTACCATTTTATCCAATGGTGGTCATTGGAATCAATTTCGATTTGAAATTAGACTTAAACTGGTGTCAATATTTTGATACTTATTGTTTTGTAAAAACACGCTATTTGCTCTGGCAGCTGGAATTAATTATTAAATTAATTAATGTGACTTATATGATTTGAATTTTGTTAAATAGACTTCATTTTTGAATTTGGAATATCAAATATAGCTTAGGGTGAATTTTTGGTAATTTTCTGAAAAACTTCAATTTTTGATGAATAGTGAAACCACTAAGTGGTAATCAAGCAAACTGATTTTTCAGTTAAATGAATGTTTTCCACTAATGTGTATTGAATTTTGAAAATACGACATACATAGTTGTCATTAAGAAGTAAAATGTGGTTTAATGAGATTAAAATAATTTTTTGGTGAATAGTAACTTATTAAGTTTTTAATCGCGATTAGTGGTAATTAGTGTAGTTTAAGGAATAAATAATGATTTAATAATATAAAATGACCTAGACACATGTCCTAACCTTATTGGTTGTGTCATGGACGACCAAGACAAGCCATGGCCTAACTTGGGGACCCCATGGATCCAATTTTGTTGGGAAATGACATAAATTACTTTTTATTTAATGTTAAAGTGAAAATGACACAAACATAATATGTTTTGCGAAAACAATTTTTAAGTGGGGTTATACAAGTCCAAATTTTGATTATAAATATTCAATGGAAATCTAAAAAGATTTCCTATATCATAGTATTTTTTTTATAATTTTTATACCTTAATTAAATTTAATTATTTATGACATAATAATGATGCAGTGATGACATCATTATTTGACGATTTAAATAAAATGGAAAGATAATGAAAAATCTAAAACCTACACATGGCCAAAACCAATTGGATGAGTGGATTTCGATGCCTTATCACCTTATCCACGAATTCGGTCAATGTGGGACCTTTTAAAACCGAAACACATTTTCAAATAAAGTAATGTTTCTTTACTTTCCAAAAGTGCCCCTCCTCTCCCCTTATAAAAGGCCCCAACCTCTACCTCATTTCACACACTCTTCAAGCCATTGGCTCGGCCAACCCATGCCCATTTGCTCACTCCACATTCCTCTCCTCATCCTAGAGGATTCCCTTTGGGAAGAATCCTTTCAAAGGAAGCCTTTAGGCTCAAATCAAAAGAAGTTACACTTTTTAAAGGTAATTGTTTCTCTCATGTTCATTTGTTTTATTTTGCTTCTCCAACCCCCTAAAATCTTTTTATTTCCTTCTTTTATAACATCACCAGTATCTTAAATATACTAGGATGTTGTTATAAGATTTATTTGATCCACACTCTCACACAACTACATCAAATGGTTAAAGAACATACGTTTTCCGTGGATGGCGAAATTATGCCTCCCGAAACGATGATTGTTCAATACTCATTTAACACCTTCAAAGGTGGCCATTATGATGTCACTATTTTTATATATGATATATAATATGTTTATGTTTTCCTTAAGCTTCTGTTTTTTCATTTTGGGCATACCTTTATGGTTTCCATTATGGGTAAAACACGATATCTTCATTTTAGGAAGTGCGGACTACCGCCCCCTGAAAGTGATTTGATTCGTTAATACCATATGTGGGATGTGTAAAGGATAAAGTTAATGATATTATACATGATGTTATACTGGAATTATAATATACCTATATATATCATTATCATTTATTTCCATTAAAGTATGAGATAGAAATGAATGTAGCGTTCATGCGTACGTACGGACTACCGTCTCCATGAACAGTGCATTTCATTTCTTATCCCCAAATGTAATGTATTATTAAAAGTACATGTATATAATGGATATATATAATTAATGATATATCTAAATGATGAATATAATTCTGGAATTAACATATACATACCTCTCATTTAGTTTTAATTCCGTTAATATGACAAAGAAATGAAAGTAGCGTTCATGCGTACGTACGGCTTACCGTCTCCATGAACGGTGCATTTCATTTCTTACCTCTAAATGTGATGTAATATTATAAATGAATGTATGTACTGGATATATATGACATATATGATATCTACATCATGAATACTATTCTAGATATAATGAAACATTGACCAAATTAACAACATTTAAGTGTAAGAAGTCTATTTTTGACTTAAGAACCAAATACCGACAAAATGAACATTATTAACTTAAATGATTACATGATTTTCATAACATGGTATAAAAGGAATAATGAACTTGTAAAAGATTCATAATCAAGTAGAGATTAACTAAATTTTATTATTCAGGAGTTTAAAGAACGGTCGGGTCAAGTCAGATACGAGGTATGGGAACTTCTTAACCCAATTTCCATTCTTTGGGTTAATCTCGTACTTTCAAAGTATGTCATTATATTATTATGTCATATCTTGTATTTGTACTTTATTTATGTGTACTTATAGAGAATGCACATAATATATCTATTTTATTTTAAAAATTATCTTTGTATGGGACTTCGTCTCAATCTCCTTTCGTTGAGGCATATTTTATTTTATACACCACTTTCTTTTATATGGTGTATAAACCCCTTTGATTTTTACGTTTATTCAAAAGGAATCTTTTTTATACGAAGCGTTTACTAAACGACAAAAGAGAATGTTTTTTTCGTACGTATGCGACGACAACGACTTCTCCGTCGTCGTGACCGTTATTTGAGTTTCGACTTCCACTACAAGCCATACCTTTTTTTTAAAAGAAAAATAAATACCATGTTTTACTTTTCTTTTATTTTAGTATTGAAAATGGTTTTCATAATGTTTTTTTTATATATCAATGTGTTGTATTGATATCTCGTGATTGAAATGTGGAAATGTTATGTTTCCTTTATGCATGTTTTATGTGATACGATTATGTTGAGGTTCTTGGGCATTATTATGAAGACGGGTGGTTCCGTGATAAACTAAGGGCGGGTGAGCCCGTTATAGCTCTCCAATGCATTGGGTAACGCGAAGGAGTGAAACGTTAAGGTTTCTCCGAAGAGATTTTAGGGAATATACTGTGATGGGTATTCCAAACGTAACCAAGAGGGTTACTCCCTACGTAAGAATGTTATGAATGCCTCAAGTTACCTTTATGTCTTATGATTTATATGATTTATTCATGTTTTTATGAGGTATGTTAAAGTGCCTATGTTTTATGGGTAAAGTATGATTTCATTTTTATGAATATAAGAACTCATGTTTCCTTTCCATGTTGTTTTTTTTATAACCCATACTGAGTTTTTATGCTCATCCCAAGTTTTTGAAATGTTTTTCACAGGTCAAGGGAAAGGTACATGATAAGATGATAGAGTCAAGGATGTGTCAAGAAATAATCCATGTTTTATTTTAAATGTGTGTTCCATTGATGGGAATGAAGAATACTATCTTTATGTAACCACTTTGTTTATATATGGAATGTAATGCAAGTTTTATGATCTAATTCTCTAAAACTCTAAACCCGAAAAGATCCTCAATGTGTAATCTTGTAATAACTCAAGATTAAGTATGGTTTAAGGCTGGGGCCTTATAGTTGGTATCAAAGGTCGGTTTAGACAACTTTAGGAGTTAGAAAAGTGTTAAATTATAATATGATTTAAATGATATAGCATTTACAGATTACCATGTTGCTTCGCCTAAGATATTTCGGTGTTCAGAATGGTTTTCCGCAGAGGAAACAAAGCAGCTATGTTGGGACGACATCAGGAGGAAGACAACCTTCCAAATCAGCAACCTGAGATGGTCGGAATCGGAACTGAACAGTTTGTTGCAGTGATGGCACAATTGACTCAGGCTATAAATGGTGGTGGTATCCATGCACGAGATCAGCCAGATCAACCGCAGAGGAACATGTCAGTGGTGGAACATTTCATGAGGCAACATCCCCCATCATTCAGAGGATCATCTGACCCTGTGCTAGCTGAAGGGTGGATTAAAGCACTGGAGAAGATTTTTGATGTCATGGGGTGTTCAGACAATCAAAAGGTTAGTCTTGCTCTTTACCGTTTGGAGGGTGAAGCAGATCAGTGGTGGTCTATGGTTAAAAATATCAGGGATGCCGATGAGATTGATTCTCTTGACTGGTATGAATTCAAAGGTATGTTTCTTGAGAAGTATTTTCCTAAGGCTGTTCGACTTAGGATGGAAAAGCAATTCTTGGAATTGAGGCAAGAGGAAGACTCAGTGGCTGCCTATGAAGAAAGGTTCACTCGATTGGCAAGGTATGCTCCAAATTTTATCCGAGACCTTGATAGTAAAATCAATCGTTTTTACTCAGGATTAAAGCCAAAGTATCGAAGGGCATTAGCTTCTCGTGAGTTTAAAAGTTATGAAAAGCTTGTTCGATGTGCTGAGAAGGTGGAAATGGAGTTTGCCGATGACCAAGTTTTCTATAACAACCAACAGAAGAAGAGACCGAGGTGGCATGAGAAAGGTAAGAATTCTTCAAAAAAGTCTGATGGTAAGAGAACTAAGTTTCCAGTTTGTGATAAATGTGGCAAAAGGCATGCTGGGGAATGTCTTCTGAATTCTGGGAAGTGCTACCGATGTGGTAAGATGGTACATAAGGCTCGTGATTGCACTGAAAAGGATCAAGGTGAAGGTAAGAATAAATTTGATTTACAGTTAGTGAAATGTTATAAGTGCAATGAGATGGGTCACTATGAAAACGAGTGTCCGACAAGGAGCTTGAGTGATGGGAAGCAGCTAGACTACAAGCAGAAAGGGGTGGTAAAATCATTTGCAACAACTTCAGCAGATGTTGGGCCATCGAATGAAGTGGTATCAGCTCCAGGGAGCTCAGTATTTTTCGAAGATTGACTAGAGGTCAGGGTACCATCAGTTGAAAGTAAAAGAAGCAGACGACTGCGTTCCGTACTAGATATGGCCATTATGAATTTGTAGTTATGCCTTTTGGGTTAACCAATGCACCTGCTGTATTCATGGACCTTATGAATAAAATTTTCCATGAGTTCTTGGATAAGTTTGTGTTTGTGTTTTGAGGTTTGTGAAGAGGTTATGTGTGCCTTGTGATTCACAGTTGAAGAGAGAGTTGTTATGTGAAGCTCATAGTTCTCCGTTTTCAGTTCATCCGGGCAGTACTAAGATGTATAGAGATCTGCGGGAGTATTACTGGTGGGATGGAATGAAAAGAGATATTGCTGATTTTACTGTGAAGTGTTTGACTTGTCAGCAGGTTAAAGCAGAGCGGCAGTTACCGAAAGGGATGCTTCAGCCTTTACCAGTTCCAGAGTGGAAATGGGAGAATATATCCATGGACTTTGTTGTTGGATTACCGAAGACATCTCGAGGTAATAATGCAATCTGGGTTATTGTTGATCGCTTGACCAAATCTGCTCATTTCCTTGCTATACGAGATACTTTCTCTCTTGATCAACTTTCCCGTTTGTATCTTAAAGATATAGTCAGGTTACATGGAGTTCCTCTCTCCATTGTATCAGATCGTGATCCCAGGTTTACTTCTAACTTTTGGAAAGGCCTTCAGAAGTCGTTGGGTACTGAATTAAATTTTAGTACAGCTTTTCATCCTCAATCAGATGGACAGTCAGAACGAACAATTCAGACATTGGAGGATATGCTACGAGCTTGTTCTATGGATTATCAGGGAAGTTGGGACCAACATCTTTCTTTGGTTGAGTTTTCATATAATAACAGTTTTCATTCCAGTATACAGATGGCACCATTTCAGGCATTATATGGGAAGCGATGTCGAACTCCAGCTTTCTGGGATGAAGTGGGTGAAAGGAAGTTGATGGGACCAGAATTGGTAGAAGAGATGGCATAAAAAGTTCAGTTGATTCAGAAACACATGAGAACAGCTCAGAGCAGGCAGAAGAGTTATGCGGATAACCGGAGGAAGGATCTATATTTCGAGGTAGGTGATCATGTTTTTCTCAAGGTTTCTCCTTGGAAAAGTGTGATGAGATTTGGTAAGAAAGGAAAGTTGAGTCCAAGGTTTGTTGGACCATACGAAATTCTGGAGAGAGTTGGATCAGTTGCATACCGAGTGGCTTTACCTCCGAGTTTATCTCAGGTACACAATGTTTTTTACATTTCTATGTTGAGAAAGTATATGCCAGATCCATCTCATGTTTTGAGTCCAGAGGTAGTTCAGCTAGAAGAGAACCTATCTTATGAGGAACAACCGGTCCAGGTTCTTGACCATAAGGAGCAAGTGTTACGGAATAAGGTGATTCATCAGGTAAAGGTTTTTTGGAAAAACCATGTGATTGAAGAGGCAACGTGGGAATCTGAAAATTCTATGAGGGTTAAATACCCCCACTTATTTTGATAAGTGAATAAAATTGCGAGGACGCAATTCTCAAAAGGGGGGAAGGATGTAACATCCCAGGTAATTAATGAATAAATAATTTTCGTATTTATTAATATTTGAGAATTAAATATGAATTTTAATTAAAAGGGGTTGCTATGTTCGATAGCGTACCCGATACGCAACGATGAGTTTCTTTGAAACTTACGTAGCACACTAGTAATAAAATAATATTATTTTAAATGTTAGTTAACATGTAGCCGTTGTATTGGCGGGAATGGATAGAAATAACTAAAATATGATTATATGTGTTTTTATGTGTTTTTATATTTATCCAATAAAAGATAAAGGATTAAAATATGGAAAGAGTTCAATTTTAGGCTTTTATACTCTAATTTTCACTAAAGGTTCACTTATCACCTTTTAATGGCGAACCGTCATTAAATAATGTTTTGATCACTCTTATACATTCTTTTGGACCAAATAAAACTCTTATTAAGAATCGGGACATCAAATTTTACTTCGTGTAATTTTTTTGGTATTTTTCCGATAAAGTTCATTTTTTAATGAATAGTGTAAAATGTTGCATTTTAATTCAAAACCTCTTTTTGATCTAATTTATTTATATGATTATATTATCTTTTGAATTGGTTTTAAAGTGAAATTAGAATATATTTTTACCATTTTATCCAATTGTGGTCATTGGAATCAATTTCGATTTGAAATTAGACTTAAACTGGTGTCAATCTTTTGATACTTATTGTTTTGTAAAAACACGCTATTTGCTCTGGCAGCGGGAATTAATTATTAAATTAATTAATGTGACTTATATGATTTGAATTTTGTAAAATAGACTTCATTTTTGAATTCGGAATATCAAATATATCTTAGAGTGAATTTTTGGTAATTTTCTGAAAAACTTCAATTTTTGATGAATAGTGAAACCACTAAGTGGTAATCAAGCAAACTGATTTTTCAGTTAAATGAAAGTTTTCCACTAATGTGTATTGAATTTTGAAAATCCGACATATATAGTTGTCATTAAGAAGTAAAATTTGGTTCAATGAGATTAAAATAATTTTTTGGTGAATAGTAACTTATTAAGTTTTTAATCGCGATTAGTGGTAATTAGTGTAGTTTAAGGAATAAATAATGCTTTAATAATATAAAATGACCTAGACACATGTCCCAACCTTATTGGTTGTGTCATGGCCGACCAAGACAAGCCATGGCCTAACTTGGGGACCCCATGGATCCACTTTTGTTGGGAAATGACATAAATTACTTTTTATTTAATGTTAAAGTGAAAATGACACAAACATAATATGTTTTGCGAAAACAATTTTTATGTGGGGTTATACAAGTCCAAATTTTGATTATAAATATTAAATGGAAAGCTAAGAAGATTTCCTATATCATAGTATTTTTTTTATAATTTTTATACATTATATAAATTTAATTATGTATGACATAATAATGATGCAGCGATGACATCATTATTTGACGATTTAAATAAAATGGAAAGATAATGAAAAATATAAAACCTACACATGGCCAAAACCAATTGGATGAGTGGATTTCGATGCCTTATCACCTTATCCACGAATTCTGTTAATGTGGGACCTTTTAAAACCGAAAAACATTTTCAAATAAAGTAATGTTTCTTTACTTTCCAAAAGTGACCCTCCTCTCCCCTTATAAAAGGCCCCCACCTCTACCTCATTTCACACACTCTTCAAGCCATTGGCTCGGCCAACCCCTGCCCATTTGCTCTCTCCACATCCCTCTCCTCATCCTAGAGGATTCCCTTTGGGAAGAATCCTTTCAAAGGAAGCCTTTAGGCTCAAATCAAAAGGAGTTACACTTTTTAAAGGTAATTGTTTCTCTCATGTTCATTTGTTTTATTTTGCTTCTCCAACCCCCTAAAATCTTTTTATTTCCTTCTTTTATAACATCACCAGTATCTTAAATATACTAGGATGTTTTTATAAGATTTATTTGAGCCACACTCTCACACAACTACATCAAATGGTTAAAGAACATACGTTTTCCGTGGATGGCGAAATTATGCCTCCCGAAACGATGATTGTTCAATACTCATTTAACACCTTCAAAGGTGGCCATTATGATGTCACTATTTTTATATATGATATATAATATGTTTATGTTTTCCTTAAGCTTCTGTTTTTTCATTTTGGGCATACCTTTATGGTTTCCATTATGGGTAAAACACGATATCTTCATTTTAGGAAGTGCGGACTACCGCCCCCTGAAAGTGATTTGATTCGTTAATACCATATGTGGGATGTGTAAAGGATAAAGTTAATGATATTATACATGATGTTATACTGGATTTATAATATACCTATATATATCATTATCATTTATTTCCATTAAATTATGAGATAGAAATGAAAGTAGCGTTCATGCGTACGTACGGACTACCGTCTCCATGAACGGTGCATTTCATTTCTTATCCCCAAATGTAATGTATTATTAAAAGTACATGTATATAATGGATATATATAATTAATGATATATCTAAATGATGAATATAATTCTGGAATTAAAATATACATACCTCTCATTTAGTTTTAATTCCGTTAATATGACAAAGAAATGAAAGTAGCGTTCATGCGTACGTACGGCTTACCGTCTCCATGAACGGTGCATTTCATTTCTTACCTCTAAATGTGATGTAATATTATAAATGAATGTATGTACTGGATATATATGACATATATGATATCTACATCATGAATACTATTCTGGATATAATGAAACATTGACCAAATTAACAACATGTAAGTGTAAGAAGTCTATTTTTGACTTAAGAACCAAATACCGACAAAATGAACATTATTAACTTAAATGATTACATGATGTTCATAACATGGTATAAAAGGAATAATGAACTTGGAAAATATTCATAATCAAGTAGAGATTAACTAAATTTTATTATTCAGGAGTTTAAAGAACGGTCGGGTCAAGTCAGATACGAGGTATGGGAACTTCTTAACCCAATTTCCATTCTTTGGGTTAATCTCGTACTTTCAAAGTATGTCATTATATTATTATGTCATATCTTGTATTTGTACTTTATTTATGTGTACTTATAGAGAATGCACATAATATATCTATTTTATTTTAAAAATTATCTTTGTATGGGACTTCGTCTCAATCTCCTTTCGTTGAGGCATATTTTATTTTATACACCACTTTCTTTTATATGGTGTATAAACCCCTTTGACTTTTACGTTTATTCAAAAGGAATCTTTTTTATACGAAGCGTTTACTAAACGACAAAAGAGAATGTTTTTTTCGTACGTATGCGGCGACAATGACTTCTCCGTCGTCGTGACCGTTATTTGAGTTTCGGCTTCCACTACAAGCCATACCTTTTTTTTAAAAGAAAAATAAATACCATGTTTTACTTTTCTTTTATTTTAGTATTGAAAATGGTTTTCATAATGTTTTTTTTATATATCAATGTGTTGTATTGATATCTCGTGATCGAAATGTGGAAATGTTATGTTTCCTTTATGCATGTTTTATGTGATACGATTATGTTGAGGTTCTTGGGCATTATTATGAAGACGGGTGGTTCCGTGATAAACTAAGGGCGGGTGAGCCCGTTATAGCTCTCCAATGCATTGGGTAACGCGAAGGAGTGAAACGTTAAGGTTTCTCCGAAGAGATTTTAGGGAATATACTGTGATGGGTATTCCAAACGTAACCAAGAGGGTTACTCCCTACGTAAGAATGTTATGAATGCCTCAAGTTACCTTTATGTCTTATGATTTATATGATTTATTCATGTTTTTATGAGGTATGTTAAAGTGCCTATGTTTTATGGGTAAAGTATGATTTCATTTTTATGTATATATGAACTCATGTTTCCTTTCCATGTTGTTTTTTTATAACCCAAACTGAGTTTTTATGCTCATCCCAAGTTTTTGCAATGTTTTTCACAGGTCAAGGGAAAGGTACATGATAAGACGATAGAGTCAAGGATGTGTCAAGAAATAATCCATGTTTTATTTTAAATGTGTGTTCCATTGATGGGAATGAAGAATACTATCTTTATGTAACCACTTTGTTTATATGTGGAATGTAATGCAAGTTTTATGATCTAATTCTCTAAAACACTAAACCCTAAAAGATCCTCAATGTGTAATCTTGTAATAACTCAAGATTAAGTAAGGTTTAAGGCTGGGGCCTTATAATCCTCTTCCCCATCAGTTCTAAAAGTTCATGTATATATTCTTTAAAATAGTGGTATTTCAAAAAATATTGACACGTTGAGTGGTCATGTTTAATAGAACATTATATTTGTGATACAAAATATCTTCCATCTTATCCACATATGAAATAACATCCACATGTTGTATAACCTCTTATTTCATTACAGGTGAAGGGTCATAGATGTACTTTATCAAGGAAGATACATGAGCATATCATGTAAATGGGAGACTTTTAGTGAAAGTTCCCACCAACGGTCTAACATCCTTATATGATCATGAGTTTCAAAGGGGCCAATATACCCAGTTCATAGATTCATTTTGTTCCTAAATTTCATAAACTTATACCAGGGAACAATTATTATAAAGATCATGTTACTAACATCAATGTATCATTCATACATATTATTATCAATGTTAATTTATATGGATTTGAGATACTATGAAGTGTTATGGAATGGATTTAACTATCTATGTCATTTCAACATCTGTCATAGGTCCTAATACAATTGTTTTCTTAAATTTCTTCCCATCATGATTGAGATATACATTTCTCTACATAGAGGGATTTGTGAGTATCTGTATGACTATTTGAGTGAATGATATTGTGGTATAAAAACTCAACTTGATTTAGTGGTTGATTCCATCAACTATTGATATCCTATTAATAATATATCATTATATACCATAGGGTTTTAACTGTTATTGAAAACTAGTAATCTTTATGCAGATGATATGCAGTGCTACAACTCATCACGATATCTTGTTCCCAATGAATACTTTTTAATACCATTAAGGTAATCCCTATATCCTAATGAGAGACAATTAAATTTTTTAATCCATGAAACTATACCACATCATCTATTTATATCATGGAATGATGATATTGAGAGAACACATCCCTGATAACTATGAAATATTATTAATTATAATGTTGATCAACTATAACCTATATAACATTATACTCTTCAGGAATTTTCATGAGTCTAAAAAATTTGGTTATATTTTACCATTTCCATTTTGTTTTAGTTAATGGATGTAACATCCGCTTATACATTTTTCCTTCATCCATAACAATCTGACATACTATGATCTGATATACACACTTTATGATATGTCTCATCTTTTCATCCCATAGAAATACTCCATCAAATATCTATATGTATTCTTTTACTTCTATAATGAATAGATAATTAAGAACTATGATCTCTCTCTAAAAAATCATTCTAAAAAATATGGTATAAAAGGAATTAATATATGTATTATGATCTTTATAAATCCATTTTGATCATGGATGAAATTTAGAATATTATTTACCTCCTTTCACAACTTTGAGTCTTCTTTCTATGCATTTTTTCTATTCACTCATATAGTTGGTTGAAAAATCAATTGATGAAGAGGATATTTATTCAAATCATATGGGATATAAATTTAAATCCTTAAAACTTCCATAAAAATTATATATATTTTGATCCACATCATGTTAAATCTAGCATGATCCTTTGGATCTATTAACCAACCACCATGTTTAATTTCTAATGGTTGTAATGTTTTGAGATTTCATAATAAAAAATAAGCTCTAAAAACTTTCTTGGGTTCAAATTTATATACATATATGAAAATACATACATCAAAAATTTATTATTATCATATATATCACACTTTTATACATGATTATAATACCTCAATATATTTTAGGTTAAAATTACCATAACTAACTCAAAGTCATGAGTTTGGTAATTTTCATCACTAATCATCACTTGTCACATGTAATAAGCTATAACTAGGTCATTAATCATAATAAAACATCCTAATACCATAATTGATGCATACATGTATATTAAAAACCCATCATTATAATAGGGCAATGTCAGAACAAGTGTGATGACTAATAGTCTCCTCTATTCCTTTAAATTTTCCGTAAATTAATTTTTCAAGAAGAAATTGGTTCCCAACTGAGTGACCATTGATTGTTATTTTTATATTAATGAAAAAAGTTTCCAAAATCAATTATAAAATCTATATAAACCCATTAAACTACGGACCTCAGTCAATTTGGTTAGTCTGGGACAAAGTTCTATATCTTTCATCTTGGATGGATCTACTAATATATCCTCATATTAGATTATATAACAAATAAATTAATCCTTTTACAGCCAAAATTCACACTTTGTAAATTTTTAAATTAAATTATCATTCATTTTTTTATTTTGAACAATTTTTATGTGATTTTAATTCTCTTACATGATCATTGGCTTGATAATAATTTTTTCTATAATGACTACCAAAAACATATCAATGTATTATATAATCATAATATTAACTAAATCGATGAAGATATCGATTGAATTAGTAAGATCGAATAGAATTAATATATATTAATAAATATTTTACATTGTATGGAATCATATTTGGGGGCATTTCTCGTATCATGAACCTCAATTGATGATACAATAAAAAAATGTAAATCATGGAAATTTATGAATCTCAACACATTTTTTCCAAAAAGTCATCAATATGTGGAAGATGATACTTTTTATTAATTATTATCTTCATCAGCACTCGTATGTTATGGTAGAGTCTCATTGAACAATCTTTTTTTACAAAAAAACATGGGTACACAAAGGTGACACAGTTAGATGAATGAATCCCTTTTCACATTTTACCTGAGTTTTTATCCAATTTCTATTTCTCAATTGAGGATATTCAATAGGGAGTCATTGAAATTTTAATAGGTACAAGTTTGAGTTCCATTGAGAACAAAAAATCATGTTTTTCTAGAAGGGAAGGAAACACACAAAAAATGCATAAAAAATTCCCAAAAAATAGGTATATCATTGATTTCTTATTTTTATACAATATTTTGAGAAATAAACGTTTTAAATCGGAATTAAGATCCATGAAATGGAGTTGATCTCAATTGAATATTTTTGTCACGTTGATATTATAATATTGGTTTGTTTTGAATATCCAATGTTGATTTCCTTCCTCAACAATTGATGTTGGATTTATGTAGTGATTATATATCCATGACAAATATGACATCAAATTAAACCCATGGAAGATTGACATTATTGGTAGGAGAAAATTACTACCAACATAAACTAACTCTGAATATTTGAATGGATATGAGCTCATCATAAGATTTTGGGGTTTCCCTTATATTTATACATAAAATAATTTGGTTTGCATCATGATACCCATGTAAAATTTGATAAATATAATATAACTAGAATTTAAAATTTCAACAAAGATATTATCAGTTATAAGTAGATTGGACATGTACCATTCACAATGTTTTCATTACAACCCACTTTAGAATCATTGATCACGTGATACTTCCCCTTGTCTCTCGATATATGATTTTTTTGACGTTGATCATTATCATTGTCTATCATATATGGGAATTAGTTTCCATAGTGCTTGTACACCTTGTATTTGAAACACTTGTATATAGGTGGTGAATTTTTTATATGTTTTTATATATTTGGAAGTTTATATGATTTCTTATCATTAATTTGGTTTTCAATTTCTTCCTTAAAAATGTAAAACATTTACTAGTCCCCTAACAAAAATATCCTCCATGGTTCATCCAACACAATGAGAATATAAGAAATAGTGTGTACTTCTATCCATCATTCATAGATATTCATTAGAATTCTATTTTTATCTTCTTATCAAAACCATTAGATTGATTCATAACTATATCCACCATTTCCACATTGATAGATCATCGAACAGTCTCTTCATATCTATTGAGATACTTTATGATTAACACCCATTAGAGGATTTGATTTAAGACACTGAATAATTAATAATACCGAAATTCAAGTTGGATTATAATACTAAATTAATGCCTCAAAAGTATTGTAAATATTTCCTCATAGGTACCAATGGATTCACCATCCATTTTTATATAAATAAAACTCCTCGCCTTCTTCATATGATTATTATGAAGTGAATACTTATTAAATTTTTTTCATGAACTCATCCCAATATATAGAGTAAATTCATCATGTTGGAATATATTCTTGATAAGATTATACAATTGATAAGATTAACCATCATAATTATATTTAAAATACAATAATTTTTCAGGTTTGAAACACTAGATAATGGAAAATATCCTTTTATTGGTACCAATTAGTTTTTTAGGAACTAGTGGATTAGGAATACCTACTCAAATAAGGTGGAAATTTCCTAAAAAATTACCCAAATGTTGGTCCCTCTATAATTTTTTTGGATGTATAATATGATTTTTTGATTATGAATGTTGTGTGAGTTATAATTTTTTTTTTCATTTCATCTCAAATAAATTTTAGATAGCCATTTGAATAATAAATTCACAGTCTATCTTGGTCATCATTTGTAATATTCCACTGGTTTCCATCAATTGACTGAAAAAATAAATTTAGAGAAACAATTTTGAGGAACATCATTATCATTGAAAACGATGTTATAAATCATAATTTTCTATAATTATTGTATCTTAAACATTAATCATATCATAAACCGTGAAATGAAATAGGATTTTATAACATTTAATAATATCCTAACATATATAAATGAGATGAAATTTATAATCATTTTGTCATATTATCATAGAAAAACCCATTTACAAATAAGCTGGTATCACGGGAATATTTTCAAGGTATAATATGTTGATGAAAAATGGGTTTTATAAACATTTTGACAAAATAAATAGGAACCATTAAGTGAAATAAAAATAGTTTTAACTTTGGATAATATACTTAGTAAGGCCTGAGTGGCATCCACAAATGTAATCATAGATGAAAAATGATTTTGATCGATCATTTTAAACATTTATTGAGGAAAATGTCCTTTACAAATTAAAAAAATATTCAATCATAATACATTTATAAAAAAATCTACATAAATACCCATGAAATTTTATAAAAGAAATATTTAATGAAAATGTTGTTAATATTCATGGGAAGTTTTATTTATTACATATCTGTTAAAATAATCATTCCATTAACATTTTTTTAAACAAGCATTGTATTGAAAGGATATGAAGAATCTATAATAAATTAATTAATATAATACGTGGAAATAATTTATATTATAAATACTAGATGGATAATAGGAAATTTTTCAATACCTTTTCAGAAAACCTGGCTTTGTAAGAAAATAGATTTTTGATTAAATATAGAAATAAATTCTTATTTTCATAAACAAATAATAATTAAATGAAGTTATAAATAATTTTAGAGTTGTGATATTACATTAAAATGTCTTCAATAATAAAATTATGATAAAACAAATCAGTTATAATGGGTATGGGTCCTAATATTTTATCATCAGAAAAATGATAATAGTTTATCCTTGTAAATGATGAAATTGAAACATAAAATCATTACAACTTTAGTAAAGTTGAATTATAAGCCCAATTAATGAATAACATAAAATAGATCATATAATATTATTAGTATAAATAAATTCATTATATTTCATTTCATATTTGTTATATATATATACCTCATAAATGATGATATGTGCATAAAATAACATATGTCTCAATGAAGGAAAATTGAGGCAAAAATCTATTATATTTTTGGATAATTTTAAACTATAAACACCCTGAATGATAGAGAAAAAATGTTTTTATAAAAACCAATAATTTTAATAATAATAATTATAATAATATAAATTCACCAGCATTATAGAGAACAATGAAAGGAAACTCAGGGTGGATATTGAATTTTATTATAGAATTTAAAAATTATACACCAATCAGAAACTGATATTATAATATTTTGAATCATATGTCCCAATAATGAAAAACATAAAATCAAAAATGGTATTTCAAGATAATATAAATATTCATGATATATGATGTAAAATGGGATATATATATATATAACACAAAAAATAATCTAATTTTGAGTTTTTATATATCTGATTTATTGAAACAAAGATTATAAATCCCATACCTTATTTCTTAACATCCATTAAACATGTTCAAAAGAAAAATTTAATAAAAAATACATTATTATAATTATATTATCGAATAATATTTATATTTTTCATACTATATAATATTTCCTAATGAACTTCTATTTCCAATTTATTAAAAACCCTTTGACAATGTATCTTTTTGGGTAAAAACCACTTTGATTCTCATATATTGTTTGATTTCATGTTTTTGTTACTCCTACATTCATAATGATTTCATAACATACATTATATTTTAAATATATGAATATAATCTATATTAATTAAATATATATTTATATTAATGAATAATATTTAGTGATAGAAAATTAAATACACCATTCGTGGAGATGGTTGTTCGTACATATGAATGAATTTACATTCCATTTACATATTGAAATTATAAAATGGAAGTTAAATTATATAGTTATAAACAACATATATATTCATTAAACATTTCCTTAGAAACATCCATTTAAATAATTAGTGAATCACTTTGCTTCGCAAGGTAGTAGTCCACCATACACCCAAGGGACATTATCATATTCTAAAAAAATGTAGATTATAATGGTATTGTTGAAATAATAATCCCAAAAATAATTGTAATATCATATATTAAAATTTATTCCAGCACAATACCCAATTGGGATAGGTGGTAAGTGAAACATGAATGACATCGATTCATAAGGTTGTAGTCCTCCAAACACATGACCTATGAATGTGTAACCCTGTTTGATTGAAGTCAACTGGTTGTACATCCTGACCATAACATAAAAAAACATTATTTCATGGATGATACTTATGTTATTTTTTCATCTAGTTATAATAAAAATGTTATTGGGTGGTGAGATTAATATATCAAAAATGGTTGTTGATGAACATTACAACTTATTTTTGAATTATCATTAAGATTTTACCATAGCTATCCTTGGGGGAATTTGTATTCAAACTAAGACTTCCATGATGATAGAAATGTAGTTGGGAAGTTATTTTGGTCGTTACATTCTTAAAAAAATGCTTTCACGGTGTGTGGATGATCTGAGTGGGTGGCCTTTTAAAAGTGAGTTGAGTGGAAATCATGTATTATAATGAAATAAATAATTATATTAATGTTTTATTTAATATTAGAAGGCTATAATAACCTTCTATTTTCAATACTACAATATATACGGTCTAAAAATCTGATTTAATAGATGTTGGAAATTGTTTTGGTAATTTTAACCCTTATCATTTTAATTTAACCCATAGTAAACCCATCTTTAACTTAGCCACGATATATATTTTTTATTCCGTTAACTATTCATTATTTTCAAATGTTTTATTATATTCAATAAAATTATTAATTTTTATGTCTTCAAATATGGAATCTATTTTTTCATTTTCTATTAACAAAATTGGAAAAAATTAAAATAAAATTAATCCTACTGATACAATTATAAAGCATGGTTTTAAACATTACAATGTTTTTATATCATAAATCAATATAAAACAGATTACATTCATCTAAATAGTATTAATATATATATTATATATATAATTTTACTTTAAAACAAATTAAAAAAATAATATAGCATTATAAATAACAAAAATTAAAATGATATTTCCATTTTAAATTTACAGTTTATCTGCATTCATCAATAAATTAAACTTTTAGTAAAAATCCAAAAAAGTGACTATGAAATAATATTTTCATGGAAATATAAATATATTTTATATTTTATCATATTCATTTTTTAAATGTGTGAAAAAATTATTTTATTAACTCTCTTAAAAATAAATAAAAGACAGTTTTATGAAAAAATAGTTGTTTCAAATCATGGAAAGACAATACCGAAAGTAGAGGTGTTTGTATTAATAATATTTAAACATATAAAGTCATAACAAATAATATTTAAACTATAGATATTGTTATTAATATAACTATGGTCAACTTTTTAGTTATAATACCCGTGTTTAAATAACTATGTTATTAATCTATCATTCTTTTTTTAAAATATAGTGTCGTGTGAAAGGAACATTATCCCAATGGTTTATGTAGAGAGTGTTTATCATGGTATATTATGTAACACCTGATATCAATGAAGTATAATTAATTTGAAAAGAATAATAAAAATTCAAGGTGTTACACACCACATCCCCCAATAAAAGGATAATGAAAACTGGCTAAAGCAATACTCCTTGTTTTTGATTCTCTTCTATTATTTTCATAGAATCCATGAAAAGATATATAAATCAAGAAAAAGATTTATTGATTCATAGACACCAAAATAACCTAAAATATCATTAATTTTATCTAACCATGTATTAATATTTACTTTGTTCTATTTTTCCCTTTTATCATCTATTCCCAAATGGTGGAAGGAACCACAAATCACCCATGAACTAAGTTCACGTTGTCACAATCCAATAACCATACTAGAGACTCATCAGATGAAGTTATTCATGCTAATATCATTAGCAGTTTTTAATATAACTCATTATTTTCACTATCCTGTGTACCAACATTAACATGACAATAAATGGTGCACTTTTTATCCCTTGTAGATGCTAAGATGCATCAACTAACCGTTAAACAAAAAATACCATCAACCGTTACACCACATCCCAAGGAAACAATCTATAATACATTGATTTCCTAAAAATATAATCTAAAACAATATTATCATTCCCCATATCATAATTTATCGAAAAATAACATGTCTATACATACGCTACAGAAAGAGTCATATAGATATTCATGTACCAAAAATATAATGTATAATGCAACATATTGTGGCATGTGTATATGAAATATTTGTCAGCAAAATTATTTTAGTAAAGATAATTATGATCTTAGAACACACCATCAAAAAACTATTCATGCATAGGTTAGTTCCCAAATTGAAATAAAGGGGTTCACTTCCTTGCATCGAGGGGGATACAGATACACTACTCTTCTCTAATTTCTTTCCACATCCATTTCATTAATACATAGTCTTCTTGTTATTAGTACCATAATGGATACCCACTTGAGTATTGTAAAATCATAGAGCTGATACAGTATGTGTTAGAATATGTCCTGCAACTCTATCCTCCTTTATAATTTTCTCTGTAATAGGGGGCTTGTGATGAACCTCTTTATATGTCATCATATCAACATTCCGAATTTGATCCCTTGGTAGCTGTTAATCTACAATATCTGACAATGTGAATTTTGATTCCTCATCCGCATTCATGTGTAATGATAAGAAACATAACTCAATGAAATGAGAATAGTAAGAAGACATCAATAGATAACCCATTTAAAGATCCATAAACTGTTGAGTGTGATCCATCATCAAAATAACATACAACAACTTGATGAATATGAAATTTAGGGTCTCGCTTGTACGTCCCTGATGAATCTTCACCTTTTACATCACACCCCACCGCCTCCTAATTTACCGTTAACAAATTAAATCATTATACATTATGAATAATTACTCAATATCTCCACTCAATTAATTTCCCCCTTAATGAATTAAATCTTCTCCCAAAAATCCATAGGAATTCCAAAACACTTGAATGTTCATAGATGATTAATCTGTAGGTATTGATCATATATTACTATATTTATTGAAACCCCTCTAACTTTCAACAAAAAAACATATAATAACCATGTCTATATTGGATATGCTGCTTATAAACAATAGCATATGTAATATAATTCTCATTTTTCACATCCAATTTATATTATAGTGGAATTGTGTTGTTATCCCTCTAAAAAGTATAATGACCTAAAATTTTCAGTACTACCCTATGAAATTTTCTAGGAGTCATTGCTTGAATGAGAACACACATAATAAATTTAGACCTCAATAATTTATAGATATCATCTCAGGTAATTTATTAGGTTATATAAGTCATTTTCATCCAAAAAACATGTCTTATATTCCAACATGTAGTGATATGGTGAAACAATTCTAGTACTAACCATGTCTATATGAATCCTTTTTCAAATCTTCACATTATTCAATATCATATTTATATATATTTATAAAAGAAAAATAAATCTTAGAAACAAATAATATAACTACCAACATATAATTTCACAAAAGAAAAAATTGTCTCTAAAAAATTAATAATATAAACAACCATTCATAGAAATAAACATGTAGATATATGAAATATGGAAATACATGACTAATAATGATGCATAAAAACACCATAATCAGAAAAATAAAATAAAAATTCAATTAGGGACCATCCTAAATCTATGTATCCAAATCTATAATCACACTCCCATCAATGGTATGTCATAAGACCACAAAAATAGTGATTTCGAGGAAAATATGTTAATCCCCTTAACATGGTCCACATATGATAAATAATATATAGATTTACTAATACATAATGAAGATAAAATAATAGAAAAAACACCCTAAAACAATATCATGACACCCCTACCAAAATAACCATGTCTAATGTATTATCTCACATGACCTCATTAGACTCCTTCATACAGAAGTGGATTCTAACTAGTAGTTGTATTGTCCCAGTCCCATGTTCCACCCAAAGGTACCCCGAACTAGGTTGGTCACATAACCTCATGTTCTTTTTCCCAGACACTAGAGGCTACCCACTAGCAGCGAGGACCATAGTCTAATAGTTGGGAAACGTTGAACTCAATGGTATAGTATACATAGAATAATAATCAATAATAATCAATAGAGAATGCATTAATACCATACAATAGAAGTAAACTGTGAAGGGATAAGAGTATAAATAACTGTAACATATATATATGTAAATCATGCATGAAACATGAATCTAGGAAATCATTAAAACAATTCCCAATGATGAAAATACAATACTAAAACCAATATACTGAAAAGTATGTAATCTCCAATAGCATCGCAAGATTCAACTTGGTCCCATGCTCTCCATATCCATCATAAATCAAGTAACTTATAAAGAAAGGAGCATTCCCTTACCTACACCTGAAACCATATAATATTTTTGGGTCCAAACCCATGAACCAAGCAGGGTGTGAGATGAATCCCAGTAGGAAACCACCAAGAGATCTGTGCCTAACAGTATGTGAATGGATATTGTAGGAAATATGAAAAATTAAGAAACAATGTAGGGAGTACTCAAATGTGGACAATCATAAAATTATCAATTACTTCATTAACATTTATTAATTATTCAAAACATTGAATAATATAACCTCAAGATCTATCCAAATCATTATATCGACCTATTTAATTGTAACAATAGATGTCTCAGACGACCATCTGAACCACCAATTAAGAATGAGTACAATATTTTGATTTGAATTGGTAGATTCGTCCCAATCATTCAGTTATTCATACCAAACCTATAGGAATGCTCTCATGTTCTCACCACATTGGTTTAACATCGAACTAATAAATAACCAACAACCACCTGTGTAGCTCTCATAGTCAATACCCTTGGGCCCACTTGACATCAATAATATATACATGACCATTAGGTATCTCTCACAATCAATACACCCTAAGTCAACGAAGTATAAATAATCATAAATGGCATCCTGGGTAGCTCTCACAGTCAATACCCCTAGGTCAATTTGTACACCATGGGTTTTATAGTCCTATGTAAATAAACATAGAAACCCCCATAATTTTCATGTTATAAGGATCTCATGGTCCAATGAATATTATCATGTATACAACATTGATTAAAGTCTCTACAATCAATTTGAAATATTACTTGGATCAAATATACTCAAAGCATAAAACATGCATCAGATATAACCAATCAAATCAACCCTAAACAACTCATGGAATGGAAAATATGGTATGCCTTATATGGAACCTAGGCCAAATGGCCAATAATAGTCAAAAAAGGGAACAATTCCTTGGGGTGTCCTGTAAACAAGGGTATACAATCTTATGCATAGGAAACAAACCTTTTGCAAGGCCCGTCCCTCGGGCTAGTGTCCTGACTACCCCGAGCCCGCCTCCCAAAGGATAGGGGATGATGAATAGCAGTAAAGGCATCAAATTGCAAGTAGAATGCATTTTATATGATACCTGTATGCACACACACACCCAACCAAGTCCCAAATCACAAAACGGAATCATCATACCACTAAAAAAATGAGTATAATTGCAATTGGATGGTATGGGACCAGAATAGAAGGCCAACTGAAAAAGAAATTCAGTTAAAAGGTAAAACAACTCTAGAGGTCGTCTACAAAGGATCCTACCTGAATAGTAGGTACAGATATTTGCTACGACGCTCTACATCAACTGTCACTGCCATCCACCATTAGGTCCTAGCTACCCATGCCTTAGTCAAAATTGCATTTCATCTGCCCAAGAAACAACAAGATACGGGCGAAGCACATGAAGGGGAAATTATAACAATAACTAGTAGATACCCCAAGACCCCTAAAGGTCTCCTAGAATTCCAAGAATTAAAAATCACGTAACATAATATCATTCACAAGACCAAAACAAAGAAAACTAAAACTAGGTATATTCTAGGGTAATAATAGTAGCGTCACCAATCACATTGTCGAACACCTCAGCTATTGGAGAACACTTCTTATATCAAGTACAGTGGAACTAAAGGGCACACAAAGATGCTACCTACAAACCATGAATGGATTATTTACTCCTCCTCATCACGTTCAGTGGATATGTTGAGTCACACAGAGCCGCTCCCCACCAAGGCATGCTAAGGTACTCCTCCTATCGAGTATCGTTGGTATTCCAAGTCAAACAGATGTTTTACCCATTGTGGTAGTTCCAGATCACACAGAGCATCTTCCCATTGGGTAGTCAAGTCACAAAAAGTCAACAATCATCTATCTAAAGGTCTTAGCCAGCCATATGGTTTCGTATGTGGCACACTAAGGAGAACAGATCCTTAAGACATCATTCATATTTCAACCAACAAGAAGTCTCACAAATATGTAACCTGATGATTTTTCATGTCATAAGGTTTCCAACACAATATATTGCACGATAATTGGATTCTTGGTCTGTATGTTATAGGAATTTCATTTCCAAGGGCCCGGTTGGATTTCGGTACGATCCAACCTGGCCAACCTCCATCATTCTACAAAAGTCACATAGAGTATCTCAAAAGTACCATCTCGTCAAAATGGTTTCAGTGCGATTAACTGTTCATCAAATAGATTTCTCATTTGAGAGTTATTCCCAATTAAATGTAACTTGTTTGAATGTGTTCTAGGTCTAGTTTGACTAGGTAACACCGATTGGACCGTACCGGGTCGAACCTGCCCGTTTGGCTCTGAACCAGTCAACTAGACCTACAGCCGCAACCCGCTAGGAAAAATTGTTCTGTCTGGACTCCTTGGCAGTGAAACCCACCAGGATCATAATGGACTACAGTTTCATGCCGACTCCATTCTCCCTAGAGGCGGCATAGCCACTTCTGAAACCTACCCATGCAGCTGGTCGACCATGCCCTATCTACCCACTTGATGGATTTACTCCTCCACATGAAGCCATGTCGTCACGGCGTAACTCCACTAAGTCACATCCCATCATGGTCACGACTTCTTTTCTACCCAGGAGCACTTTCGGGGTGCTCCTCTGCTAGTGTTTCTACCCATCATGGTCGCGACTTCCGTTGTCCAATCATGCCACCTTGGCGCACCTCCTTCTACAGCTACAAGTTGGGCTGGCGGCCAATCTATTATTTGTCGGTCACATGGCTGGTACCACCAATTTCCACCATAACATCTGATCATCCATGAAATACGCAACCAAAACTCAAAATGACATAGGGTTTGGTCCTTGTTCGTTTTCCATGTGCCCTCCGTGATAGAATTATATCAGGGAAATGATTATATAAATGTAAAACTCTCATTATGAAAAATCTTCAATATCCTCCCACATTCTAAGAATGAAACATGGATAAACCTATTGTTGGTTCATGTGAGTTCTTTATAATAATCATGAATGTGGTAAAGGAGAGAAATCAGTCATAAAACTACCTACCATGTATTTGTTGGAAGGTTCTACAGAAGAGGAGAAAGTGTACATGTCTGAAGATGTTCGTCAGTTCTTTCCTTTTGTTGTCAATTCCACCAATTTCCATCACTCTATCATGTTCTTCATCATACCTAGACACATTCAACCAAGTTACATTTTCGGTTAATTTTTTTAAATTACATGGAATTAAAATTTTCATCCGACCCTTTCCAATTGATGTTATGATTCCCTTAATAGAATATCGGCACTACTGTTAATACAGTGCACTTGTATTTTCAATCTGATCAAATATTCAAAAGATAAGAAACGGTAGCCGTATATTTACTAAACATACCATAAAAAATATAAAAATTCCATTCTGGGATCTCTGGGCC
Organism: Viscum album; assembly: GCA_963277665.1. Taxonomy (NCBI): domain Eukaryota; kingdom Viridiplantae; phylum Streptophyta; class Magnoliopsida; order Santalales; family Viscaceae; genus Viscum; species Viscum album. The sequence goes on along the minus strand of OY728150.1, from coordinate 1,992,091,564 downwards.
TTGGAAATAGGTACCTTCAATTTTCACAGACTCGTAATAATCCCAAATAAATGTAAAAATATATATTGAATTTTTGTGTCCTTACATTCTTCCCACCATAGGGATTTTCATCCCCGAAATCTATGGAAAACTAGGGGAACAGATGTGGGTATTGACCATGTATCTGAGCTTCAAACTTACATGCCCTCTCCTAGAGATTCCCATGCTGCTAATGAACTCAAACCAGAGGAATCGACTGATCATGATGAACCCATTCCTCTCGATTCTCTATCCCCACAGGGAACTCTGCAAAGGTCTCCCCATCATCGATGTCTAGCTCACCCCTGTCGATAATGTGTGATGGATCATGAACATACCTCCTAATCTGTGACACATGGAAAACATTATGCACCTGGTGCATCTGTGGGGGAAGCACTATATTGTACACCACCTCTCCTACTATGCTGAGGATCTGGAAAGGCCTGGTGAACCTCATAGATTGCTTGTCTCCCTAGCCAATCCACTGTAATCCTCATAGAAGTGATACTCATAGAAAGACATGGTATCCCTCCTCAAAAAACAAGGTTCTCCGTCCCCTATCATCAAAATACTTTCTATGGATATATATAGTCTTCATCTACTTCTGGATGATCTATACCTTCTATCTGATATAATGTACCATCTATGGACACATAAGTGCCGACTCCGCTAGGTTTTTCCAGTATAGTGGTGATCTATAAGGTCTCCTGTACAGGTCCTCAAACAGAGCCATGCCAATTGTGGAGTGATAATTCTTGTCGTAAGTGAACTCCAGCAGTGGATTGTTGTCCTCCAAACTATGGCCAAATCATGGACACAATCACAAAGCATATCCTCAAGTGTTTGTATGATCCACTCCGTCTGACCATATGTTTGAGGATGAAAGGTAGTGCTCAAGTGTAGCGATGTCTTGAAAGCTACCCACAATACCTTCCACAAGCGGGATATAAAACATGCATCATGATCTGAGATCATCGTTGATGGAACCCCATGAAGTCGTACCATCACCAATACATAAAGGTTTCCTAAACTCTGTACAGATCACTGCTCTCAGATATGTAGGAAGTGGGCTGACTTGCTGAGTCGATCAATGATCACCATGATGGAATCGTGGCCCCTAGACGTACGTGTTATCCCTTTCATGAAGTATATGGATATACCTTCCCACTTTCCTTTTGGAAACTCTAATTGATTATCTATGCCAGCTAGTACATGATGCTCAACCATTACTTTCAAACAAGTGACGCATCATGATACGAAATGAACCACAACTTTATTTTTCTCTAGCCAATAGTACTGACATGGGAGGTTCTGGTAAATCATCACCACTCCAATATGTACTGCGAAAGGGGATGTGAGGGAATCCCTAAACACCTCCTCTTATAGCGTTATAGGAACCATGGTGCGTCCTCTGAAGAAGATGGCGGTTCCACACCATCAAGAAAATTATCAGGGGACTCTCGTATATATATCTTAGCACGTCGGGACTCACAGTCAATGTCCTAGAGACGAGCCTCCAGAACTCGCTGAGGGAGTGGGGGAGTGAAAAACATAAACATAAGGTTGGAAACTCCATCTATATCAATGAAGGATATCTACAACACCTCTAGCTTCTATGTCACCTCACTCAGAAACAATAGACCATACCACCTACTGAGTGTATAAACTACTTTGTTCCCCATTCCATGGGTGTATACTATCTCAAAGTCATAGTTCTAGAGGAACTCCATCCATCGATGTTGTCTCGAGTCCAGGTACTTCAATTAGAAGATATACCTGTGACTAATGGGATCAAAGTAAACAGAAAACTGTTGGACAATCAAGTAGGGTTACCACATCTTCTGTGCAATTACCACTACTGCTAACTCTAACTCATGGGTTTCATAGTTCTACTCATTCTATCTCAACTGCCCTGAGTTGTAGGTGAACACCACTCGCTCATGCATCCAGACATAACCTAGTCTAGTCTCTAAGATGTCATAGTAGACTACATACTCAACACCCTCTTTTGGTAGCCTCATGATGGGGGTACACTTCAGTATCCACGTTAGTTCCTTGAAACTCTAATGTCACTTCTCCATCCAAAAAAGGCTACCCTTTCCTTTTCAAAGGTTACATGGATACCACTTCCTTGGATAAGTCAATTAAAAATCTCTGGTAGTACCCAGGTAATCCCAGGAAACTCTGCACCTCGATCAGACATCTGGGTGGCTCCTAAGAAAGAACTACTTATTTCTTCTATGGATCCACTGCAACTCCAGACTAAAAGATATCATGACCCAGGAAGACGAAATTTCATATCCAGAACATGTATTCGGGAGTTTTCCAAAAATCTGGTTTTCTCAGAGTGTATCCAGAAATATCTGCAGGTGCATGGCGTGCTCCTCCTCTGACGTTATGCACACCATGATGTCGTCAATGAAGACTACCATGAAGTGATCGAGCTAATGGTCTAATATTATGTTCATTAGACCTATGAACATTGACTGAGTGTTGTTCACATTAAAGGGCATCACCAAGAACTAATAATGGCCATACAAACTTCTGAAGGCTATCTTTGGTACGTCGTCATCCCGTACCCTAAGCAGATGGTAGCCTGATATGTAGTCTATCTTCAAAAACCACAGTGCATCCTCCAGTTGGTCGAAGAAATCATCGATCCCTAGTAGAGGATACATGTTATTCATGGTCACATCGTTTAGGTGTCTATAGTCCACACAAAGACTCAGAATCCCATCTTCCTTCTTGGGGAAAAAATCGGGGTTGCCCATGGAGAAACACGGGTACTTACTAACCCTTTTTTATACAAGTCATAAAATTGTATGCTCAGCTCACCAAACTCCATGAAAGCCATTCAATATGCTGGTGACGATATCAGTGTCATCCTAGAGTACAAGTTAATGTATAGGTCTACTATTCAAAGAATAGGTAGTTACAGAACATCATCAGGGAAGACATCAGCATACTGGTCCACCAGTTCTGGATAGCTCGGACTCATCTCATCTACTACACCGATTGTGACAGTGGACAAGTGATGAGTAATAAGCAGTAACTTCCATGGAGAGATCCCATCATCTACTACAAAGCTTTCTTTCTTACCAGTGAAGTAAAAAACAGATTCCATCCTCATAGACACACATCACATTTCACCTAAAACAGTCGACCTGAGAATGGATTGTGGATATCCAGTCCATAACCAATATGACTTAATAAGGCCTCAACGCTACTACTAGGAGATCTGAGCTGTAGCTTTTGCCTCCTAGAGTGAGCTCACACATCCTACACTGGTATGAAATAATTATATTCTCTCTTATAGGAGTCTCTAAATGTAATGATCGAGCTAACAGCTCCATCAGAATCTCCATGCTCCGAACGAGTGTAGTACAATGAAAGAGTGACTGTCACCTGTGTCAATAAGAACTAAATATAGGGAGTAATAGACAAATATCATACATCTAATCATTTATTCAGAGTTTTTTTTATAGGCCTTGACTACCTAGAGCTGTGCTCGCCCCTGTCAACTTGCTCCCTATAGTCGGGATGGAATACCTGGGGTGGTAGGGGTAGAACCTCAAATCTTCAACCTCTACCTAGTACATGGCCTACTCCTCTACAACGTCTGCTTCCCTGCAGACCTCCATTCTCGAACCTAGGATGCTACCTAAATGGTCCCTCGACTTTCTATTGTTCATTTCTATGGCGGGTCGGGCAGTCATGTGCCATGTGTCCATGACCACCACACATAAAGCAATGACTGGCCTCCTTCTAACATCCATTGGACTCAGAGCCTTGCACTGCTGACCCTGGGTCATAGGGTCAACCTTTGAAAGACATGGAACACTAGGGAATACAAATCTGTTGTTTTACACATGTCAAAGAATCTATAATCTAGGGCCTTCTGGTAGCTCTAGATGTGTGGGCCTTGTCCTCCAAAATGCTCTCCATCATAAGGGTTTTCTCCAGTACCCCGACATGGGTGGTGATTCTGAGAGACACTACTAATTCCCTGACTCCTGCATGAGTCCTCGCTCGAATGTACGATCCCTGGAGAAAGGGACTAACACCAAGTCTGTGGTGTAGAGAGAGAGGTCAGTAAATCTCACTAAGTAATGGGCCACTAACATGTTGTCCTGCTGTAGGTGAAACAGCTCCTGAATATGCATAGAGCACAACATCACGGGGACAAACTCATCCCAGAAAAGCCCCCCAATGTCAACCCCTGTGAGGGTCACCTCATCGTGAATCTAGATGGTCATGATCCACCATATACCTACCGAGACCTGTAGAAATCTCACTACCAAGATCACCATTTGGTCATGATGTGTCCTCACTATGCGAAATACCCCCGTGAAATCCTCTTGCTAGTGATCATAGGCTTGAAGATCCATCTCTCCCTTGAACTTGGGAGGAATTTTCCATTGAAACTAATGTTGGGAACTGAGCCCATGAAAATCACCTTTTGGAACCATCGACAGTAGATGATGACCATCGGGTGGTGGTAGCACTGGTGCGCCACCCGGTGGGGTGATCTCAAACAGTGGTCCTTGAACGGATGCCTCGTTTCTAGGCATGCTATCTTCATGACCTAGTATCGGGATCCTGGCTGGTCATCCACATGGAGTAATCCTTAAATAGATCTAGATGAACCACATTTAGAAAATTATACCTGGTTTAATGAATCTTATTGAAATTAAAGAGACACTTATGCAACCAGTGTTTTCAGGTATTGAGAAGAAAAGTAGAATTCAATGTCCTAGTGTATGGATTTGTCATCCCTGGAACCAACACTGGATTCCCCAAATCAGAAAGTCAGACTAGCATCATTTAACACTATTGATCCAAGGAACGACATAGACTCCCAGTATTTGCGGGGGAAACGAAGACCCTCTGATACCACGTTGTCACGGCCTTTCCCCCGGGGCCTATGTTGTGACTACCCCATGCCCACCTCTCGAAGGCTTGGGGATGGAGACTAGACCTGAAGGCATTAAACTGCTAGTGGGAGGCATTTTCATTGATACCTATATGCACACACTTGTCCACCCAAGTCCCAACTCAGAAAAGAGAAATAACATAACCCTGAAAAACTGATTACATGTACAACTAAAAGTAAAGGGGACATAATACAACCCCGACTGAAATGGAAAACAGTGAAAAGGAAAAACAACTCCTAAGGTCCTCTTCCAAGGATCCTACCTGAAGGGTAGGTACATCTCATCGATGCGGCTCTCCATGTCAAATGTCACCACTGTTCCACTATAATAACCCAAATCCTCTTTTTTTAGGTATGTTACCCATGATAGATTTTTTTCGTGGTGTTAAGATTAATGGAGATCAATGTGATAGTTGGGAGAACATTGAATGAATTTTTGAGGCAAATGGGGAGCTACACTGGAGGTGCATAGTTTGTATAACTGTGTGGCCATACCGTGCATAGTTTGTCTTAGAGGCTGTAGCTTCTGCATGGTTAGCACACAATTTGTCTAACCATGTGGAAAAACTATGCGAGAGGGTTGGCTAAGGTAGTGGCTACCGAACAGTTTGTGCACAGTTTGTCTAACCGTGTGAGAAAACCGTGCAACCACTTAATCTTAGATCTTAAAATTGTGGATCTAACATGTTTTTGCCTCTATATGGTTCGTTTAAGCTGCTAATCAGCCATCACCCAGGATTACCCTTCCTTGAAGGTAGCAGAACCTCTCCCAAGTGTTTTGGAGGTGATCTCAAGGCCTCTCTTGGTGAATCGAAGCTAGTTTCTAAAGGTATGTGATCATTCTTCTTCTTTATTTCTCGGTTTCTTTGATCTACTTAGATATACTTCTACTCTTTTGTCAGTTTCATAGATATACACCTGTTATTGGTAGATCAAAGTGTATGGATGACAAGTTTGATGAGTTTTGGTCTTGGTCTTGTTAGGAAAATAGATCTAAGGTGGGTTCTTGGAGAATCAATTCGGTTTTCTTGTGCTTTCTTCGTTTGTTGGTTTTTTTTGTTAAAACCTTTGAGGTAGGTGGTTTGTTTCTCTACGTTTAACGTCTTTGTGTTTTTGTGAAAAAGTTCTAGAATCCCCTGATTGGGTATCTTGTGTGAGGGGTTTAGGTCCAATTGTTTAATTTCCAAATATTTCTTGTTATATTAAGGTTAATTGATAATAATACATGATTGTTTGAATGTTTAAGGATCACCCCATTGGTGTTATTGCTGTTTGGCTGTTTATCGCAATTTGGCATAATTTTCCTGCAAGGCAAACCCTTTTTCAATTGCTATTTTTCTTGTTATAACTGATTGCATGTGTTGCCTACTTTTTTAATTCTTTTGATGCATTGTAGCAATTAGCCAAGTAGTTGTTTAACTTACTTAGGGATTCTGATAGTCGATTGTGCACGACTTGACTGCTCGAGGCTATGTGAACAAAGTGCGGTAGACTAAAGAGGGAATCAACGATTAAGGGCTTCCCTAGAGAGTCTGTTGTAAGTAGTTTCGTACACAGGACCTACATGAATTGGACTTTGTGCTTCCCAATAGTGTCCTTAGTTTATGCATGTATCGAGACCACATGAGGAAATAGACGTAAGTGCTTCCTCAGAGAGCCTATAGCTATCGTTGCAAGACCATAGAAGAATTGAGGGTGAGAGAATCCCTAGATTTTATGTTCCTTTTATGATTATTTTACTAGAGGGGTCTGCTAGTAAGATCCACCTAGAGAGTCAGTCTGAATATTGATTGGTTGGTCGTGATGAGTCCACCAAGACAAAGAAGAATATTGGGTTTTGTACTGCATGTTGTTTAGGTAGTGTGCTGAGATACCTATTTTATTATTTGATATGCCTTGGGAATATAGGGCTGTTGCTAGATTCCTTGTTTGATAATTAAATGACTGAATTGAATTAATACTAAATAATTGTAAATAGAGATTTGGTAGGATTTTTTACTTTAGTGTACTCCTGTTTCTCTGCTGCTTTTACTTATTTTACTTTTTCTATATTGCTCACTGTCAGTAGGGAACATATCATGTGGTGGTTGCCTACTGGGATTTGTCTCACACCCTATTTGGGTCCTGCTTTTTGGCCCAAGCATGTTATATAGTTGAAGGTTTGGATAGGGATTGTGTCCCTTCTACATCAGGTACATGATTACTGGTTGGAGATGGAGAGAATATGACCGAGGCTAGGCTTGCGATGCTGCTAGAGTTACTATTTAATTTTAGTAGTTTTTTCTCAGTTGTATTTCAGCACGTTGTTGTGCTTGCTTTTTTCCATAGATACTTGTATCTGATGTATCATTTTCATCATTATTATATTATACATTGCTTCCGCTGTTTAGTTTCAATTATGGTATGATGTTTACTTCTTCCACTATTGACTATTATTTCCATTTCATTGAATACCTAACCAAATGAGGACATAGTTTCCCCAATGACTCACCAAGGACATCACTTATAGTCGACAACCTCTGGAATTTGGGGAAATGCGTTTAAGGTCATGTGGTGAACCGGGTACGGGGCACCATTTGAGTGGCTCCAGATTCAGGTCGTTTTAAAGTGGTATCAGAGGGAGGTTCTTTCCTTTTCTATTGACGTACTATTTAGCGACATTAAGCATGGATATGACGAAATGGGAATATGGTAAATAGCTGTGCCGGGGAGTTCTAGAACCCGTGTATACAGAAAAATCCAGATTTCCTTGAATGTTGCAATTTTTGATTTTTAAAGATGTTATAATTTACTTGATTTCACCATTGGGTGGTGCACTTGTTTTGTGTTGTTACTATTTATATAATTGTGGTTCTATTTTGTTACAAATAGATGAGATGAGGGTATGCCATCTAATTCATCATATAGGAACTTGTTAGAAAATCACATGTCATGCCTCTTGCCAGGACATCAAGGTTGCATTATAATTTACATGCTTTTGTGATAGAATTTTTGATAGACGATGCATACTATTGTGATAGCTACTTTGAAAGAATACATGCCATGTTGGTAGGGTATCTTTTGTTAGAGATTCCTTATCATGTATGCCAAAATTTGGTCTTAGAGGTGTTATGGGCCCTCGAGGATCAGAATTTGGTGGGTCGTGATTTTGTTATATAGTTTACTTGTTATATGCATTGTTATGATGCCAAGATTTTTTTCGTGGGGAGTATGGGCCCCCACGGATCGGAATTTTTCACCTTAATAGTTTTTTTCGGTGTTTTCTGGCCTCCGGTAAAGTTCTTGAGGCTACTTTCTGGAAAAACCCAGAATACACGTCGTCTACCTTATGAATACACGCCGTGTAGTTTTTTGCTGTGTCACTGATCGTGCGAGCAAGGACATGCATTATGGAAAATATTGTAGGAACACACCGCGTACTAGTTTAGCATGCCGTGTAGTCTAAAATAGGTACACATCTATGTCATGAACAACACGGGATCTTGTTAAGTACACGTTGTGTATGCCTTGAAAAACCCATGTAGTTTTGTCTTAGAGGAGCCGTGTGGCTTAACCGTGTAGAAGGACTCGGGTAAGGAATGGAATTCAATTACACTCAGTGTGTGGTAATAACACGCCGTGTATATGGGGTGTTACATGACCAGTTTAGGTAGGAGTACACACCCATGTAAATGACATAAGGTAACATGCCGTGTAGTCATGTCTCCTTAACTTGAATGCCTTTTTTCCTTGTTCATCCTTGTGCCTTCAGTTTCCTGTCTTGGTTAATCCTAAATCTGAAGTGTACTTTTGACCATTCAGAGCTATGGCATCAAGAGGTTCTCCCGTTGTCCATCAGGAACCAGGAACCGATTGTACGTCTGATACCACAGATCAGGGACTACCAGTAGTTCAGCCTGTCATTCCGGACATGGAACCAGCAGTGGTTCCAGACATTGGTGTCGATTCTCAGTTCAAAGAGGGTTTCATGAGATTTATGCAGACTGTCCAGGGACCTCAACATCATGCCCCATCTTTGGTAGAGCTGATGCGTGTTTTTCAGCAGCAACATCCTCCCACGTTCACAGCGGATGGAGGACCGTTGGTTGCGGAGTTGTGGCAAGAATCCATGCTATCCATATTCATGAATCTAGAAACAACTCTATAGAGGGGAGTTAATCTTGCTAATTATATGATTAGACATTCCGCCAAGAGATGTTGGGATGTGGTCTCGAAGGCAGGGCACTGACATGCTATGGCTTGGGACGAGTTTCAGCGTATGGTCTATGACTAATTCTAACAGGAGATGCTAAGGGATGTGAGACCTAGAGATTTCATGAACCTACATTAGGGAACTCTCACAGTTATGGAGTATTCCTCTAGCTTCATAGAGTTACTGTGTTTCACTCCTGTTTTGGGAAATGATGAGCTGTTCTTAGCGAGGAAGTTTGAGGAAGGCCTCAGACCGGACATCAGATCTTAGGTGAACGTCTTTCAGTTGACTTCTATTACTTTGATAGTCAACCAAGTGCTTATCATAGAGAGAAATTTGAGGGATACTAGAGCTGTTGACCATGGTGGTTCAGCAACCAGGGCTGATTCTTTTCAGGCAGACAGAAGGAAGTGCCACTGAGAGTCTACATGAGGTGACCCTAAGGAAGCGATGTATTCCTTATAGTAGACAAGATCTTATTTATGGACACAATGTGGTGTGCAATCAGTGTTGAAAAAGTAGGTATAAGAATCCTCAGTTCCCGAGAGGCCTAGTGGAGTACCGATCTTATTGCAAGATGGGTCATCTGCAGCGTTTTTGCAAGGTTTTTCTTCCCATGTCTTGTGAAGGAGGATTAGTTTCAACTCCACGTAAAGGAGCAGGATTACCAGTCCCACTGCAGAATGGGAGCTGGAGTTCTTCAGGTCATTTAGGCTAGGGTAGAGGCGGTGGATGTAGTGGTCAGGCTTAGGGAGGGTCAGCTCAGGAATCTCTGGCGGCTACACAGGGCCGCGGTGCTTTCCAGACATTTGCAGTAGAGAAGATTCATCAGGAGTAGGATCCTGGACCATCCACAGTTCGAGGTACAATTTTAGTAGCCTTAGTTTTATCCCCTGCACTTTTCGATATAGGAGCTTCTCATAGATTTTTTCTGTGCATACTGTGGAAAGACTTAGACATACTGTTTTTACTTCTGAGGACATGTTGACACTAGACACACCGTTGGGGACTAGAACGGCAAGTGTACGTCAGTGCTTAGACACCCCCCTTGAGGTTGTTGGGTGTCATTTTTCATGGAACCTCTATGTTTTGGAAATGATATGCTATGATGTCATTATCGGTATGGACAAGTTAGTTCCCTTCCAGTCCTTTGTCGATTGCTATCGTCGTAGGGTGAGTTTTACATCATCGGTGGGCGGATCATTTCTCCACAAAAGCGAATGGGATGTCCAGGCGAGTAGAGCTGGACCAGAGGATCATGGGTTGGGCGGTGTTACCGCCCTGATCTCCAGCTTATATCTGGATGACCATGGGACTTCTCAGATAGATTTTACTTGAGTGGTTAATCATTTTCCAGATGTCTTTCCATAAGAATTTTCAGTTTTGCCTCTAGAGAGAGAGGTAGAATTTTTTATCTAGCTTCTCCTAGGAGTGGAAGTGGTGTCCATTCCTCCTTATAGGATGGATACACCGGAGATTCAAGAGCTTATGAATCATTTGGAGGAGTTGCAGGAAAGGGTTTTCATCCGACCTAGGGCTTCTCCTTGGGGTTCACCAGTCCTGTTTGTGAAGAAGGTAGACGACACCCTTAGGCTTTGTGTGGATTATCGGAAGCTGAACTAGTTGATGTTCAAGAACCGATATCCATGGCCACATATAGATGATCTCTTTGATCAGCTTTGAGGATACAGAGTGTTCTCGATGATCTAATTGAGATCCAGATATCATCAGTTGCATGTCAGACCATCTAATATACCTCTTAAAGCCTTCCAGAGCAGGTATGGTTTGTATGAGTATTTGGTTATGCCATTTGGTCCCATGAACGCGCCAGCTGTTTTCCTTGCACTGATTAACAGAGTTTTCCATCTTTACTTGGATTCTTTTGTGGTGGTTTTTGTGGACGATATCTTGGTGTACTCACACACTCGACAAGACCATGCTGCCCATCTTCAGATCATTTTGAGTACACCGAGGAAGAATCAATTATATGTTATCATCTCAAAGTGCCACATTTGGATGAATGAAATTCACTTCCTGGGTCATTTCAACTCTAGGACATGAGTATTAATAGACCCAGAGATGGTGATGGAAGTAGTTTCCTGGGAGCATCCAATGAATTTCTTCATGGTACGAAGATTCTTAGGGCAGCCTAGTTACTACAGGCAGTTTGTAGAAGACTTCCCACGCTTATCAGCGTCGTTGATGGGTTTGACTAAGAATGGGGTAAAGTAAGTTATGTTAGAAGCATGTGATTCAGCTTTTCAAGAGCTGAAGGAGAGACTGACTTTAGCACCGAGTCTAGTTTTTCCGGAGCCAGGCAAGAGTTATACAGTTTTCTGGGATGCATCTGGCATCAGTCTTGGATAAGTGTTTATGTAGGATGATTATGTCGTCTTATATGGATCTCAGAAGTTGATGCCACATGAGAGGAACTATCCTACGCATGACCTAGAGTTGGCTGCAGTTATGCATTCTTGGCGTTGTTGGATACATTATCTTCTGGGAGAGAATTTTGTGGTATATACTAACCACATGAACCTCAAGTATATATTCATGCACCGTGACTTGAATATGAGATAGTGGAGGTGGGTTGAGTACCTACAGTCATTCAAATTTGAGCTTGCTAATACGCCTATGAAAGGAAATTCTATGTAGACGCACTGAGCAGGAGGACACAAATACAAGCAGTTTAGGAGGCCAGCTGTGAGTGGAAGCTTATGGTTATGTTATCTGAAATGCATTTGGAGGTGCACGACAGATAGGGGAAAACATTTCTTTCTTCTTTAGTTGTTACCTCTAACCTTCTTGACCGAGTTCGAATGAGTTAGCTATCATATTCAGAAGGCCTAGTACTGCAGGATACCATGTCAGGAGAGGACCCTCTTTCCGGATGGGCCGTAGGTGAGGATGAGATCTTGTGTTTCTAGGGACGTGTATTGGTGCCACCAGATATACATGTGGAGATAATGCGAGAATTTCATTCCTCAGTTTGGGAAGTTCATCCTAGAATCACCTAGATGTATCGTGATCAACACCGCCAGTATTGGTGTCCTGGTATGAAGAGAGAGGTTGCTAGTTTTGTCATGAAGTGTTCCATCTGTTAGCAAGTGAAGGTGGAGCACCAGTGTCCAGAAGGGCTTTTAAAGAAGCTACCCATTCCCGAATGGAAGTGGAATGATGTCGCGATGGACTTTGTGACAGGGTTAACAGGATCTCTTTAAGGTAATGACGCTATATGGGTTGTCATTGATAGTCTCACGATGTTTGACCACTTATAGCCAATTAAGGAGACCTTTGGTGTTGATGAGCTTGGACGGTTGTACATCTGTGAGATTGTATGCTTGCATGGGGTTCCGAGGACTACCATTTCATATTAGGACACTCGTTTCACGTCGCATTTCTATCTAGGGTTACAGAGGGCTTTGGGTACACAGGTACTTCTGAGTACAACTTACCATCCCCAGACAGATGGCCAGTCAGAGCGCACGATTATCGTGCTAGAGGATATTCTACGAGCATGTGTCCTTGATTTTCGAGGTTCTTAGGAGAGACATATACCTATATGGGATATTTCCTACAATAATAGTTTTCATGCAACTATTTATATGGCACCTTACGAGGCATTGTACGGTAGGACATGCCGATCACCCTTGTGTTGGCTGGAGGCAGGAGAGGCAGCTATGGTGGGACCTCATCTTGTTTAGGAGACCACAGAATAGGTGGAGTTGATTCGGAAAAGGATGGATATTGCACAGTCTCAGCAGAAACATTATGTTGATTAGCAGAGACTACCTTTGGAGTTCATGGTCGGAGATCATGTCTTTCTACATGTTACCCCAAGGTTGGGATACAAGAGGATCAGAAGACAGGGTAAGATTTCACCGAGATACGTCAGGGCTTTTGAGATTCTGGAGAGAGTCGGGCTGGTTTCTTATAGGTTGTAGTTACCTCAGTGGTACTAGTCTATGAATGACATCTTCCATGTTTCTCAACTTCAGCGCTATTTCTCTTACCCATCTCATGTTTTTCAACCCGAGGAGGTTGAGTTGGAGCATGATGCATCATTCGAAGAGCATCCTATATGGATTTTCTATTGCAGTATGAAGGTTCTCTGTGGCCAGTCTATTCCTCTGGTACGGGTTCTATGGAATCACAAGAGAGTACTTGATGAGACTTGGGAGTGGGAGACCGATGTACGATCGTAGTGCCCGGAGTAGTTCGATGTTTCTTCTTCTACGTCTTGCTAGGAAAATTCAGGGATGAATTTCATTAATGGGGGAAGTTTGTAAGATCCCAGATCTTCTTCTTCAGGTATGTTAACCTTGTTTGATTTTTTCCATGGTTTTAAGATTATGTGTGATCAATGGGAGGGTTGGGATAACATTGAATAAAGTTATGAGGAAAAATGGGAGTTGTACGGCCGGCGCACGGTTTTTCTAATCGTGCGGCCAAACCGTGAGTAGTTGTTCTTGGAGGCAGTAGCTTCTGCATGGTCAGTGCACTATTTGTCTAACCATGTGGAAAAACCGTGCGAGAGTGGTGGCCGAGGTAGTGGCTACCACATAGTTAGGGCACGGTTTGTCTAACTGTGCGATCAAACCGTGCGAGCACTTGATCTTAGATTATAAAATTGTGGATATAACTCATTTTTGCTTCTAAATGGTTCGTTTAAGCTCCAAATCATCCATAACTCGGGATTACCCTTCCTTGAAGGTAGGAGAACCTATCCCAAGCATTTTGGAGGCGATCTGAAGGGTTCTTTTGGCGAATCGAAGTTGGTTTCTTAAGGTATGTGATCGTTCTTCTTCGATCTTGCTCGTTTTCTTAGATCTACTTAGATCTACTTCTACTCTTCTCTCGGTTTCATAGATATAAGCCCGTTATGGGTAGATCTATGAGTATGGAAGACTAGTTTGATGAGTTTTGGTCTTGGTCTTGTTAGGAGAATAGATCTATGATGGGTTCTTGGAAAATCAACCCGGGTTTCTTGTGCATTCTTCATTTGTTGGGGTTTTCGTCAAAACCATTGAGGTAGGTGGTTCGTTGCCCTACGTTGAACATCATTGATATTTTGTGCAAAAGTGTCGGATCCCCATGTTCGGTTATCTCGGGTTAGGGGTTTTGGTCCTATTTTTTAATTTCCTTATATTTCTTGTTAGGTTAAGTTTAATTGATAATAATACATGCTTGTTTTCATGTTTAAGGATCACCCCATGGGTGTTATCCATGTTTGGATGTTTATCTCCATTTGGAACTATTTACCTGCAAGGAAAACCCTTTTGAAATTGATAGTTTTCTTGTTATAGCTGATTTCATGTGTTGCGTGCTGTTTTAATGCTTTCTATGAATTGTAGCTATTATCCAAGTAGTTGTTGAACTTACTTAGGGCTACTGACATTCGATTACGGACGACTTGACAACTCAGGGCTGTGTGAACCTGGTGCGGTATACTAAAGAGGGAATTGGCGATTAAGGGCTTCCCTAGAGAGTATATTATAAGTAGTTTCGTATACAAGACCCAAAGGAACTGGGCTTTTTTCTTCCCAATAGTTTCCTTAGTTCACACACGTATCGAGACCATAGGAGGAATTAGATGTAAGTGCTTCCTCAGAGTGTCTGTAGCTATTATTTCAAGACCATTGGAGAATTGATGGTGAGAGCTTCCCAAAGGTTTTGTGCCTTGTATGATTATTTCACTAGAGGGGTCTGCAAGTATGAGTTACCCAGATCGTCAGTGTGAATATTGATTAGATGGTTGTGATGAGTCCACAAAGCCAAAGAACAAGCTTGGGTTTTGTACTGCTTGTTGTTTAAGTAGTCTGATGAGATACCTATTGGGTTACTCACTATGCCTTGGGAATATAGAGCAATTTATAGATTCCTCGGTTGATAATTAAATCATTGAATTGAATTAATATTAAATAATTGTAAATGGAGATTTGGTTTGATTGTTTACCTTATTGTACTCCTATTTCTCTGCGTCTTTTACTTCATTTACTTGTTCTATGTTTCTCATTGACAGTAGGGCACATATCTTGTTGTGGTTGCCTACTGGGATTAGCCTCACTCCATGTTTGTGTCATTCCTTTCAACCCAAATAGGTTATATGGTTGTAGGTGTGGATAGGGATTGTGGCCCTTCTACTACAGGTACATGATTGTTGGTTGGTGCTGGATAGCATAGGACCGATCATAGGTTTGCGATGATGCTGGAGTTGTTGTTTACTTTTAGTACTTTATTCTCAGTTGTATTTCAGCAAGTCGTTGTGCTCGGTTCTTTCCTTAGATACTTGTATCTTCTGCATCATTTTCATCATTATTATATTATACATTGCTTCTGCTATTTAGTTTCGGTTATGGTATGATGTTTACTACTTCCACTATGGACTGTTATTTAGTTTTCTTTATATACCTTACCAAATGAGGGCACAGTTTCCCAAATGACTCACCAAGGCCCTCGCTTCTAGTCGAAAGCCTCTGGAATTTGGGGAAACATGCTTGAGTTCATGTGGTGAACCGGGTACGGGGCAGCAGTTGAGTGGCTCCGGATTCGGGTCGTTACATCCAGCATCACGTCTCAGCTCACTGAGTCCCAGTCAAAGATCCCGATCATCTACACAAAACATAAAATTGTGTGGGAGAATCACATGTAGGGGTGAGTATAACATTACCTAGTAGGGACCCGATGACCACTAAAGGTCTCCTAGAATTTCACAAAGGAAAAAAATATATCATACTCTCAGTCAGAGGCACAAAGCAATGATATCACACACCTGGTATATTTTAGGGTAGTAATAGTAGCATCACCAGTCACATTGTCGAACAACTTGTATTCTAGAGATATCCTCATCTATCGATTATAGTGGGTATTCCGGGTCACACACATATATATCCCACTAACCATGAACTACTTAAAAAATACACCCCATCACGTACCGTAGGTCTGCTGGGTCACATAGAGCTGCTCCCCACCATGGCGTACAAAGGTACTTATCTTATTGACTATTGTGGGTCTTTGAAGTAATGAATAGGTTCTTCCAAATTTAGGCATTCCATATCATATATTTGGGCATTCCACAGGGTCTTCGAGTCACACAGAGGAGAAAATTAGTAGTCTGCAGGTCTCATCCAATTGTACGGATCAATATGTAGTGCGCCTGGGAGAATTTTCCTCATGCCATTGGTCCTATTTCAATTTTCTAGATGTCTCAAAAGAAGTATCTCGATGATCCATCATGTCATAAGGATTCGAATTTAATAGACAATGCGTAAACTAAACACACAATCTGTATGTTATTGGCATTTCAGTACCGAGGGCCCAGTTGGATTCAGGTACGATCTGACCTACCCATACTCCAAAATTCTCAGAAAGTCACGTGGAGTATATCAGAAGGGCCGCCTCATCCTAATGGTTTCAAAACCTCTTACAGATATTCAAATGGACGTGAGGTTTAGGAGTTACACCCAATTAAACATAACTAGGCCAAATGGAGTCCATGTCCGGCCCGACTTGGTTAGATCGAACCGACCTGACCAAATCATTGTTGAACAGACCCTATCTAGGTCATCCAAGCCTAGGTCCGACCCTACAATGTCAGACCATCCCACTGGGCCTAGACGGTCCCATGCCTATTGGGTCCGAACTGGGCCACTAGGTCACGTGGCTGGCATGTTCGGTTGGGCCGGCCTGGAAGTGTGGCCTGCTAGGATCACCCCGACACGTGGTTGCAGCCCTACTCCATTCTCCTTGGACATTGCATAGTTGCGCCCGACACCTACTCAAGCATCTAGTGGACTTGGACGTGCCTTCTGTGTCAACCCACTCGGTGGTTGACTCCCCTACATGGCCCCATGCTAGTGCTGCGAAACTTCAGTGCACCGTAAACCATCGTGGTTGTGGATTCTTCACCGCCCAGGAACGCCGCTGGGGAGTGCCTCCTTCATCACTGTGACCCGTCGTGGCGACAGATTCCACCACCCTGGGGTGCTGCCAGGGTTCCCCTCCTCCTCCTCCTACTGGCGGCCCATCTATTCTCCATAGGACATGCAGCCCATACCACTGTGTGTCACCATTACATCCGGTCATCCATGAAATACAGAAACAATAACCGAAAATAGCATAGGGTCTAGGCCTTTTTTAGACTGTGCCCTCCTCATTAGCTTTATAACATGGAATGGATTGCTTAATTGTAAAAATACCACAAAGAAAACACCCACCATATCCTTCCACATTTTTAGAATGAAACATAGATCAACCCATTGTCGTTTGATATGTGTTCTTCATAATAATCAAGAACGAGGTAAAGGGGAAAAATCAAGCATAAAACCCCTGACCTTGTATTCATTTGAAGGTGCTTCAGAAGATGAGAGATTATACATGTTCGATGGTGTTCGTCAGCACTTTACATCTCCCATAGAATCCCACAAAATCTGTTGCTCGATCACATTCATTGTTGACATCGAAATTCATCGACTCTTCTTCAGAGATTACTCTCATAGCACTCCCAAAACCAGAGCCTGAGATCAGATCAAATAGAGGGGTTGAGAGGATCAATGCACCAAAAAATTAATATTGTTCATTAATGAGTATAATTAAGGAAGCTATTTAATTCAATCAATGGTTAGGTTACACAATATAAGATTCATTATATAAATAGAATGAGATGGATCTATGGTCCCATCACCATTTGTCCAACAGTTTCAAAAAATAATAATCCGCTGTTATTTTATTATTTTTTTATAATGTCCGAGAAAATAAATATTTTATCCATTAATTTCCAATTAATGTTACGATTCCCTTAATCAAATCCTGGCAATGTACATTCAACTGTTCACTGAAATTTTTAATGCCGAGAACTGGTTCAAAAGTAAGATAACATCGAGCACAAGTTTACTGAAGGTACCTTAAAAAATGTTCAAAATTCCATTTGGGACTCTCCAGGCATTAGAAACACATGCCATCAATTTTCAAAGACTCTTAAAAATACAACATAATTTATAAAAAATTTCCTGGAATTTATGGGTCTTTTCATCTTTGATCAACCAACCAACACATATCATGTATTAAACATTGTCAAAATCGAAAATACGTAATACCCCAACATGGTTATTCTGTCAAAATAATTATATATAATATAAATACAATCAAACAATGTGATAAACCACATACCTAGATGTTTTATGATGATCACTCATAAATTCAATCCCTTGAATCAGAATAAAGCAATGTAGATATACAAAAAGGTTAAAAACGATCAACCCTCGATAACACAAGATAGAGGAGAAATTAGGATGAGAGGCTCTTGTGAAAGAGGGAACTCACTGGTGGGAATTCAACACACCTAACATCATCTCAATCAGAGCTTAGATGGTGGAATGGGAGGAGATTGAATTTTCATTGTCATTCGTCACTAGCTTGTACGAGACACAGGAAGAAGAAGGATGTTGTGGAGATGAGATGCGACCCCAGTCCGATATTAAAAATTAAAAGAAAGGTATATGATGTTTAAATTAAATTAACATGCCATGTATTAGGCTAAATTGGATCCCACTTTAGCGGTCATCCAGGTCACCTACATGGCCATGTAATCAGTCATCACATGACCAGTACAAGGTAATGTGTGAAAACTACATACATGGAGTGTAATATAGATTACATGATGTGAAACTAGAAAATTAAAAAACACATAATTGTTTTCTCAAAAAACAACCAAAATTGAAGAGACATACTTGAAATAAAGATCGGGGTTCTTATAAATTTCTTCCTTTAAACCAATTTATCCTTATATTCCACATCCAATGGTAATGAAAAAGAAATATAAAACAACTATGCCCATTGTGAACATACATCAGTCTCCCTCTCCTATTTCTCACCTGATACTCACCCGTGCTACCATAGAACCAGTACTAGAGGAAAAGACTGGCCATAGAGAACCTTCGTGCTACGATCCACAATCCTTAGAGGGTGCTTATCAGAGGTTGCATCCACCTCCAACTCATCTTTCTCAGGTTGGAAAATGTGATATGAGTCTGAAAAGTAATGTCCTAGCTGAGAATCATGGAATACATAGTGTCTAGCCTGATACCTCTGAGGTAATTGCAACCGATAGTCAACTGGTCCGACTCTCTTCAAAACCACAGATGGCCCGATTTGTCTTGGGGAAGGCTTCCCCTTTCTCATTATTCTCTCGTGTCCCTACCATAGTGTCACACATAAGAAAAACTAATCTATGATCTCAAAATCCAAATGTTGACTTCCTTAAACATCATAACATTTCTGCTGAGACTATATAGTATCCATCCTCATCTGACTGAACTCCACCTTCTCGATGGTCACCTGGACAAGATGATGTCCAATCACAGCTACCTAACCATCCTCTAACAAACATATTGGTGATCGACATGAGAAACTCTACAAGGCCTCATAATGTTCCATCAAAATAATCCCATGAAAACAAATATTCAAGGAAAACTACACTAGCGATATGTGTCTGCCGCAAGAGCATGCGACATCTAGGAATAATTCATGAAGAATGTCCCCAAAAACCTGAATCATTCCCTCAGACTAGCTTTGAATCTAAGGTTAATATGATGTACTCAGAAGTACCTATATACGTACATCCCTCTATAATACCTGTGAATCATAAGTATTAAAATGAGTTTCCCTATCTAAAATGAAAGGGTGTGGAACCACATGCAATCATTCAATCTCTCAGTTGTAAACCTTCCTAGCTCCTCAATACTAAATATTTCTTTGATTGGAATGAAATGTAAAATCTTCGTGATTCTGTTAACAACAACCCATACTGCATTATTCCCTCTAGTCGACCAAAGTAAACCTGACATGAAAACATTTGCAGCATAATTCCACCACCACTCAGGGTAGGGTAATTACTGTAAAATCTATATTATTCATGATGCACTTCCTTAACCTGCAGCCAGGTGGAACATCACATAACAAAACCAGCTACATCCCTCTTCATAACTGCACACCAGTTCTAATGATATAGATCTCAAAAGATCATGGTGACAGAATGACGAACTTTCCCAATAGAGGAATGAAAATCCTTCACATCCCCTCACTTATGTCTGCTGACACCCATAAACGCCCATAAATATCCACGATCTTATCCTCACCACTGATTTTCCTAGTGGTTTGGTCCTTGCGTGAAGCATTCTCTCATTGTACTAGGCCTTTATAATCAAATACTTGTATCATTTACACTCAATCCAGTAGAGTAGAGGTAACAACTATAGGAAAAAGAAATGTCTACCACCATCTATTGGGAATCTCCATAAATAATTTTAGAGATCAGATCTATAAGATGCCACACACTACTGGCCTCCTAAATTCCTTGCATCTCAATCTTCCTGCTCAATGCATCAACCACTACATTTCCCATCTCAGTCATGTAGGCAAGCTCAATCTCAAAAAATTGAAGGTACTCATCCCAACTCTTTTGTCTCAAACTCATGTCACATAGATTAAAGATATAGTTGAGACTATTGGGGTCAGATTACACCAAAAAATTTTCTCCCAAAATATAATGTCTCCAACATAGCAATTAATGTACATATAAAATTAACTCAATATCTTCTGAAGTGTAGTTATTTTCATGTGGTATCTAATATTGAGACCCATATGCATCAAATTATTACCCTTGCAAAATAAAAACTCCCAAACTAATACCTAATGCATAACAGTAAATAGTGTAACTTTTTCCCGAATCTGAAAAAATTAAGGTCAGTGTGGAATTCAATATTCTTTTCATCTCCTGAAAGGATGAATCAAAGGAATCCATACACAATAAATTCACAACATTCTTAGTCAGGCCCATTAGTGGCACTTTTAAGTGTGAAATTCCTTGTATAACGAACATGTAGTAACAGCCAGCCCCATAAAACACTATACCTCAAAGATTTTATTAAGCTGCTACAAAGAAAATACTTCTTTTTCATTCTATATGTCTACTTATACTCTTATCTATGAGATAACATGACACAAGAAGTGAATTGAATCCATCCAAATGTCGCATTTTGAGAGCATATAATATAACTAATTCTATCTTATTGTACTAAAAATGATCTCATGATAGATGGCACGGTTGTGTCAAGTGTGAGATTATACCAATATATCATCCAAAATGACTATGAAAAAATAATCCAAGTATGGAACAGTCGGTTCATCAGTGCCAGGATAAATGGTTGCATTTTCATGAGACCGAACAGCATTACTAAATACACGTATACACCATACCTTCCCCAAAAGGATATAATAGGTATATCTGATGGTCCAACCTGAAACTGTTGATATCTAAATCACATATCAATCTTTAAGAACAGCCGATATCCTCAAAGATGATCAAGGATATCATCAATCCATAGAAAATTATATCTATTATTGACCATCAACTAGACCATCTTCCGATAATAATAAAAAATCCCAAGGGTATCGTCTACCTTCTTCAAGAAAAGGACATGTGAACCCCAAAGATAAGTACTGGGCCAGATGAAACCCTTCCCCTGAAACACTTATAAATTCATCTTTAGCTGTTGTACCTCTATTGTATCCATACTATATGGAGGAGTGGATAGAAGTTTCACTCCAGTCACAAGCTCAATAGAGAAAAAAACCTCTTGAAGTAGAGGTAAACCCAAAAATTTGTCCAGAAAGACATCCCATTAATTACCCACCTGAGTAGGAAATACAATATTTTTAGTCTCCTAGTCATAAAGATATAAACAAGAAATATGGGCTAAAATTCCTCCCTACCCATGTTACATGGGTCCTTCTCTTCTCGCATGGACATCCCATTCCACCTTGGATACAAAAGACCTACCCTCTTGTGATGTGAAACTCACCCTACAATGATTGGTAATATCAAAGGCTAAAAAAGAAACTAACCAGTCCATTCTGATAATGACATTGGAAATTAACATTTCTAATAAATAGAGGTCCCATAGAAAGTGACACTCACCGACCTCAAGAGGTAACTCCTTGGAATAACATAAAATAGATATCCAATTCACCAATGAAGTGTCTAGCTTAATAACATCCTCAAAAGTAAAGATATATAGATAATGGCTCTCCATAATAGGAACCGATATAAAACTATAGGAAGACCATGTATCGAAAAGAGTAGAAGCTAAAACTGAGGCAACTAGAATTGTACCTATTACCGTAGAGGGTCTGGGATCCTACTCTAGATAGTTCTGCTCCACTACAAATTCCTGACATGTACCATGGCCCTGTGACCCTACATGACCACCATGAGTTAATCTATCCTACATTAATTGAAAGCCTGCTGACTGGATAACATGACCATGACCCCCTCCTCATCCTGAATGGTTGGTCGAACTCTAGTTCCATGACTACTGAGAAACTAGTAGTCCTGCTCCTGAATGGGGCTTCATAACTGATATTCACTCACAAATAGATGGTGTGAAGAACATGAAGAAATTATGAATAATTATCATCTCTTTTCATGCTCCGCACTCAAGTTTGCCTCTCAGGAATCGAGGTTTCGTGTGCCCACTCTTCCTAGACTAGTAGAACCTCACAAGGATACTTGTAGTTACATCCCTACTATTGAAATCACCACACAAAGGCTCCCATTAGAACATAATTCCATTAGTCGAAGGAGTACGGAACCTGGATACTGAACTAACTTGGATCACATCTCCCAACTCCCTTATATTTCATTCAATAATCAACACCTGATTCACTATAGTTATCACGGATGTCAACCTGACGACATTCACCTGTGATCAGATTTCATAATTTAGACCATCCTCAGACTGCTTAGCATGTGATAACTCATCACCTCGCAAAGAAGGCATGAAGCGTTGAGGATCTGTGAAATGAAAAGAGTAATCCATCACTGAAAGAGAACACTGCTCCAAATGCGTGCACTCTTGGGCACTATCGGTTCTAAATAACTCAGGATAGAAATATTCATAGAGGGTCCTCTAAAACTCTTCCCTAGACATATCCCAAGGACTTTAGTCCTATATGATAATATCCCACCATCTCATTGTTGAATCACATAGAATGTAAGTCGCATGTTTCACCCTCCTCTTCAGATGAGTCCCTAGATGCTCAAATATAGAAATCATGGCCACCAATCCTGAATCTATAGATTGTCATCATCCATCCCCTAAAATGGTTGGAGGATGCTGCTGCTGGAATACCCACATCAACTATGCCATCATCAGGGCAAGATGTGGTGCTCCACGTAAAGTACACATCATCATCAAAAGGCCATCTTGAAACTGTGAATCAGCACCTATGTCCAGTATAACAACTGGTACCAAGATGAGATTGACCAGAGGATCTGATGGACTTCGTTGATCTATCCTTTTCAGTGTATGGTTATCACCCGGCACCTGGCACACAACCATAGGACATCCAGGTGGCATGAATCTGCAAGTTCAAGAACATACATCAGTATAAAATTATCATGTACTAAAACATAGAAGTGAAAGAAAGGAATATGCTAAGGGAAGGATTCAAGATTTACAAAACATAGCTATGCAGTGTGTATAACATCTACACGGTGTGTTACCTTTAGCTTTTTTACATGGAATCAACCGCTATAGAACATAGTCAAGAAATACCTCTATTCTCGGCGTGTTCATTCTGAGACATGGCGTGTACTTTAATTTTCCATCCTATCCAAATTCTTATACACTGTTAAACCACACTATTCTATCTTAGGTAAAACTACATGACATGTTCCTAATAGACATGACATGTTCTACTTCTATTAAAACAACTCGTTTCATTTTTCAAAAAATTCGAGACACGGTCGACTCTACATGGTGTGCAAGAACACGACATATCGTGTATAACTTGTCTTTTAGCCACCCACGTCGTTTGTCACATGAGAAGACAGAAAATCCTCACACCACGTCATATACTCCAGGTAAACAACATGTTCTACATATGTTTACCAACCCCATTTGTCTAGTCACACAGTTAGTCACATGGTTGATGAATACATGTCATGTACCAATAGATCATTGAATGTTATTAATAAATGTTGTTTCTTCCAAAACAGAAGAACACAAGGCATGTGATCATAACACCATACAACTTTTTTTAAGGGATTCAAGACAATAATCCCCTAAAACTTCTTCTAAAACCTTAAAAACATAAAATTTTGTCCAAAGAATGTCAAATTCCAACCTGTGAGAGCCCATACTCTCATGTATCATGGTTTGGAATCCATATTCATATCGTAAATTAGAAAAAAGAAATAAATTAAAGATCAATCATGATCCACTAAATTCGGATCGAAGAGGGACCATAACACCTCAAAGACAAATGTTTGGCATCCATGCAACTGAAACATTATATTAAACAATACTATATAAAAATAGTAGGTATTCTATCAAGACATATATCAGAACAACATGAAAAAATTAATTCACCCATAATAAAATGATAAGAAGGAATGACATGTGATCTATATCAAGTGCCTATATGATGCATGGGATGGAATACCCTCATCTCATCGGGTTGAAACATAAATAGAAACACATTCATATCAGTAATAATAGTACAAAACAAGTGCATCACCCAATGGTGAAATAAAATCTACTATAACAATATCAAAAATAGAAAAATTGAATATTCGTGGTAACATGGATCTTCCATGTGCATGGGTTAGATACTCCTAGGAACATATTATTACCAATCACCAATTACATTATATCCCATTCTATAGGCTTCAAATAGTAAGATGAAGCAGAAAAGAATCTGCTATAATACCACTTTTTAACGTCTCAGTCCTGGGTGCCTCCCAAAGATGCTCCAAACCTGGTTAGTCACATAACCTCAAACACATTTCCCTCAAATGGTAGAGGCTTGTCACTAGTAGCAAGGGATAAGGATTAACTGTGGAAAAACTATTCCCTCATTGAAAGAGTATAAACAATGTTATAAACAACAATAATCAAAAGAATAATTAGAAATACCATATAAAAAAAGTAAACATTGAAAGACTGGTAGTATAAATAACTACAACCTAAAAATAAATAAATGACGCATGTAACATGTATCTAGGAAACCATCCAATCACGTCAAAATGCTCGAAATAAAATAATAAAACCAATGTACTCCAAATTAAGTAAAATTGTCTAGAATCACAAGCCTCATTACGGTATTATGCCAAAAATCTCCTACTCCATTCAACTACCTGATGAAGAAGGGCGATTTCCATTATCTACAGCTACAACAATATAATCATTTGGGTCCGAATGAATGACCCAAATAGGCTATGAGATGAATCCTAGTAGGCAACCCCACAATGAATAATGCCTAACTTCCATTGAATAAATATAGTTGGAAATATTAAAAATAAAGCAATATACTATAGAGTACTCAAAAGTAAACATTCATAAAATTTCCAACTACTTCATTTACATTAATTAATTATTCTAACTGTTGAATTATATAACCTCAGGATCTAGCCAATGCTTTAATACCCCGATTTAATATGAAAAATAGATGTCTTAGAAGACCATCTATGAAAATATGTAAGACCAAGTCGAAGGTTGCGCATTGTCTTGGAAGACTCATCACAATCATTGAGTTATTCAAAACAACCCTCTAAGCAATATCTCAAGTTCTAACCCATTTGGGTTAACATAATATTAATAAAAAACAAATAACTACATGGGATGCTCTCAAAGCCAATACCATTGGGTCCACATGGAATCAGTAAAATATACACGACCTCTGGGTAGCTCTCAAGATCAATACCCCCTGGTTCAACATAGTATAAATAATCACAAAAAACCTATGAGGTTTCTATCATTTTCAATACCCCTGGGTCAAATTATAAACAATGACTCCCATGGTCCTATGTAAACAAACATGGAAACCCCCAATGTTTTCCTTGTCCAAGGCGGTCATGGTCTAACAAAGATCAGTGTGGATAATCCATTCATTAAAGGATCTACATGCAATTAAAACTACTAAATGAATAAAAATTACTCAATGCATAAAACATGCATCAAATATAACAAAAAACTCCATCAAAAACAACTCAAGGCTTTGACAATATGGTATTCCTCATAGAAAACCATGGACAAATTGCTGATAACAGTCGAAGAATGAAACACACCCATGGGGTTTCTCATAAACAAGGGTATACCATCATATGCATAGGAAAAAACCCTTAATCAAATAACCAACCCATATTAGGTGTTAAAAAATGACAAAATCCAAAATATGCTATATACCGACATGGTTATTCAGACAAAATAAGCCTATATAGTCCAAAGAAAATCTAACAAAGGCACAAACCACTTACCTCAATGTTGTACAATGAACACTCATGAGCGTCTGCCATTGAATCGACCTAAAGTTTTACATATCTACACAATGATAAAAAACAATAAACCATCATCAAATCAAGAGGGTGGGTAAATCTGGAATAGAGTCTCTAAAAAATGTGAGAACTCATTGGTTGGAATTCAATGAACTCGGCGACATCTCAATCAGAGCTCGGATGAAGGAATGGGAGGAGCTCGATGATTCTCGACCGTTTATCACTCTCCTATACAAGACACATGAATAAGAAGGATGTTTTCGAGATGAGACAGAACTCTAGTCTGATTTAACTAATAAAAAGAAAAGTACACGACATGTATATTACGTGAACATGCTGTGTATTTGTCTCAACATGATCCCATTTTAGGCAGTCTACCAGGTCACCTACACAGCCATGTACATGGCTATCACACAACCTGTACATGATTATTCAAGGAAACTAGGTACACTAAGTATACTCAAGAGTACACAGAGTGTTCTTAGAAATTTATTTAATTCATCGATTTTTTCTCAAAAGTAACCCGAAATAAAGATCCATATCTGAATAGAAGATCTATGTTATTATAGTAGTGATAGTCTATTTGGTAAAGTGGGGACAATATTACCTAAATATAAAAATATATAAAATATATTCATATTTAAAAAATAATAGTGAACTAATTTTCACAAAATAAAATAAATAATAATAATAATAATAATTCTATAAAAGATGAAATGTCTTGTATAGCATAGTCATATAATAATAAGTTAATAGAGACTTAAAATTTGGTTTTTCAAACTAGATATAAAGAAACAAACAATAAAATAAATAAGATAATGTGACAAAACTCTAATGAAATTCCTGGAACAACATCCGAACACGATTCTTGGTCTTCATAACTAACAATCATTTTGATATTTTCCTTTCTTATACAATATATCATAATGACTATTTGAATATTAATATTTCGTTAAAGGTTGTGAGTATAAAAATAATGGGTAACCTCTATTGAATAATTTAAATATGTAAATAATAATAATAATAGATGTATTTCCTAATATTAAATAAATGTGCATACATATAAAAATAAATCACAAGTCAACTGATTCTGCACTGCTTAAATCTTTAATGAACCTTGACCATACAGTTTTCCCCATTCTCTAAGGAAAATAATAATTTAATTAATGATGTTATATTATACACATGGCCACCCCATATATCCTCGACTATCCACATGGCCAACAACTTTTGGGTCAGGCCACAAGGTTAGTGAGCCTTATCTATATAATGGTCCAAGGAAGAACACCACCATTTCCCATATCTTTTGTAACTCCCCGAGATTTTATGAGAAGTATTCTTTTTAATTTATTTGATGTCTTATGGTGTATGTTACACTAATATTATCATGCGCTATACGCAACACTATATTACCTTATAGTATATGCAATACTATTCTTAGATCATGTTAAACAAAATTGTAATTTCGTTTGATAGAAGTTATTCTACACAAAATTGAGTGTATATATATATATTCAATGTATAAATGAAATATTGTTGAATTATTTTATACACATCACCAAAGGGAGCATTCACTACACGCAGCCCTGACTTGTATTGCATTACACGCAATCGCGACCTTCCTCGATATCATGTGTAGTACGCAATAACGGGTTTCACTAAACAACAATATGTTATTAAAATAGTATATAAACTAGCCGTTATGAATAGTAATACCAACTTTTTGAAATTTTATAAATTTTATTTTTCAAATTGGACTTCATTTTTGGATTTATAATATCTAAATTAGCCTAGGGTAAATTTTTGGAACTTTTCTGAAAACATTCAATTTTTGATGAATAGTGAAAACAATGGGTTACTATTTAAAAACCGACATTTTATTTAAATAGTTATTTTTTTATTTAAATTTATTTTAGGATGAAATTGATACATAATACCTATATAAGTTCAATGTAATTCATTGGAGTCATTTTATAACAATATTAGATATATAAAAATTTTATTTAACTTTTCACCGTCTTTTACCCACCTCCTAGGAGAATTTGAAAATTTACATAAAACATAATTTTACCGCTTCTGTTAGGGGAATTTTGAAAATTCAAGAGACAGAGTTAATATGAAGGAGTAAAATGTGGTTCAATAAGATAAAAATATTTTTTGGTGAATAGTAACTTTTTACTTTTTTTTAACACGGTTTAAAGTAAATAGGGTAATTAAGGGAAACAATTATATTATTATTAACCAAACACATGTCCTAATTCAATTGTATAAATTTAATTCGACCAAAAACAACCTTAGGAATAAAATATGACCATTTAGGTCCACTTGGAATAGATTAGGAAATTTATTATTATTTCATTTAAAGAAGAGTTAAAATAGTTAAAATCAATGTTTAATAACTAAATTTTTTTTAATATAGGGTTATACATAAGATAAATTTGATTATAAATATTTATTATAAATATAACAAGATTTAATACATAATGGTATTTTATTTATAATTTTTCGACATTAAATAATTTAATTTATTTGTGACACAATGATGATGTAATAATTCTCTTATTAATGAAATATTAACATAATTGATGTTATAAATACACAAATAAATGTAATGTGAGACTTTTTATAAATTACACTAACTTTATAGGTTAATATGACATGTTAGTGTTGATTAAATTACCTTTTTTAGAACTAATCATGTTGTTAGTATTTTCACAAAAATCCATTACCAAATAGTGTCAAAATTGACATAAATTTTTTTTAAAAAACATATTATATAATTAATTGTTATTATATTACTAAAAATATAAGGTTCTTCCAAATGACATAGATAAGGTTATATATATTAATAATGAACCACTTGGGGTTATTATGGCTTGTTATAGTAACATTATTAACCATATAGTGTAAGAAAACAAGAAGACACGGTAAAAGTTAAATTATTTAACTTAGAGTTAAATCTAAATGATAAGGTTAAAATAGTAACCTAAACTTGTCTAAAACCTACTTTTTCAGATTCCTTCAACCCATACCCACTTTAGATTTTAAAAAAATCAATTTGGAGCTATTATAAACCTAATATGACATTATTATAAAATAATATTTTATGTTTTTCCAAAGGTGCCCCTCTCCTCCTTTATAAAAAGGGCACCCCTTCCATCTTCTCATCACACCCTTTTGAGACTGTAATCTCGGCCAAATTCTGAAAATTAATTTTCTAAAATTCACTAGAAATACATAGTGGTTCTGGTCTCCTAAAAAGACCAACTCTAGTGCCTTAATAGGAGGTTAAGAAGAGGTGCGTCAAAGAAAAGTTAATATCCTTTACCGATTCTTTCCAATTTATTTCTTCTTCTATTTATTCTTATTTATTGGTTTAATAATAAATTAATAACATAAGTATAACTCATATACTGATATGTTATTATAAATATTAAACAACCCTATTTCATCTTCTATCCATCCAATAGAAAAAGAAATCACCGCGCGTGTGTACTAACTGAATACCGTCTCCACGCCGTGGTGTAATCTGTTTTCCACCACCACCATACATGGATGGGTATAATGTTGTCAATAAATAACAATATATGGTTATTTTAAAGTGATATTGATTATGAAATATTATACATACTCTTCAATACAATTTCAAAATCATGGGAATGATATCATCGCTCATGCGTACGTACGGACTACCGTCTCCACGAACACGATGAGATTCATTTTCCATGATTAACCATTCAAGAATGATTATAAAGTATATATAATGAATAATAATGAAATATATGACAAAATTAAGCTAATGGATTTATGTATATATATATATTTCATCTACTTACTTTCATTCAAGTCAATAAGGAAAAGAAAACAGCGTTCATGCATACGTACGACCTACCGTCTCCATGAACGGTGTATTTAATTTAATTTATCTATCTGTTATATATATATATAATGAATATATATGATATATAAATCATTATTTACATTTTTTAATTAATTAAATCATGATATAAGTAGTAATAATATCAAGAACAACAAGTCCAAACACGTACGATAAATAAAACGTTTTACCCAAAACACCGCTTTAACATGAAATTTACAAAAGAACAGGTAATATAAAGTCATAAGTGAACCATATATGATATCATAACAATGAAAATTATTAATTAATAAGTAAATGAAATTATTTAAATCATTATACATGAGGTTCGGATACGTACGAAGCATTTCAGACCTAAAGTAAGGGATAATTTTGCAATCTCATTTTTATCTAAGATTGCTTATACGTAAGTATTTACTGGGGTTATATTTTTATCCATGTCCATAAAAATGTTTTTTATAGAGTGTTTAATATTCATCCACGTATGTTTAAATTCATTTTTACCCCTCTTTTACTTTTACATTGTGTTATGGAATGAATCTTTTTTTTTGTTTACCATACGAGGAACTTTTTGACTTTTCCGACAAAAGTACGAGGAGAATTTTTTTTAACTTCTACGGCATGAATGGATTCTCACGGTTTTATAACGCCTTATTTTCATAAAGATTAATCTACAAGATTTGATAACTATTTTCAACAAAATCCTTTTCTTTTAAAATTTCATGGCATTTTGTGAAAATAAAATGAGTTTGAATAAGAAAGGATATTTTCCCCAAGAATTAATATCAAGTGTTTTATCCAAACTATTTTCCATCTAAGATAAAAATATTTCATATGTGTGTGTTTAAAGTATAATGTCACTATTATTTGCATGGTTTCACTTTTCTTATTATGAAATGATATCCATTTGATTTATATGGATTATTTTATGATGGTATGATGTTTAAGAAACCTATTTTTATTCAATGGGTTAAGATGAATGATTTATGTTTATGTTGTGGCACAAGTAAGAATGATTTCATTATGAGATTGGTGGGACCTATATCTAACACCAATGCATTGGGTAAAGATTAATATCTCATGATACAGACATGGATGGAATGGTAAGTTAATCTGGTTTAGTGATGCAGGACTGGAACGAAGAGTGAACTCGATTTAGAAAGGGTCTTTATCCACTAAGATGGTCTTGGAAGCAATTCCTTGGATACTATAGAAATCATATCATGTGATTAATGGTTTGATACAAATACATGTTTTATTCCCATTCTATTCCTTTATGATATATCCCTTACGTACTTCCAAGATTTATGTCTTTGCTCAGGATTTTGATGTTTAGATTTTATGTTCATGTTTTTTCTTTCAAATGTTTATGGATTGTTTTATGTTCCCTATGTTTACCCGTACTAAGAATTTGAGCTCACCCTTTTTATGTTTTGTTTTCCCTAGGATTTAAAGAATGGTTTTAGGTAATAAAACAAATGGGGAAGATCATTATGGGAGAGGTTGAAGATCTTTCACCACGATCAGAAAATTATATTTCGAGTTTCCAAAGACACTAAACTATTATGGTCCTTGTGTGTCTATTTTTCTTATGTATTAAGTATTCCGAAAAAAATAATGTAATGTCCATGTACATCACGCTTTGGGTCTCTACAGTTTGTATCAGAGGAAAGGTTTAGTCAACCTTTGGAAACTAGGATGCCGAAACTTTAGTGAGATCCCTAGAGATATTTCTATGGTATGTCTAGGGATGTCCCTAAGGTTAAGTATACGTATAGGTTATAGTCCTAGAATTATAGTAACGATCTTAGAATTAAACCTAAGATGTTATATATTGATGGTACTCTGCCTTTATTATGTTGTTTTCCTAGAATCATTTTTTCCTCTCATACTGCTCTTTTTTTTGGGTTCTAGAAAATGGACGGAAACCAGAAGATTCACGATAATGGAGGATATAATGGACAATGGAATGATATTCTTCATGAGAAACCAAATGGAACAGGATTTGGAAGTCAAAACATCATTATTATGCCTAATCAGCAATCTCACAATATGATCAATAGTCTCAACTTTGGTAAGTATCCCAACTCATCTAATAAGAGAAAGATGGAGTTTTTTAATGATCAAAGAGGAAATAAATTTCAATTTCTCTCACGTAAATCATGTGGGAAGAGGAATCAAGGAGAATGTTTCAATGGAAATGGTAGATGCTTTGGGTGTGGAAAGGAAGGACACAAATCCATTAAGTTCAAAGGAAAAGGTTCAGTTAACACCATGAACATGGAAAATATTACTGCTATGACATCAACAATGATTAAATGTTTTAAATGTGGAATGTATGGGCATTATGCAAACCAATACCCTAAGGGAAAGTCTCATGAAAAGAATCAGCATGGTCGTATGGGTAGTATTTATGTTGATGATGATGAAGAGACTAAAAATGATATGTGAGATGAAAGAATTGTTCTAGATCAGTCAATGGTTTAAGAAGGTAGTGGAATGATTACATGTTTATCAAGAGTAATGTTGTATAGGTAATCTCATGGTACTATGGAATAATGAGACATATAAGGATTATTACATTATTGTTTTTCCTAATGTTTTTGAAATTATATGTTGAATGGTACCAGTAACCAAGAAAGGTTATTCATATATTTTTGGAAAGCACCTAATATGCGCATAAAGAAGGGATAAGGAGATAATGATATTTTTGATTGTATTAATGATCTCATGACTGATATAAGGACAAAGTGATAACATGGTTTGAGTATATATAATTTTTGGGATTTTGGTATGTGTAATGAGTTACCTTTTGACAACATTCGTGTTTTCACTATGGTTCTATGATAATTTATGTTTCAAGAGAATACATGATTAAGGTATTCACTTGTTTGTAATCAATCAACAAGATATGTATTATGATATATTAGGAATAAATGATGGTATTCACTTGCTTATTATGTGACCATTCGAGTAATCATTTTCATTATACTATGATCTTGGACCGAAGCATTTTGTATTTTCCTAAAGATTGGAATGAATTAAGTTAGACATAAGATAGTATTGTTTAAGGCTAGAACTTTTTTTCGATATAATTTCTGTAATGTTATAATAAAGTAGTTTTAGAAAAAGGAAAACCTGCAGGACAGAAGACAACCCATCGCGTAGGACAAGGCTGTTGGAATCGAACCCACAACCTAAGTGCGACAGGCCTTTATCACCTACCACTGGCCTACATGAAGTCCTTGGTTAGTAGAAACTAGTTTTATTATATTAAGAGGTATGATGTATGAAGTATAAGTCCAATCTCTATATATAGGTACTTATGTATATTTAATAACTTTTTCTATCCTTTTGTTTGAAGGAGATGGAATGACCTATCATTCTATCGCATGATCTGCTAACACTTCACATAAGAAAAATTCAACTCCATTTCATTAAGAGATGAAATGGAAATTGGTCAAGGCACAAACAACAGTATGATTGTACCAAAATCAATTCAATATTTCTTGTAATCCAACAATTCTTCAAATTTAGGGTAATTATCTTGAAAAAAATGTTGTCCTAGTGTCCTTATATCCGATGAAACAGATTGTACCTTAAATCATCGCAAATTTATGGCTTTTTGATTGTTGGTTTTTATATATCCATGTCCTCTACCACTCTCCATCAGAACTCGATGGTTAGATTTCTCTTCCATATCGCTATTTTCACCTATGTTTTCTTATGTGGAAACCTAGTGATGAGTTAATTTGGGTAAATGTATTGTTTCATACTTCACTTTTAAAAAATAAGTTTTAGTGTTCCTTTTTACAATGTGGGTTTCTATGTAAGAAACTTTCAAGTAGTAAACCATTTATAACCCCAACGAATTTCGAGTGTGAAATTCATTTTAAAGGGGGGTAGAATGTAACACCCCGAGATTTTATGAGAAGTATTTTTCTTAATTTATTTTATGTCTTGTGGTGTATGTTACACTAAGATTATCGTGCGCTATACGCAACACCGTATTAGCTTGTAGTATACGAAACACTATTCTTGGATTGTGTTACACAAAATTTCAATTTCGTTTAATAGAATTTATTCTAAACAACATTGAGTGTGTATATATATATATATTCAATGTATAAATTAAATATTGTTGGATTCTGTTATACAAAACACCAAAGGGATCTTGCACTACACGAAGCACTGACTTGTCTTGCATTACGCATAATCGCGACCTTCCTCGATAGCGTGTCTAGTATGCAATAACGGGTTTCACAAAACAACGATATGTTATTAAAATATTATATAAACTAGCCGTTATGAATAGTAATACCCACTTTTTGAAATTTTATAAATTTTATATTTCAAAATGGACTTCATTTTTTGGATTCTGAATATCGAAATTAGCTTAGGGTGAATTTTTGGTATTTTTCTGAATACATTCAATTTTTAATGAATAGTGAAGACACTAGGTTACTATTTTAAAACCAACTTTTTATTTAAATAATTATTTATTTTATTTAAATTTTTTTTATGTAAAAATTGATACATAATACCTGTATAATTTCAATTTAATTCATTGGATTAATTTTATAATAATTTTAGATATATAAATATTTTATTGAACTTTTCACCGTCTTTTACCCACCTCCTAGGAGAATTTGAAAATATTCATAAAACTTAATTTTACCGCTTCTGTGTGTGGAATATCAAAAATCCGAGAGACACGGTTAATATCCCAGAGTAAAATGTGATTCAATAAGATAAAAATAATTTTTGGTGAATAGTAAATTTTTAATTTTTTTTACCACGGTTAAAAGTAAATAGGGAAATTAAGGGTAAAAATTATATTATTATTACCCTAACTCATGTAATAATTCTATTGGATAAGTTTAATTCGACCAAAAACAACCTTACGAAGAAACTATGACCATTTAGGTCCACTTGGATTAGATTAGGACATTTATTATTATTTTATTTAAAGAAGAGTTAAAATAGTTAAAATCAATTTTTAATAACTAAAACATTTTTAATATAGGGATATACATAAGATAAATTATAATATAAATATTCATTAGAAATATAAAAATATTTTATACATGATAGTATTTTATTTATAATTTTTGACTTTAAATAATTTAATTTATTTATGACACAATGATGATGCAGTAATAAACATATTAATGAAATATTAACATAATTGATGTTATAAATACCCAAATAAATGTAATTTGAGACTTTTTATAAATTACACTAATTATTTAGGTTAGTATGAAATGTTAGTATTGATTCAATTAACTTTGTTTGAACTAATCATGTTGTTATGAGTTTCACAAAAAACAATTAACAAATATTATCAAAATTGACATAAAATAGTTTTTAAAACAAATATTATATTATTAATTGTTATTATATTCCTAAAAAAATATAAGGTTCGAAAAAATGACTTATATAAGGTTATATATATTAATAATGAACCAATTGGGGTTAGTTTGGCTTGTTATAGTAAGTTTATTAACCATATAGTGTAAGAATACAAGAAGACACGGTAAAAGTTAATTTATATTACTTAGAGTTAAATCTAAATGATAAGGATAGAATAGTAACATAAACTTATCTAAAAGCTATTGATTGAGAGGATTTCGACCCATAACCACTTTATCTTCGAAATAAATCAATTTGGAGCTATTATAAATTGAATATGTGTTTATTATAAAATAATATTTTATGTTTTCCCAAAGGTGCCCCTCTCCTCCCATATAAAAAGGGCACCCCTTCCCTCTACTCTCCACAACCTTTTGAGACTTGATGCTTGGAAAACCCCTTCCAATTAATCTTTTGAACTTCCCTAGAAACATTATAGAGGTTCGGGTCTCCTCAAAAGACCATCTCTAGTGCATTAATAGGAGGATAAGAAGAGGCGCGTCAAAGAAGAGGTAATATCCTTTACCGATTATTTCCAATTTATTTCTTATTATACATCTTCTTCTTTATTTGTTTCATGATAAATTAATAACATAAGTATCACTAATATACTGATATTTTATTATAAATATTAAAAAAAACCCTATTTAATCTTCTATCCATCCTACAAAAAATGAAATCACCGCGCGTGCGTACGTACAGAATACCGTCTCCACGTCGTGGTGTAATCTATTTTCCACCACCACCTTACATGGATGGGTATAATGGTGTAAATAAATAACTATATATGGTTATTTTAAAGTTATTTTGATTCTGAAATATTATACATACACTTCAATACAATTCCATGATCATGGGAATGATATCACCGCTCATTCGTACGTACGGCCTACCCTCTCCACGAACGCGATGAGATTCATTTTCCATGATTAACCATTAAAGAATGATTATAAAGTATATATAATGAATAATAATGAAATATATGACATGATTAAGTTACTGGATTTATGTATACATATATACATATATATATATATATATGTCATCTAATTAATTCCATTCAAGTCAATAAGGAAAATAAAACACTGTTCATGCGTACGTACAACCTACCCTCTCCATGAACGGTGTATTTCATTTCATTTATCTTTCTGTTATATATATATATATATATATACTAAATATAAATGATATATAAATCATGATTTACATTCCTGAAGTAATTAAATCATGATATAAGTAGTAGTAATATCAAGAACAACAAGTCCAAACACATACGATAAATAAAACGTTTTACCCAAAACGCTGCTTTAACATGAAATTTACAAAATAACGGGTAATATAAAGTCATATGTGAACCATATATGATATCATAAAAATAAATATTATTCTATAATAATTCAATGACATTATTTAAATCATTATACAGGAGGTTCGGATACGTACGAAGCATATCAGACCTAATGTAAGGGATAATTTTGCAATTTCATTTTTATCTGAGTTTTCTTATACGTAAGTATTTAGTGGGGTTATATTTTTATCCATGTCTATAAAAATGTTTTTCATAAAGTG
This sequence comes from Viscum album, assembly GCA_963277665.1. Taxonomy (NCBI): domain Eukaryota; kingdom Viridiplantae; phylum Streptophyta; class Magnoliopsida; order Santalales; family Viscaceae; genus Viscum; species Viscum album. Next base: position 1,992,054,228 of record OY728150.1, on the reverse strand, counting down.
TTTAATATTCTTCCATTTATTTTTAACGTCATGTTTACCCCTATTTAATTTTTACATTGTGTTATGGAAAGAATCTTTTTTTGATTAACCTACAATGTACTTTTTGACTTTTCCGAAAAAAAGTACGAGGAGACTGTTTTTTAAATTATATGGCATGAATGGATTTTTACTGTTTCATAACGCCTTATTTTCATGAATCTTACTCTACAGGATTTTATGACTATTTTCAACAATATACTTTTGTTTTAAAATTTCATGGTATTTTGTGAAAAGAAAATTATTTTGAATAAGAAAGGATATTTTCATCAAGAAATAATTTTAAGTGTTTTATCAACACCATTTTCCATATAAGATGAAATTATTTCATATGTGTATGTTTCAAGTATAATGTCACTATTATTTACATGGTTTCACTTTTCTTATTATGAAATGATATCCGTTTGTTTTATATGGATTATGTTATGAGGGATGATGTTTATGAAAACCATTTTTTTACTTTGGGTTATGATGAATGATTTATGTAAATGTTGTGGCACAAGTATGAATGGTATCATTATGAGATGGGTGCGACATATATCTCCCTCAAATGCATTGGGTAAAGATTAATATATCATTATATAGACATGGATGGATGGTAAGTTAATCTCGTTCAGTGATACATGACTGGAACGAGGAGTGAACTCGATTCAGAAAGGGACTTTGTCCACTAAGATGGTTTTGGCAGCAATGACTTGGCTACTATGGAAATCATTTCATGTGCTTAATGGTTTTTCACAAATACATGTTCTATTCCCATGCTATTCCTTTATGATATAAGCCTTACGTACTACTAAGATTTATGTCTTTGCTTAAGATTTTTATGTTTAGATTTTATGTTGAAGTTTTTGCATTCAAATGTTTATGGATTGTTTTATGTTCTCTATGTTTACCCATACTGAGAATTTGAGCTCACCCTTTTTATGTTTTCATTTTCACAGGATTTAAAGAAAGGTTTTTGTTTGGATAACAAAAGGGGAAAATCTTTAGAGGAGATGTTGAAGATCTTTCACCACGATTAGAATATTATATTCCAAGTTTCCAAAGACACTAAACTATTACAGTCATTGTGTGTCTGGTTTTGTTATATATTAAGTATTCTGCAAAAAAATAATGTAATGTCTGTGTACATCATGCTTTGGGTATCTACATATTTAATTTGTCAAGCCACAAGGACACCATTCCCCATCTTAGCCTTGGACTAGGTCACAAGGTTTCTTTATCGCACTGCTACCTTGGGTCATGCAATAAGAACATCCACCCCTTCCATGTGTCACATTCCATCATCATCATCATTGCATGTCCTTATGACATCCCTATAAGGGATAACCAATACAAAATGGTCTAATTTTGTCTTCCTAATAAAACGAAAACATCTGAATACAATAAATTCACATAAAATATGGAATGGTATATAAAAAAATTTAACATATCAATTAGGGGACATCAAAATCATAAAACACTAAAATGTAATGATTAAAAGGAATGGGTATTAATAGAAATATATGAACACAAATGAAATCAATATTCAAAATTGTTATATTTTCATAAATATAGACATTCATGTGCACAATATCAAGAAATAAACATTACACAAAATATCTATTTGGTAATAAACATTCTAATCAATCAAATTGGTTCCCAACATGATGATATTCAACTACAGAATCGAAATGGTTCCAGAAAACCAAAGAGATCAATCCCACAAACCCATGAATCCATTTAACTATTATAAATTTGAAATAAAGGGTTTTAGGAAAAAATATTACAAAGTATAAGGAAAATATTTATTATGATAAAATAATCATATATAATTATATCAAACATCCATGGGTGATAATTATCTGATATATGGATGAAAACATGTATCTCTTTGTAATGGAGACTAGAGAAGAAGAGCCGTATATCCCTATTATTGATGGTAAATATGGATCCCTAGTAGAAATAATATATCAACAATGTTTCCTATAAATATTTCAACGATGTAATTATGTATTTATTTAAATGTCTAATCTTTGACCAAGGTTAAAAAAATGAAAGGTCTAAGAAGAACAATATCACCATTGGTAGCAACATGATCACAATAAGGGTCTACCTTCACTCACCATAAAATAATTTATAACCATAGACCAATAATGGGATAAATAAAAAACTTATGATATTGGAAAAAACCCACTTCAAAATGGAATTGAATATACTTCCTTTTATATTAGACATTTCATCCAAAATACACACGACTTCAATAAAATTAGCATTGGGTGAGTCATTTGTTTCAAATATTGAATCAATATTTTCCATGAAGTAGTGATTCAAATAATTTTCATGGTGGCCATTATGAAAAATATCACATTAAACCAGAAACAATAACCCTTCAGGATGTTCTATGGAATCATTTCCCATTGGGGCTGACCACACCATCCACTATTGAATGGTGAGGACACTCTGGTCATGGAGCATAGGACGAATCACATAAAAACACTCCCATGATATTGCTTCATCATGGTAGTTTTGGTTCTATCTATTTTACATAGGGATGTTATACTCATACAATGGCCTACACCAAAAAATATTCCATCTTCTTCTGCACCTATAAACACCCAAAACTCTATATATGACCCTATGAAACCAAAAACACATCCCAAAACTAAATATAACATTTAAAATCCCATAAATAATATTTAAAAAAATTGGATGTCAAATATATATTGAAATTGTAATGTTTTAACAATAATCTAAATGGTTCCCTTATAACATAAAACCACATCACCCTGAACATTACAATGATAAGAATCATCCTCATGAAAACATTTTTTAGAGAATTTAAAATTTAAATTATAAAATTTTAGCTTTCATAACTTAATCATGTCAAAACCATGTTATTAGAGTCCTAAATTGTGATACACATCATTGTACATGACTTCTCTCAATCATATCAATGGATGAATTTGATCTAAAATCTTATGTGGTGACATATCCAAATTATTGGATGTACTATCTCCAAAGACAATATTAATGAAAAAGTAATTTCTATGGTTTTCTTTTGATACCCAAATATTTCTATTTGTAATATAATCAATGTTGGAAAAATTATACAATTATATTTATTGATATGATAACTACACAATACAACTATATGAATATATGTTTTAGATCCGTAAAAATTACTAAATAAATTTTAGCTTTTATTTTAGTGAATGATTCAATTTTTGAAAAATGGCATGAAACATAATTATAAGAGTTCTAAAACATAAATTATTTTCAATGAGGTATTAGGATTAATTGGTTTCTCAAATTCCTGGATGAGTTTTGGGACCACCATGCTCTAAAAACACACTTTCTAAGAGGAACTAATAGGTGTGCACAAATTTGTATCCCAATAAGGGTGTATTAAATTGTTTCATAAACACTCTATGGTGGGTAAAATTTCAATGTGAATGGTCTACAGTAAATTCAAGTTGTGGGATCGTGGGAAACACACAGGTTTACAATCTATGCCCTAGCCAACATTATTAGATACACAAAACTAGAAGAACTATATAGTGATACCAGGGTTAGGCCGATGCATATGAACAAATATTGTGAGTGGGGGGGGGGGTTCTCTTAAACAATATGAGACACATATTTGGCACATGGTTATCCAAAATATGTATCCAAACCATGATCCTCATTTAATGGGGAAAATGTACGGGTTTCCCTTCTTCCATTAAATGAGGTTTTCCCCCATTTCCATCATATTTTTCTCCCATAATGTCTATAGTATGCTTTACCCTCTTACTCCTACTCTCATTGTGGTTCATCCATCCTTAAATGTCTAATTAAATTGTTTTTGTCTGCATTATACGTGTATCAATGATCATATGAATCATTATTCAACTTTTATATACTCATCTTAAGGATTATGATTTGATTATTTTGAGAGGAAATTTTAACTACTTTCTTGTAATTTGATGATTCAACCCACCAAACGATTTCTCATTCAAATCAAAAAAATGATATTTGATAATTTAATCATCATTATTATATGTTTTTTAGTCCAGTTTCATTCCAATTAATGGTTATTGGTTTATAATTTAATGTCATTATTCCGTATGTAAAATTTTTTTACCATAAAAAAATAATGAACATTAATTAAATACATAGATGATACATGTGATTCCCCTTTTAACACTTAATATGGTAGGAGGATGAGATATCAATAAGAAGTACTTGTTATGGTGAGTTATATTGTACACTATCATTTCACTATCTATGGTTACTTGTTAAACCGATATTTAGTGTGTCCATTATAATGTAATAGAAAACATTAAAACTATTCAACAACACAAATTTTCTTGTTTTAATTTTCTATTACATGGTCACCTGTGGTTTTTGGTATAATTATATTGGACTGACCTAATAGAATTAATTTTTTAGTTTGAAATGATAGGAAAACCATAACTCATATTTCGAATAAAAGAATCATTGACGTGTGATGTATTATTAATTAAAAAAATAAGATACATGATATTTTTTAGTTAATTAATTCCATGTGTGCTTCCCATGGCCATATTTCTTTTTATATAATGTACTATAAATTTAAACAATATTTAATGAAGAGAAAATGGTTACATCATCTCACTCACCACATTTTCATACTTATGAATGAAATGATATGATGTATTTTATTATGAACATCAATTAGGCATGTAATCATATTTTATTTATTATCATGTAATCCAATCCTATTTATGGGAATGAAATTCCATAATATTTATAGTATTATCATATTTTAAGATGTATCAATATGGAATCCATAAATATAATTAGGCATGGAGTCCCTAATAATTAGCGTAAGGGGTTCCATATTATTACATAAAAGTAATAAATGCATCCATTATTATCACTGAAAAAGTGTCCCTTATTTTCAAAATCAATGAATCCTTTATTATTATAGGCAATGTTTTGATTAATATTTTAGTCATGGTGATCGTTTTTGAATAGGGTTATCGACTCCGCTCTCAATAATTGGCATATCTACCCATATGACTCATAAGACTCAACCATATAATACCTTATAAGCTATGATACTCATGAAAGACATACCTTATAAATTCTCAAATATTGTTGTAGAGATTATAATTTAAAATGTAAATCATATCATTATACATGGGATCTTCAGTAACACTCTATGTAATTGATATTGATGCATATATATATATATATATAATATAGGTTACTACATATATAGAGGATATATATGTATATATATTTTCAGTGTCATGTCATCAGAGGGATTTCATCTTAGGATTATTCGGTTATGGTTTTCTGGGATTCATTTGGGGAACCCGATCCGGTCCTAATTGTATTTATTTATTTCTTTACACTATGTTACTTACTATACTTCTACATTAATTTTTTTTTCACATGTTGTATTCAATTATAAATAATTTGTGTTGGACTACTATGTATATCTAACACCCTATTTGGGTCATCAGTTTGTACTTAAAAAAACATCATTGGTGCATGAGTAGGTTCATGGAATATGCTATGAATTTAAACTCATGAAAATAGAGAATATAAGCATAGGACTGATTCGATGATTAAGAATATCATGGATCTCTCCTTCAAGGATTTTTCATTCATATTAAATGTATTTCATTGAATGTTAACTAACATGTCTTCTTATTTATTTTATATCATTTGTACAATATATAATATTGATGCATGAACATTTATAGAATTAATATTTATTATCACTAATTGTTATTCATCAGTTCATTTATTTATTCCTATATAGATTTTATTTTATACCATCATTCTAATTTGATCAGTAGAGTATAGTACCCTCCTCATGCCACATATAGATCATCAGTACATGTTAGTAGCCTCTACCATATGTGGAGGAATGCATGAGGCTTTTTGATAGACCAACACGGGGAAACACTTATTTGGATCTTGGGATGTGATGTTAAAATATGGTATTAGATAATCATTTCACATAGTCGTCTTATTTTGTTATTGATTAGAAGAGACTATGAATCGCTTAGAACTTGTTAAATCGATCATATTTGAGTATTTCAAAGTCATGATGGAAAGATCATGTGTCTATGGATGAGAATATTGATTCTTAAATTAGATATTAATGATGAAAATTATTTCATCATAGGTTGTTATTGTGAATTTTCTAGTTTATTATTTGATTATTTATAATATTTTTACCTATATCCAATTATAATATTGATATACTATGACATGCATCATTTGCATATCATAAATATTCACATACCATTCCATTTACATTTAATTATTTTTTTCATGTCTCAGGATTATCTATATACCATTCTTATGTAATAAATTATCATATTTAGTTATATAAAATTATCATTATCTTCTATTCCATAATTTATTTTATTAAATTGTCTTTTATAGGATGAACTGTTACAATTGAGATAAAATATCTAGTTATTAATGAGTCTGAATGAACCTAAATGTTGTTTCCCAAATAGCATTATTTTCACAACATAAAAAACACATTATTACATGTCTAGGACCTAAGGCATCTGTTCCAGAAAATGCTTCCATTATGGTAGGGATTAAATTGGTTAAAATAATTTTTTTTAACTTACTTGGGAGATTTTAAATGGTAAAGGTAAACCCATATAATCAAAAAATTATTTATATTGACTTGTTAAATTTTGAAGTCGAAGTTGAAAACCTAGTTGTTGCAATATGAATGTTATATATAATATATAATGGTATTCATTTTTGACAAGGGGATTATAATTCATCAAAATGAACCATGATATATAAATATTAATTCATAATTTAGATTATTATATATATTTTTTTTTTAACGCTAGTACAACAATTATCATGGAATGATAACCTGTATGAGTAAATACTGAATTCATTACATGATCCGTGTAGGTCTGTTGGGAAGTGTATCTTATGAGATAACCACTTAATATCGATTTATATATTATTAATTTAATAGTTATGGTTTTAACTTAATTGAACATATATTAGTATTATGGGACTCATGTAGGTCACTTTACACTTTTTCATCATGACACATAACTCCAGGGGGTATAAAAATGCTCTATTGTATGGTTATTTAATTTGAAGGAAGGATCTTGTATAGTGTTTCTTAGAAATGAATGATGTCATATCGTCTAATTGACATCTTCTTCTAAACAGAACACCATTTCTATTCTTTTGATATCTATTTTTATGAGACATTATTTAATTATTATTCCAATTCCAATAAAAATAGAATTTTCTTCAATAGTGTTGAATTGACATTCCCTTTATCTAATCCTGGTTGTGGGAATCTTATTGATGAATAAATGGTTAAATGTTAATTATGAGAAAATGTACCAATTATATTTCATAGTGTATACTAAATAATATACTATGAATAATTGTCCTTATAAATGATACATGGTATTTCTTATATATGATCTATTTTAAATGTTATATTTAATGAGAATCATTTAAATGTTATAAAATTTCATTTTTAGTGGTTCTTATTTTTATGAACCACATGTCAGTTTCATTATTAAATATTTAATAGATATATTCACTGAATGAGAAGTTATGAATGGTCATGTAACTTTGATTACTTATTTCTTGGCTATATTATACATAAAGGATGGGTGTTGAGGCTAGGTGAACTTTTCAGGGATGACATTTTTTAAAATTTTTGATTCCTTCTGTATGTAATGAGGTAGACCTTTTATAATAATGCCCTCATAAATTTAAGTAGTAACAAATTAAATATTTTAAAATTTATACATTTGGCACAATTCATGTACTGATTTTCCAAAGAAGGACTATATATAATGAAAGGACCCAGTTGGTAGATTAGAGACTGTATGGTAAGTTGAACCTCAAGGGATTTATTACCATACATAGAACTCAATGTGAGTCCACACTTCACCCTCTAAGTTATAATTGTATCCCTTTATAGAGAACTCCCCTATTTGTATTCTCATAAATGATCAGGGAATGGTATGTTGGTTCATGTAATTTTATGCTGTATTCCTTTTTTTTATGTTTTAGGCATCAAAGTTCAATGATTTTTTACCTACATTAGTCTTAAAACATTCAATGATAGTTGATAGGCATGTTATATGATGATTAATAGAAGACCTTATTTGGTTCATGGTTATCATTTTAGATACCAAAGGGATATGATTTATACCTTGATTCCCATACAATTAATGAAAAAATTATTAGGTTAATGGAGTTTGAAACAACTCCAAAAATCAATAAGAATTACATTTTATTTGATATAAAATATGAAACACCAACCAAATTATATAATAAAATATTAAATTAATAAATTTTAAAATATATTTAATATATAATATTAATTAAATTTATTTTAAATCATTAAATCCTTTCAAATGGGAGTTTATCCAAAATTACATGTAACAAAATGTTTCCTCAATATCCTACATTACACTGAAGATATAGTTTTACCAAACAATTAATTATTATTAATATTATTATATAATCACATAGTTAATAAGTACATTTTGGAATGATGGGTATGAATATGATTAAATAAATTATAAAAATATATTTTTTACATATAATTATTTTTTTTATATTGATTATAAATAACAATAAAAATAATTGAAATGGAAAACACATGTTTTTTTGGGAAGAATGAATTTTTATAAAAGAAGGATTTATCACTTTTGGTAAACATAATATGATACTTAATTTTACATAATGTAAAATATTTATGTGAAGAAACATAATTTTTTAAATAGTGATACAAAATTTATCATAGCATTAGTTTTTTGGATTTTTCTCAGATGTTTCAGATTCGGATGGATAATAAAAAATTCTTGACTTTAATTGGAAACAACGTTTACACAAAAAAATTTAGAATGAAAAATTATATAATGAATTTTTTTAATTGAAAATAGTTCAATTATACATATATTATTATAATTTTGGCCGTTAGAGTCATATTTATAATGAATATTGAAATAAAATCTTTATAAACTCTTGAACTCTTCCATTTTGAACCTTTATTTTTCTTCACATTTATGTGATGAATTTTTAATTAATTTCATCCAATTATGTAAAATGAATTTGAAAAAATGGATTCCATATTTCAAATAACAATTATTTAAAATTAATAATAAGGTCAAAAAATTTTTTCACCAATTTATATAATGAAAACTGTTAAAAATAATTATAATGACTGAGATAAAAATGAGATTACTAAGTGATTAAACATTGATCATAAGGTACAAATGTCCTAGAATCATGTACAAAACAAACTGTATTTATTTATTTATACCATAATTATTATAGTATTGATAATGGACCATTATTTGGGAATGATTATATGAAATAATGGTGGTACAATTCACTAATTGAATAAATTACTATTGTTCCAGTCACCCAACTTATAAATTGACACCCCACTCCTCCTCTCATCAAACCATAACAAAAAATATGATTAAAAAACACATAAAAAAATATCCTTTGAAATTCTTTTCCATTTTATTATGATCAGTATATTGTTCATAATTCAACACTAGGAATGCTCTAGTGCAATCCAATAGAGGATACTCGAAGAAGAGGAAATGTTCTTAAAAAAACATCTTTATATTACATTTTTTACACATAATTATAATTATATTATATTATATTGATATAAGAACCATAATATATTCCATATAATTAGTTATTTTAATTAGGGAATGGTCTATATACCTCCCCTCTTCCATAAAATTCATAATAAAATTATTATTCATATGTAAGGTGGACTATCGCTTTACAAACCGAACACTTTTCTTCCATTATCAACTTTCACAGTTGGGTGTGATGATGAAACTAATATACATATATGTTACTGAAGAAATTATACTTTATTATTAATTTTTGGATATATATATTTTCTTATCTCCAATTCAATATTATATATGATAACATCACCCATGTTTATGGAGAACTACCTCCTTGTGATGAGATGTGATTTTTCGTTGAGTGACATTTCACATGTTAGGTGATAATGATAAGTTTATTGATTATTTATGATATAAATGAAATAATTAAGATATTACAGAAATATTAATCATTTCATAATGATAATATACATCATTTGATTTCATTCCTTTTGACTCACATAAAGATGAGATCATTTTTCATGTTTGGGTGGACTACCAACATCACAAAGTGACGTGACTATATTATCCTAATCACACAACATGGAATATATATATAAGTATATAATATTTTATATATGTTATTATTATATTTATTTAAATTTATTATATTACATATAACATTTCTATTATTATAATTGAAATATGAAATTGTTACTTATGCATAAGAAATACATACCATATCCATGATCATAAAATAATTCATTTTTTAACCATCATTTATTATATGTTTTAAAAGAATAATTTATGTAAAAATATAATAATTACACCATTATGTTTATCTTTTTATGATTTGAAAATACAATATGTGAATGAACCAGATCTTTTAGAGCAATGAAATAATGCAAAAACAAGGAAATTATCACCCAAAACTATGAAAATAATGAATGATTATTAAAGAACCTGTGATAAGATGTTATAAAATGTTCATATATGGTACAATAAATATTAATATTATTCTTGAGTAACTTAATAACATTATCAATTATATTATATATGAGCTCAAATCATTTTTGAGTAATATAAATCATGTCATAATAGATTTCATCTCAATTTCATTTCATTGAGGAATAATGTAATTTTTATCCTAATTTATATTATATGGTGTATATACTCACAAATTAGAATCTAATTATAGTAAAAATACATTATAAATAGTATTTTATATTTCATGTTTAATTATTTCATTTATTTGGAATTGATTGAAATTTTATCTAGTGGTAAATAATTTTTGAACTCAATTTATTTCACTAGGATATATAAAATAATATTAATCAATAAAATATCGGCATTACATATATATTTAATTTTGACTATTTATTTTTTTAACTATTAATTTTTGACATGTACTTTAATTTTATACAAAAAAATATATTAATTGATTAAATGTCACTTGAATGTTATGATAAATTTTACGTTTAAATTCACAATATCATTCTAATCAAGATTTCTTATTATAGAATTTTCAATAAATGAATTTATTTGATTATTGTTTAATTAAATATTTAAATCTATTCTAATATAGTTATTAATAATCTATTAAATATCATATTACTACTTTTAGACCCTTTGGTTCTTAATGTTATTAACAAAATGTTTTAATAAAATCTCACATCATTTCTCTCACTGGTCGGGAATCAATGTTCTCACCAATCCAGGACTTAAAAAGTTTATGTGAATTATATTCATTAAACTTTTCAAAATAATTTAATAATAGTCATTTTACTCGCTTTATTTAATAATAAGCATTTTCGTAGGAATCTTATTCTCCCTTTCAGAACAAGGAACTTGTATAATCATTTTACTATGAAAAACAATGTTTCTTTACAACATGTATATAATTACTTATCAACATGGTCTTAATTTCATTGAAGCTCAAATTAAATGTTCACAATGATCAAATTATAGAATTTTTTATATTATTCTCATAAAAAATTAATTTCAAAATGATTTTTAAAATGTAAATATATTTTCCCCAAGATTGTTTTTAATTATATATTTATGTTATTTATATTCCACAATAGTAACTATTTGTTCATACACCAATGGTTATACGTTATATTGATACCATCCATATTATTTCATTGGATGGATTATGATTTTTTACAATGCATCATATTGAAATTCAATTCCCTGAATCTATTTGGTAGTCATTAGCTTCTATTTAATTTATTCACCTTTCTCGAATCATTAATCATTAAATTTCCCTTTAATGGGAATATACAGTAAAATAAATATAATTATTTATTAAATTATATAAAAATTTTACATATAGGGTTTACTTTTAATGTTATTTTATTACATAAAAAACATTGAAAATTTTATATTCTTTTTTAAATATATATACTTGATGATAGAGTATATTTTTATGAATTAATTTGATTTTGTGATGATTTAGGGATACTCTAGACTTGTAGTGATAGGTGGATTACAACATTATATATCCCCTTAATGTGATAGTATGTCTCATGAGTCAAATTACTTATGTTAGAATTAAAATTGATTTTACACATAGATTAAATTGTCTTGTAAAATGTTGTGATAGTAGTTATATCATGTCATTGGGTCAGGACGTCTAATAATAACACATTTCCATCATTCAATGTTTAGTTATTTTTGTCCATCAAAATTTCACTATGATAACATATATGATTGAAATTCATTCTAATTATATTTTATAAAGTTCATATGTGTTTAGTTATTCAACATTTCATTTTGAACATGACATATCCAATTATACAAATTTAATGTGTGTTCAATTATTTACCTTTAAATATCGATAATTCCATATACAGTTATGATTGTCCTATTACTTATTAAATGGAATACGATTTACGTTATTTTTCATTTATATATTGTATGCTCATTTTTATCTTTGTTTATTGATTAAATGGAACATTTTTTGTTTCATTTACTGTTCCATGTTAATTATTTTTATTTATTCAAGATATATTTTGTCTTATAAAAACTTTATTGAGAACATAAAATTACTCTTATTTTGTTTACTATCCGTAAAATTCCATGATGATTACAATAACTGATATGTAGGGAAATAGTAGTTCTAATAATGTTATTCTAAAAAATTATCCTGTAATTTTTTATTCAATATAATTTCAGACTCATGTATGTATAATGTTACAGTGAATACTAAATAGACCAGTCCATTGAGATGTAATGCCTTGTAACATATACGCATGTTATGGTATAATGCATGTCTTTAGTTTGAATAGGTTGGGGTCTCTATAGTTGGAATGAAATTATGTTTAGTATAAATCTTGGGAATTAGATTCATAATAACATATTTTAATGAAAATAAACCTAATATAGACATTATGGATAATTATAGAATATAATCCAAATGTTTTAGGGTTGATTAAATTTTGTGGGTCTTATTATAAATACATCTCTATCTTGATACATCATGTTTAAGTGGATCTAGAACCGATGTATATATGGTTAATAACATTGAAAATGTGTCTTGGGATTAAATGTAGCATTAATTGGAACCATAAAAAAAGACTCACTACAGACCTACTTGGATTACCCTTGGGAATTTGATTAGGACGATTAAAAATATATATAAATTTACGAATGATTTGAATGGATAATGATAATGAATGACCTATGTTATGATATAGATCAAGGAAAGAACTATATTTAAATCAATTAGATAAATTATTTATTGGGATTCAAAAATTTGATTATATAATTATTTTCTCTAATGGTGTTTTGGTTTAAGAATCATGAAATATTTTAGGATTCATTTAAATTTTTGAATAAAATTTGTATTAATATACTTAAGAGTTATTAATCCCATCAAGGAGATACGTGATTAAGATTGATGATATGATAAATGTATTAAACACAAATCTTTTAAGTGATGTGATTATACCATGAATAAGAATTTTTTTGAGAAATTTAGCAAATATATATGTTTTTGTAAGAAATTTATTTTATACAATTGCCTTTACATATTATAGGCATGAGTTTGACTATATTGATAACCATTAGGGTTTGTGTGATTATTAATTACATTTTAATAATAGTGAAAGAACCTTATTATACTTATATTATTGATTATGTTGTATGGAAGACCATAATGAAATGTTTATTTAAGTATTAACATTATTTCAAAGATGTCAATCATTTTTTGGAAATATTTATAGGAAGTATATAGTTTATAAAAAGGTCATATGACATCCATCATGAACCTATAATAACTATGATGGTGGTGGGCTATGAAACAATAATATAGGGAGAAATTTTTTTTCCTGACTACCAATGGCCTATGATATGCCCTGGTTAATACGTCATTTGTTAAATGATCTAGAAAACACCAATTAATGATGATCCTATGGTGTTACATTTGAGGTTTTCTGATTATGTGGTTAATTTATGCTTAAAATATTTGTTTGAAAAATTAGTGGACATATAATTAATGAGTTATTATTCTTTTATGAATGTTCAAAACTGTTAAAAATAAAATTTATTTCATCAGGAAGAAAAATTATATTTGGATATACATTTCATGGAGTTTAATATTAATTGAAAAAATTAAAATAATTAAATTATGGTTATGAAATAAAAATGTATCATGTAAATATGATTCCTTATATTTATATATAATAAAACAAGTAATCAAAATTTTGAGAATGATATTTAAATTAATATTCTTTCCAAATACATTGTTTTTTGTTGAACTAATAGACATTTAAATAATCTTATATTTATGAATTTGAATCCCTAAATTAGTAGCTAATGATTAAAATTATTGTGATCAATGACCTAAATCACACTCTATAATTATTTTAAATTTTACGTCTTGTCCATATCATCACATTCCACAAAAGTTATCCCACTCAGAAACCATGTTATGTGTTATCCTAGTTGACCTTTTTACTTCCATCTCCTTATTATTTTAATGAAATTATTCTAACCCTATTATGTTTTGTGTCTTTAAAAAAATGGAAATTCCAAATATCAAAATATTTATTTCCACTATCAGGTATAAATTTCATGGTTGAAAATTATTTATTTTTGGGAAAATGTAACACAATCACAATTATAAATGAATAATGTTTTTTCCAACATCATGTATGAAACACAACTGCAAACATATCAAGAAATATATCATAATAATGATTTATAATATATATAATATATTAAATTAATTAAATAATTTTTTTTCTTGAAAAGCATAATACACTTGGATTCTCTTTCATTACACACAACATTTTGATTCTTTAGTATCTTCTGTTACATGCAAGACATTTTATTTCTAAAGAACAACATAATAGTAATATTATTATTTAATATAATATTATTACCTATATATTGGAATAGAATGCATTAATTTGATAATTTTACTTATGAAAATTTATATTTTACACAAATTTATTAGTTATTTGATGATTATAAATAATAATAACAATCACTAAAAATAAAAATAAGTTTTATGTGAAATTTGTTTTCCCAAAAGACAGATTAATCACACTCGAAACACAACCCATATAATTATTACTTTAAAAAATATAAAATTTCTATCATAAGATAAAACACATTTATTAAATTATAATACCAACATTATTTTTGTATTATTTTTTGGGATATTTCTGATATTATTAATTTTTTGATTAATAATAGAGATTACATTATTTTATTTGAATAATAAATTTTCATATAAATAATTTATAACATTAAATTATATTTTGAATTTTTTTAATGTAAAAAATAAATCAATTATACAAATTTTAATCCAATTTATGTCATTGAATTCATTCTCATGTTTAATTTAGAAATAAAATCATTGTAAATTACTAAACATTTTAACTTAAAAAACTCACTTTTTCATCACATCAATGAGGTTAATTATAAATTAATTTTCTCCAATTTTATGAGTTGAATTTATAAAAATGTATTTCAAATATGTAGTCAGATCTAGTTTTAATTTTATATAGGTAAAATAATTTTTTTACAAGAATTATTAGAGAAAATAGTTAATATTAATTACAATGATGATGGTACAAAAATGTTGTTCAGTGATTAAACATTGTGCAAAAGATTTAAAGTGACCTTGGAAATTATACAAAAACTATTTCATTGAAATATTTGGACCTTATAACTTCAATTTTTTGGATAATTTACCATTATTGGTAAATGGAGAGGAACTCGAACGCCACTACCATAAGTCCACCTCTATAGCCAAGGGGTTGGCGATAAGTGCCAAAAGGCATGTCTAATATTGGTGGAATTTTCATGATTAACCATTGTGAAATCACTCACCATATTATGTGTAAGTGTAGAAGAATAATAATAAAATATGAAACATCTAGAGAATAAACCATACATGAAAAACTATAAGGGGCTAAAAGAGTATGACAATGTAAACTGAAAAATGAGAGGAAAAAGCACACACAATACCAGAAAGATGTCATAATTTGAGAAAAATTATATGGTGGATCTAATCCCAATACTATATGAGGTACCACATAGTATATAGTGGACCTGTTCTTTAATTTATTAGTGGGTTACATCTAATTAGGTAGTGAACCCACTCCCTAATGCTATAGTGGTTACCACTCAGTAGAAAGTGGACACATAATATATTTGTATAGGGTTCCACCATTCAATAGATAGTGGACTCATTCCCTAATTCCATAAGGGTTTTCATATAGTATATAGAGGATACTCTCCCTAGCCTATCAAGGGTAACCACTCAATGTGAGGAGGAATATCAACATATCTGATAGGGGGTACCCCTTATTAGATAGAGCCAACATGGCCTAATGCCATTGAGGTGATATGACTCAGTGGATAGAAGAGATGTTCCCTAGTCCATCATGGGGTTCCACATAGCAAAAGGATGAACCACATCCTCTCTAATAAAGGGTTCTACTCAGTAATTATAGGAAACACAACCTAGTCGATCATGGGGTACCACTCCAATGTCCCAACACAAACACATCCATCATCATAAACCAATGAATGGTATATCACACTCAGAAAACATTTCATAAAATCTTAAAATTCAGTAATAAGGTTATCATTTTATTCCATGAAGAAGAAAAAAAAGACGTGATACTTATTGGAAACAATTTATTTCCAAACAAACATGATATAGATGTATAATGTTTTTTCAAAAATGAATTATACATAGCTTGTATGGGGAACCAAACAGTGTGTGTTCCTTACCTTATTCATTTATATGTCAATTCAAATACATGGTTTGATACTCACATATTACTAGACAATGTGTAAATGGACTACACTTAATGCCTCAGAAACCTAGTGTCATTTTAGAACTCTAGGAAATGCTCATGTATGTTAGTTGTGCATGTGTATCATGGCCATGTACATAGTTTGTGTACCTTGTTTGTGTCTGAGTATCATGTCCATGTACTCTGGGTCTATACCATCACCATTTTTATGTACATTACCCATGTTTTGTGTTATAATCACATCTATGTACTCCTACACTATATGTCGGGTCACTAGAAATCGTTCACATAACAGATGGAGTCCTGACAAATAATATGATATTTAATTAACCTGTAACCCCAAACCTCATATATAGGGTCTTACAAAACATGTTATCTTCAAAAAATATGGAATTTAATAACAATTTCTCACAAAAACACCATATATTTTCTGGAGTTTTAGATCTGGACCCCACCTTCGGATCCTGCTATTGTTCACCCATTTTTTTAGTTATTTCTCACCATCCCATGATTTATTACCTCTAGTGGCTGGAAATTAGTGTCCTGATCATTCATCATGAAGCCTGAACACCTCTTTTAATCCTCTTGGGTTGTTATAATCATTCAAATACCCCATATTCAAATAAATAACCACCCATATCCAACCAAGAATCCCAATTTTGCTTCTAATCACCAATATGTTCATTAGGTGTAAATAAATCTAATGACCGGTCATGCCCGATACTACCCAAAAATGTTTACAATCGGGCAAATAGGAAAATTTATGAAGAACATGAAGAATGATTGGGTAGAATCCTACAATAAAATGGTGGAATAATCACTATCAAAATATTATTGTCCAACGAATTAAATTTAGAAAATATAATGTAGAGAAACATGGAACAACAAGATAAATCATATAAATAAATTGAATATAATACAAGGGTGTATGAAGAGTCCTACCAAGACATAAATTCAAAGGAAATTTTAACAGCCCAAGATTTTATGAAAAATATCTTTTTTTAATTTCACTAATGTCTTGTGTTGTACGCTTCACCAAAATGAGCTTGCACAACACGCATCCTTGACTTGCCTTGCATTACACGCAATCACAACCTTCCTCGATAGCGTGTGTAGTACGCAATACTGAGTTTCACGAAACAACGATATGCTATTAAAATATTATTAAAACTAGCCGTTATGAATAGTAAAAACCACTTTTTAAATTTTAGAAATTTTAGCTATCAAAATGGACTTCATTTTTGGACTCAGAATACCGAAATTAGCCTAGGGTGAAATTTTGGTATTTTTCTGAAAACTTTCAATTTTTGATGAATAGTGAAACCACTAAGTGGAAGGTTAAAAACTGAATTTTGCATAAAACTTAATTTTACCGCTTCTGTGAATGGAATTTCGAAAATCCGACAGACACGGTTAATATCAGTAAGTAAAATTTGGTTCAATGAGATAAAAATAATTTTTTGGTGAATAGTAACTTTTTATTTTTTTACCGCGGTTAATAGTAAATAGGGTAACTAAGGGTAAATATGATATTAATATTACCCTAACACATGTCCTAATTCTATTGGACAAGTGTAATTCGACCAAAAACAAACTTAGGAATACAATATGACCATTTAGGCCCACTTGGGTTAGATTAGGACATTTATTATTAATTTATTTAAAGAAGGGTTAAAATAGTTAAAATCAAAGTTTAATAAGTAAATAATTTTTAATATGGGGTTATACATAAGATATATTAGACTATAAATATTCATTAGAAAGCTAAAAATATTTCCTACATAATTATATTTTATTTATAATTTTTAGACCTTAAATAAATTAAGTTATTTATGACACAACGATGATGCAGTAATTACCCTTTTTAAAGAAATATTAACATAATTGATGTTATAAATGCTCAAATGAATGTAATTTGAGACTTTTTATGAATTACACTAATTTTCTAGGTTACTATGATATATTAGTGTTGCTTTAATCAATTTGTTTTGAACATATAATTCTGTTATGACTTTCAAAAAAATCATATATCAAATAGTGTCAAAATTGACACAAAATAGTTTTTAAATCAAATATTATATTATTAATTGTTACTTTATTCCTAAAAATCTAAGGTTCGGCCAAATGACTTAGATAAGGATATATGTATTAATAATATGCAATTTGGGGTTCGTTTGGCATGTTATAGTAAGTGTATTATCCATATAGTGAAAGAAAACAAAATGACACGGTAAAAGTTAAATTATTTAACTTAGAGTTAAATCTAATTGATAAGGTTAAAATAATACCCTAAACTTGTCTAAATCCTATTGGCTGATAGGATTTAGACCCATCCCCACATTAGATTCAAAATAAGACCTTTTGGAACCATTATAAACCGATTTTGACATTAATATAAAATAATATTTTGAGGTATTCCTAAGGTGCCCCTCTCCTCCCTTATAAAAGGACACCTCCTCCCCCTCCTCCTCACACCAATTTGAGCACTCAAGCTCGGACAACCCCTGCCAAAATCTCTTCTCCACTTCCCTAGAAACATCCTAGAGGTTCTGGTCTTCCTCAAAGACCAATTTTAGTGCCCTAAGAGGAGGTCTCAAAGAGGCGCTTCAAAGAAGAGGTAATTACCGTTACCAATTCTTTCATCTTTATTTCTTCTTCCACTTCTTCTTCTTAGGTTGTTTCATTATGAAGTAATAACATCAGTATCACTCATATAATGATATGTTATTATAAGTATGAAACAACCCTATTTCACCATCTATCCATCCTACGGAAAAAGAAATCACCGCGCGTGCGTACGTACGGAATACCGTCTCCATGCCGTGGTGTAATCTATTTTCCACCAACACCTTACATGGATGGGTATAATGGTGTAAAGAATAACTATACATAGTTATTAAAACATCATATTTATTCTGATATATTTTATAATCCAATCCAATTCAATTCAATATTTATGGAAATGATATAATCGCTCGTGCGTACGTACGGACTACCGTCTCCACGACGCGATGAGATTCATTCTCCATGTTAACCATTTAAGAATGATTATAAAGTATATAAAAGAAATAATAATGAAATATATGACATTATAAAGCTACTGGATTTATGTATATATATATATATATGTATGTCATCTACTTACTTCCATTCAAGACAATAAGGAAAGGAAAACAACGTTCATGCGTACGTACGGACTACCGTCTCCATGAACGGTGTTTTTCATTTCATTTATATATCTATTATATATATATATATATACTGAAAATATATGATATATAAATCATATTTTATATTCTGGAAGTAAGTAAATCATGATATAAGTAATAATAATGTCAAGAACAACAAGTCAAAACACCTACGATAAATGAAACGATTTTACCCAAAACGCTTCTTTAACACGGAATTTACAAAAGAACGGGTAATATAATGTCATAAGTGAACCATATATGATATCATAACAATGAATATGATTTTGTAATAAGTCAATGACATTATTTAAATCATTATACAAGAGGTTCAGACACATACGAAGCAAATCGGACCTAAGGTAAGGGAAATATCACAATCTCATTTTTATCCGAGATTGTTTATACTTTGGTATTTACTGGGGTGTATTTTATCATCCAAATCCATGTTTCCTCAATATGTAATATTATTTCCATCCTTCTACAATAGTTTATATCCAATTTTACCCTTCGGTAAGTTGTTTTTGTAAAAGATATGAAAGGAATCTTTTGTCGTTTTTCGTACGAGGTACTTTTGACTTTTCCGACAAAAGTACGAAGAATATTTTTTTTAACTTAAACGGCACGAAACGATTTTTTACGGTTTTATAAAGCCTTATTTTCATGAAGCTTCCTCCAAAAGATTTCATGACTATTTTTAATAAAATCTCTTTCTTTTAAAATAGCATGATGTTTTGTGAAAAGAAATTGATTTTGAAGAAGAAAGGATATTTTCCTCAAGAATTCATTTCAAGTGTTTTATCAAAATTATTTTCCATCTAAGATAATAACGGGTTCTGTTTCTATCCATATTTTTACATTGATTTGACTATGTTGTGATGGAATTATGTTTATGAATTCCTTTATCTTAATTGAATGGTTTTATGATGTCATGTTGTTTAAGAATCCCATTTTTATTACATGGGTTATGCAATGATGTATGATTTAAGATTTTGTGGCACACATAAGAAATGATTCATTATAAGATGGTTGGGACCTATATCTCCCTCCAATGCATTGGGTAATGATTTTATATCTCATGAGATAGACATGGCTTAAATGGTAGGTTATACCGGTTCAGTGAAACAGGACTGAAACGAGGGTTACTCGATTCAGAAAGGGACTTTGTCCACTAAGATAGTCTTGGCAATGAGTCTTGACTAACAAGAAATGATTCTCTATGATTATGTGTGTATGCCACAATGTTTCATGTTTTAAGTTATGATTATTGGGATTTCATTTCACTACTATGATTTATCCCATGTTATGAAATTATTCTCTCTTTTGCAGGTTAAGATTTCCAAAAGTTATGTTCTTATGAATATGATGTGATTGATTTTCTTTTGTTTACCCTTACTGAGCATTTGAGCTCACCCTTTTATGTTTTCTTTTCCCCAGGATATAAGGAATGGTTTTAGGTAAAAAAGAAAAAAAGGAAGATCTGTATGGGAGATATTGAGGATCTTTCAACACGATTAGAAGATTGCGTTCTGAGTTTCCAAAGACACTAAACTATTACGGTCCTTGTGTGTGTGTTTTTTGTTATGTACTAAGTATTCCGCAAAAGTAATGTAATGTCCATGTACGTCAGGTTTCGGGTCTCTACAGTTGGTATCAGAGGAAAGGTTTAGTCAACCTTTGGAAACTAGGATGCGAAAACGTTAGTGAAATCCCTAGAGATATTTCTATGTTATGTCTAGGGATGTCCCTAAGGTTAAGTATACGTATAGGTTATAGTACTAGAACTACGCTAACGATCATAGAATTAAAACTAAGATGTTAAAGGTACTCCCCCTTTATTATGTTGTTTTCCCTAGCATGATTTTTGCCTCTCACACTATTCTTTTTTGGTTTTAGACGATGGCTGGAACCCGAAGGAACCGTGTTGATAAATGCAATGGACAATGCAATGATTGTCCTCCTGAACAAACAAATGTTATGGGATATGGAGTGAAAAATCTTATTTCTATACTTACACAAGCTATGAATCATTCTGGACTTCCAAATGAGCAGAGAAGGGAATAATATTCTATTGAGTCTTTCATGAGGCAACGTCCACCTTCTTTCAGTGGGTCTTCTGATCCACTTGTTGCTGAACAATGGATCAGTACCACTGAAAAGATATTTTCAGTTCTTCAATGTTCTGAACATGATAAAGTCATCTTAGCAGTATATCGTTTGGAAGGTGAAGCTGATCAATGGTGGAATCTTATCAAGAATACAAGGCAAAGAGATGAAATTGAGTCCATGGAATGGGAAGAGTTCAAGAACTTATTTTTCAATAAGTACTTCCCTCGTATTCTTCGAACAAAGATGGAGAAGGAGTTTCTTGAACTAAAGCAAAAAGATGATGAATCTGTTGGTATATACGAATCAAATTTTACAAGACTTGCAAGGTATGCATCTGGCATTATCATCCAACCTGAAAGTAAAGTTGATCGATTTTTCAGTGGCTTAAAACCAAGTCTTCGAAGGGCATTAGCTATAAGAGACTTCAGTAGATATGAAGAAATTGTTTGTTGTGCTATCAAGGTAGAAATGGAAGTTGGTGTTACATATCCATCTCATGGTTTTGACAAGAAACGAAAGATGGAGTTCAAGGAGAAATCTCAGAATAATGGTGAAAAGAAGATGAATGTTTCCTTATGCACAAAGTGTGGAAAGAAGCATGGTGGATATTGTCTTAAAGGGACTAGAAAATGTTTTAAGTGTGGAAAAGAAGGTCATCGAGCAGCTGAGTGTCGAAGTAATGGAAAAAGAGTTTTTAATGATGTGAATAAAGCAAACACTGCAGAGAACGCACCACCAACACTTCAATGCTTCAAGTATAAGGAAATGGGGCATTATGCTAATAAATGCCCTAATCCAAGGGTTAGTGATGATCAACACGAGCAACCACTGAAGGCAAAGGACAAAGGGAAGTCACATGCGATCACTATTGGCGATGTTGAATATGACAACGATGTGGTGGAATGATTAAGTGTTTATGTAATGGGATTCCAAAATAATGTTGTATCATAATTGGAATATTTATGTATTGGTCTAATGTGGTATTCAAAGTGATTGAGATATTTTTTGGAAATAAGATGATATGCGCATAATGAAGGGAAAACGAGAAAATGAAATGTTTAATAGTATTCATGAGCTCATGATTGATATAAGGACTAAGTGATATCATGGTTTGAGTATATAGAATTTTGAGGATTTTGGTATGTGGAAAGTGTTAACTTTAAACTGCATTCATGTTTTCACTAAGGTATTCAAGAGAATACATGATTAAGGACTTTGAATGTTTGGAATGTGACAACCAAAACATATCTTATGATATATGCGGATTAACGACAGTATTAAATCTCTGGTAATCGTTTTCACTATATTATGAGAGTGGACTGCAGTATTATGGATAAGCCTAAAGATTAGAATGGATTATGTTGGACATAAGTTAGTATTGTTTAAGGATAGAAGTTTTTTCGATATTATTGATGGGATGTTATAGTAATATAGTTTTAGAAAAAGGACAACCTGCAGGACGGGCGACAGCCCATCGCGTCGGACAAGGCTATAGGAATCGAACCCACAACCGAAGTGCGACTGGCCTTTATCGCCTACCACTGACCTACAGGAAGTCCCTGTTTAGTAGAAACTAGTTTTATTATATTATGCAGTATGATATATAAAGTATAAGTCCATTTTAGGAACCATATAATCTCACTATAGATTGACTTATGTATATAAATTTTGCTAACCATTTGAGACAGATGGAATGACCCGTCATTCTATCACATGATCTGCTAACACTTCACGAATAACAAATTCAACTTCATTTATTTAAGAGATGAAGTGGAAATTGTTAAGGGCACGAACAACAGTGAGGTTGTACCAACATAAAGTAAGTATTTATTCTAATTCAAATTCTTTAACTTTAGGGAAACGATCTTGAAAACCAAAAATGTTGTCCTAGTGATCTTATATCTGATGAATCAGATGGTACCTTAGATCGTCACAAATTTATGGCTTTGTGATTACTGGCTTTTCCATAGCCATGTTCTCTACCACTCTCCATCAGAACATGATGGTTAGATTTCTCTTCCATATCCATATTTTCACCTATGTGGAAACCCAGTGATTAGTTTATTTGGGTAACCGTTACGTTTCATACTTTTGTTTTTAATTATTGGTTTTGATATTCCTTTTTACGATGTGGGTTTTTATTAAAGAAACTTTCAAATAGTAAACCATTTATAACCCCAACGAATTTCGAGGGAGAAATTCATTTTAAGGGGGGTAGAATGTAACAGCCCAAGATTTTATGAAAAATATCTTTTTTTTAATTTCACTAATGTCTTGTGTTGTACGCTTCACCAAAATGAGCTTGCACAACACGCATCCTTGACTTGCCATGCATTACACGCAATCGCAACCTTCCTCGATAGCGTGTGTAGTACGCAATACTGAGTTTCACGAAACAACGATATGCTATTAAAATATTATTAAAACTAGCCGTTATGAATAGTAATAACCACTTTTTAAATTTTAGAAATTTTAGCTCTCAAAATAGACTTCATTTTTGGACTCAGAATACCGAAATTAGCCTAGGGTGAAATTTTTGTATTTTTCTGAAAACTTTCAATTTTTGATGAATAGTGAAACCACTAAGTGGTAGGTTAAAAACGGAATTTTGCATAAAACTTAATTTTACCGCTTATGTGAATGGAATTTCGAAAATCCGACATACACGGTCAATATCAGTAAGTAAAATGTGGTTCAATGAGATAAAAATAATTTTTTGGTCAATAGTAACTTTTTATTTTTTTTACCGCGGTTAATAGTAAATAGGGTAACTAAGGGTAAATATGATATTAATATTACCCTAACACATGTCCTAATTCTATTGGACAAGTTTAATTCGACCAAAAACAAACTTAGGAATAATATATGACCATTTATGCCCACATGGGTTAGATTAGGACATTTATTATTAATTTATTTAAAGAAGGGTTAAAATAGTTAAAATCAAAGTTTAATAAGTAAATCATTTTTAATATAGGGTTATACAGAAGATAAATTCGACTATAAATATTCATTAGATAGCTAAAATGATTTCCTACATAATGATATTTTATTTATAATTTTTAGACCTTAGATAAATTAATTTATTTATGACACAACGATGATGCAGTAATTACCCTTTTTAAGGAAATATTAACATAATTGATGTTATAAATGCTCAAATGAATGTAATTTGATACTTTTTATGCATTCCACTAATTTTCTAGGTTACTATGATATATTAGTGTTGATTTAATAAATTTGGTTCGAACATATAATTCTGTTATGACTTTCAAATAAATCATATATCAAATAGTGTCAAAATTGACACAAAATAGTTTTTAAATCAAATATTATATTATTAATTGTTATTTTATTCCTAAAAATCTAAGGTTCGGCCAAATGACTTAGATAAGGATATATGTATTAATAATATACAATTTGGGGTTCGTTTGGCATGTTATAGTAAGTGTATTACCCATATAGTGAAAGAAAACAAAAAGACACGGTAAAAGTTAAATTATTTAACTTAGAGTTAAATCTAATTGATAAGGTTAAAATAATACCCTAAACTTGGCTAAATCCAATTGGTTGATAGGAGTTCGACCCATCCCCACTTTAGATTCGAAATAAGACCCTTTGGAACCATTATAAACCGATTTTGACATTAATATAAAATAATATTTTGAGGTATTCCTAAGGTGCCCCTCTCCTCCCTTATAAAAGGACACCTCCTCCCTCTCCTCCTCACACCAATTTGAGCACTCAAGCTCGGCCAACCCCTGCCAAAATCTCTTCTCCACTTCCCTAGAAACATCCTAGAGGTTCTGGTCTTCCTGAAAGACCAATTTTAGTGCCCTAAGAGGAGGTCTCAAAGAGGCGCTTCAAAGAAGAGGTAATTACCGTTACCAATTCTTTCATCTTTATTTCTTCTTCCACTTCTTCTTCTTAGGTTGTTTCATTATGAAGTAATAACATCAGTATCACTCATATACTGATATGTTATTATAAGTATGAAACAACCCTATTTCACCGTCTATCCATCCTACGGAAAAAGAAATCACCGCGCGTGCGTACGTACGGAATACCGTCTCCACGCCGTGGTGTAATCTATTTTCCACCAACACCTTACATGGATGGGTATAATGGTGTAAAGAATAACTATACATAGTTATTAAAACATCATATTGATTCTGATATATTTTATAATCCAATCCAATCCAATTCAATATTTATGGAAATGATATCATCGCTCGTGCGTACGTACGGACTACCGTCTCCACGACGCGATGAGATTCATTCTCCATGTTAACCATTTAAGAATGATTATAAAGAATATAAAAGAAATAATAATGAAATATATGACATTATAAAGCTACTGGATTTATGTATATATATATATATATGTATGTCATCTACTTACTTCCATTCAAGACAATAAGGAAAGGAAAACAGCGTTCATGCGTACGTACGGACTACTGTCTCCATGAACGGTGTTTTTCATTTCATTTATATATCTATTATATATATATATACTGAAAATATATGATATATAAATCATATTTTATATTCTGGAAGTAAGTAAATCATGATATAAGTAATAATAATGTCAAGAACAACAAGTCAAAACACCTACGATAAATGAAACGATTTTACCCAAAACGCTTCTTTAACACGGAATTTACAAAAGAACGGGTAATATAATGTCATAAGTGAACCATATATGATATCATAACAATGAATATGATTTTGTAATAAGTCAATGACATTATTTAAATCATTATACAGGAGGTTCAGACACATACGAAGCAAATCGGACCTAAGGTAAGGGAAATATCACAATCTCATTTTTATCCGAGATTGTTTATACTTTGGTATTTACTGGGGTGTATTTTATCATCCAAATCCATGTTTCCTCAATATGTAATATTATTTCCATCCTTCTACAATAGTTTATATCCAATTTTACCCTTCGGTAAGTTTTTTTTGTAAAAGATATGAAAGGAATCTTTTGTCGTTTTTCGTACGAGGTACTTTTGACTTTTCCGACAAAAGTACGAAGAATATTTTTTTTAACTTAAACGGAACGAAAGGATTTTTTACGGTTTTATAAATCCTTATTTTCATGAAGCTTCCTCCAAAAGATTTCATGACTATTTTTAATAAAATCTCTTTCTTTTAAAATTGCATGATGTTTTGTGAAAAGAAATTGATTTTGAAGAAGAAAGGATATTTTCCTCAAGAATTCATTTCAAGTGTTTTATCAAAATTATTTTCCATCTAAGATAATAAAGGGTTCTGTTTCTATCCATATTTTTACATTGATTTGACTATGTTGTGATGGAATTATGTTTATGAATTCCTTTATCTTAATTGAATGGTTTTATGATGTCATGTTGTTTAAGAATCCCATTTTTATTACATGGGTTATGCAATGATGTATGATTTAAGATTTTGTGGCACACATAAGAAAGGATTCATTATAAGATGGTTGGGACCTATATCTCCCTCCAATAAATTGGGTAAAGATTTTATATCTCATGAGATAGACATGGCTTAAATGGTAGGTTATACCGGTTCAGTGAAACAGGACTGAAACGAGGGTTACTCGATTCAGAAAGGGACTTTGTCCACTAAGATAGTCTTGGAAATGAGTCTTGACTAACAAGAAATGATTCTCTATGATTATGTGTGTATGCCACAATGTTTCATGTTTTATGTTATGATTATTGGGATTTCATTTCACTACTATGATTTATCCCATGTTATGAAATTATGCTCTCTTTTGCAGGTTAAGATTTCCAAAAGTTATGTTCTTATGAATATGATGTGATTGATTTTCTTTTGTTTACCCTTACTGAGCATTTGAGCTCACCCTTTTATGTTTTCTTTTCACCAGGATATAAGGAATGGTTTTAGGTAAAAAAGAAAAAAAGGAAGATCTTTATGGGAGATATTGAGGATCTTTCACCACGATTAGAAGATTACGTTCCGAGTTTCCAAAGACACTAAACTATTACGGTCCTTGTGTGTGTGTTTTTGTTATGTACTAAGTATTCCGCAAAAGTAATGTAATGTCCATGTACATCAGGTTTCGGGTCTCTACAGAAATAAATTTATCATGCTCCATAATTTAATCATAAGTTCAAAAATCCATACATGTTGTTTCCATCCTTTATATTTGACCAACCATTAGTGATAAATTAAATCACCAAGGGAGGAAGATCTATTTGATTTGTTTTATCTCAATTTTCCTTGATCCAAACCCTCATCATTGTCAACTCTATAATTTCTATTGAGGGACATGGAATTCTCAAATAAATAGTACTACGTTATTGAATATAACCTCGGAGATCCTCTATAACTAGGATTATATAGGGTAAAGAATGTATTGGATGTTTTAGGATATCCTTAATTAATAAATTTTTTAATTAATTGAACACAAAATTTAACGAATGATTTATTCAAATTACTGGTGCATATAAACTATAGGAATTTCCTTAGGTGATCCCCACATTTTGGATTCAACTATGGTATCATATTATGTATATAATACTTATATTATGTGTTATCCCATTTTACACGAAAATTATTTCTCCACAATAAAAATTATATATATATATATATATATAATAATTTTATAAAATTAATTATGGGAACACTAGGCTTTAGAATCACACAACTACATATTTTTTGGGTCCAAATATATTTGTATATATATTTTAAATTATTACAATGGAAAAAGGGTATATATTTAACTCCCTCATACTAGATTTCGGTCTTAGAAAAGAAAAATGTAATGACAATGATCAGGTTATTGTTCCTGCATCTGGCTCTCCCTCTCCCATGAGTTATATTACATGCCCCCATGATTCCATAGGACACAATAAAAGGGAATGGTTCACCCATACTAGAAAAAATTCTTCCAATATTTTATTTGTAGTGGTCGATCATCAAATTTAGATCCATCCTTTATGTCCATCTCACCCAAATCAATAAAATTCTTACAGGAATCCAAGTCTATCCTCAGTTGTTACAAATAGAATACAACATTTACCCACTCCAACTATGGTAATATGGGGAGGAGGTAAAAAGCTATCCCAAACCTCTCCCTGATCATGAATAGATAGTAATCCTTAGGGATAACTTTCCACCACATCCCAACCTCCAAAATGCACAACATGGGGTTATATTCCAGAAGACATGGTCTCTTAGATCAAACTCTTGGGGATTATTACATCGATCTACATAATATTTCCATATGATATGGGTTTTATTTATCTAACCATGGATGATCTGGTCATTCTCTTTCACCACTTGAACCATCTTTGTCCTGACAAGGTATTTGACACTGATCTCAATCTATCTTAAGGTTGACCAACAATGACTCCCAAATAG
This sequence comes from Viscum album, assembly GCA_963277665.1. Taxonomy (NCBI): domain Eukaryota; kingdom Viridiplantae; phylum Streptophyta; class Magnoliopsida; order Santalales; family Viscaceae; genus Viscum; species Viscum album. Next base: position 1,992,024,633 of record OY728150.1, on the reverse strand, counting down.
GTCATCAAATGCTACCATGCCTATATTAGAGAGGTATAAATTATTTTATGTAATCCAATCTAATGTTATTTGATCCACATAACTTTAAATGAAGTCTAACAGTCATTCCCTTAGAATATCTTCCAGCACCTGGATAGTGAGCTCATTCTTCCAGTTATAATATTTGTGGAAGGTTGTACTCATCCTCATATGGGTCTCTAATTCCACCTTTACGCCTCTCCGAAATCGTGAGGTGAAATGTGAATTGTGGACAAATATAATCCTTAAGAGAACCCCATGATGGTGTATGATCTCTAGTACGTACAACTACCCCGATATCTCCACCAGACTCTACTCCCTAATATAAATGTATTTATATGAATTTAGAAGTTTTTCAACTATCACCCTAATGGAATCATTTATATTCATTATAAATAAAATATCTATCAAGAATTTCAATGATTTTATATCACCTTTCCACTCATGAAAATTAATATTCTACAAAAAACTAACTGTAACCTTGTTCTTAGCCTTGACTTTCTAATATGTGGGAAATTGTGGGACAAAATCAACCATTGTCAATGTCATTCCTACCACTAGAACTGCCATTGAAGGTCAATGTAAGTAATCCCCACTTTGGTATTTCCATCCAAAGTGGATGAGTAAAACATTATAATCATTTACTCATATATCAATAATGGGATCACCACCCATACCCTGGAAAGGAAGATGTGATTCCCACCATTAGAACATACTTCCGGTGAATCTTCTAGTGATATATGATCACATAAGAGCTCGTATTAGATGTAATATAATTGAAACTCTCCCATACACTAAATAAGTAGAGTATTCAATTACATATATTGAAGAAATAACTTATCCTTCTCCTCAACCAGGTTCATCTATAGGGAAGACAATTGTTATGACACCTCCATCACTAAACCAGAATGGGACATCCTGCTAAGGGAATCATCAACCAAGGTTTCCTATTATAATGTATATTCTTTCTCAATGTCATAATCTAATCAGAACTGCAACTAGTTCCTCATCCTCATGCTCAAATATATCTACATGATGTGATACATAAGACTCTTTTATACTGAGTAACTAATAAAGCACTCTTCTATAATAGATCCCCCCACAAACTCAAAGGGGATATTATTACCACCCACTCTAAGACTTTTTTTGGATTGTTCTTCAAGTGGGGTTGAATCTACCCTAACCCATATGCGATGACTAGATATATTTGTATCAATAAGAAACCAAGCGCAGCTCATGTGGAATCACAACATACTACACACTTTGAAACATCCTCCTCTAGTATCAAAATTGGAGAACCCATTAGCCTCAGCCTCAAATTCATTAAGACTATCTATAAATTCATAGTCTTTATAAATGACATTCCATTAAATGTTAGAGAAGTCAATGGTTATTCAACCATATAATTTTTTATGTATCCCCATATGGTTTTATAGTTTGCAAATAATACTCTGCACCACTAACACACACTAAGATGGCTCCCATGAAAGTACTACATATATCATTTTTGGGTCCACAGCTAATTCATGCTAGAAAATGAAATTCCTTTTGAAGTGATCCCGGTGGATCTGAAATTGGATGTTCTAGAGCATAACATAAATATTATTAGCTGAATGAAAATCTAGTACCATCCTCATGTACAATCCATTCTTCTCATTTTCCAAAAATTGATGAGTATTTCACCAATGAATAAAATAAAAAATCAGTCCAATTAAGGAAGAATTATCATATTATTCAAATACCTAAAAACATTTGTGGAATTCATAATGCTAAAGGGAATCACCATGAACCGATACTATATATAGAGAAATCAAGATGTCATATTCAAAACATAAACATGAAAAGTTTTCAAATGGTGTTAGACTGACCGATGATTGATCTTCAAGATATATCTCAAACCTCATAACATGTTAAAGTGGAAATCAATTCTGATGAAGGGTTACTAGTTGTTTATCGTGGCTTGATTCATACGAGAATAATCAACAAAAATTCACATTCTCCCATCATCATATTTTCACGAACAATAGTGGATCTACAAATGGGGACTCACCGGCTATGATAAAATCATTCTCTCTTAATTAATCAAACTACAACCAGATCTCATAGAGATCATCAGGGGCCATCCGATATTCCATAGAATATATTAGAGAAATCTTGGGCATCATGTTAATGAATAACTATATTTGTCACCTAAAATGTTTTAAATAAACATCCTTAGTGAAGACAACAACAATTTCCTCCATGAATGATGGAATCTAGATTCAAGAAGATCATAATCCCTAAAGGGTTGTAATATCTAACTTGAGTTTGATGGGTTTCATCCTCCTTAGAAAATTGTATCATCCTACCATGAGATATGTCTCCCCCACAAAGGATAATACAATCTCTTTGATATGATGGCATCAGAATTATCTACGGTGAATGTCAAGATTGTCTCGGAAAATAAAAAATAGATCCATACTAAACATAATATCATAAGGTCTCATATTGATGACCAAATGCTACCATGAGATACTCTGTCCACCATGTGATATATCACACTACCAAAAGATACAATATATTGAATAAGTGTTCCCCACGGGTACCTCAAGGAAGAGTTGTTGGACATAATTAACTACAAGGAGATCAATCTCTCAGTCCAATATAAAAGAGATAAATGAATGTCTCACACCCATTTGTACTATTACCAATCAAAGTGTATAATAAACAAAAATTGTACCTCTAATCATCTTGGGTTCTGGTGGGTCATAACTATTCCTGGACTGTACAGGTATGGGTCCCTAATCAGTAGCTCCATGAGCATAATATGGGACACTTGGTGGTAGTGGTGGGAGAATATTATAACATCATCAACCACCCATTGCTCCTTCTCCTAGATTTTCATCTTCTCTTACACTATCTTTTCCTCTCTAGGGGATTCCCATGCACACCTATGTGATCCATGATCACAGTGTTTTCTCATCCATGGTGGTCCATTTTTTGTCTCACTATACTACAAAGTATTCTAGTTGGGAAATCACGTGATATGTGACATCACTCATCACATTCATAACATTATACCTATATGGGATACCATCGTCATATATATGGCCCCTATGCCAAATCACCATGTGTCTCAGTTGGGTAATTGGTAGATCTCCAATGATGAGATACTATCGACTGGTTCTTGCTAGATAATGTAGATGAACCATACATGTAAAACCCATTAACATAGATTGATAGATGAAAAACCTATGATATTAATATATCTACACAGAACACCCTCTCTAACTCTCTGAAATAATTGGGAATGTACAATGGAACAACACTAGGAAAAATATCTATGTGGAGATGTTGGTCCAAATTTTTCACCGAGAAGTAGGTATCCAGGATCCTATTGATGGCGTACCACGTAAGGAATGTATACCCCATAGAATACATATAAAATGAAATCCCTCTTTACCACAACTCTATAATCTATTTAATTCAAATTATTTTAAATCATGAGGTGTATTAATACTCTTGGGATTACTATTTGTTGTTATCCCTTGAGTGTGTCGGCTCATCCTGAAACAAAGTAACTAGAATCCACTAGCTCCCATTTTCTCCATGGAATAAGTTGGATACTAGATTAAAACCAATATCAATCAGTGTCCAAATAATCATAAAAACATGGACCAACAACTCCGTCCAATCCTCTATTTCCTCATGATTTAGCTCATCATGAAACATCGACTGGCTCTATCACTAAAACTCATGTAGTGAATTAATAAAATGTGTGTCCCCATCCTTATATACTGGTATAATATATTAGAAAATAGGTGTGGGTGCTACTACCTTTAAACCTATAGGAAATATATTTTTTATGGATATTGAAATTATGCATCACCACTCATTAGATTTTCATCATAATGTTGTATCAGTTACATGGATGATTTTACTCATGAAGGCGTCCAAAAGATTTAATCATTATATTCAATTTTCATATGACCAAATATATAGGGGGAGAAAACTCATTATGAACTATAAAAATGGTGAATCATATATTATTCATAAACCATTTATCCATGAAAGCATTGCCTTTGTATACCCAATCTAAAATCTTTTATACAAAGTATCGATGAATGGATACATTATTTACCACACCAACTGTGTGTTCCCTATCCTAAAATCTACAATATATTTTTTTATCTATTTAAATAAATCTTAACACAATCATCATAGGAGGAAAACTAAAAAATAAATCAAATGGAATAAACTGATATAATACCAATTTTTCATGTGTTAATCCATCTGGGCTCGAGACACAACTACCCTTGCCTCCCACTAAAGGACAAGGGATTTCAACAAGTGTTAAAAGGTATAACTATAATAGGAGGCCTTTTACTAATATATATATATGAACAAACCTATCCAAATAAAGGTATATGTTTACTGGGAATATTAATTAAAGATGAATCATATAGGAAATAAACAAGGCATTAAATCCTATAGGGAGTACAAATGTATAACACTTTAAATAGAAAAGGAAAAGGAAAAAACTATAGACCCACCTAATTTCCTCACATGAAAAACAAGAAAATTAAATATTGAGAGAGTCCGTGTTTGAATCCCAAAATTATATCCATCGTATGTGAACAAATGAACTATGTTATCCCAGTGCTCCTCTGTAATTTCTTCTGACCTATCGATCGTCTATATTAGACCCGACATGAGGGGGGAATCTCATGTAGATGTGAGTATATAAATAGTCATTATGATACCACAAAATATATGGGTGTTAAGAGACATTATATGAATAGAAATATTAACCCATATAAATGGAGTGACAAATTCAAAAAACATTTATTCGAAAATATATTTCCAAAAAAAGACCAAATGAGAGAGAAAGGGTACATCTATCTCACAGCCCATCCGATGAAATGTTTATTCTATTAATTCCAATGGTCCATCAATGATTGCCTAATTTTTTCTTGTATGATCATAATAGTTACCTTGTTGAGGTCCCACACATCTCAACAATTCCACACAGTTGAAGGGGAATAATATCCAAATAAAGCACACGCACCATAGTGCATTTTTGGTGTTCAACTAAGTGTAAAGAGAACACGTACCCTATGTGATATGTGGTAACTAGAATTATAAGGAGTAAATATACCATATAATACATGGGGAACCAATAATTAAGTATAATAATAGATCCCTGATGTCATATGTGGTACCTCTTAGTAGGTAAATGACTCGCACTCAAATGCCATAGGCTGTACCACTATGTATCTAATGGGCCTATGTCCTGATGCCATATGAAGGTAACACTAAGTAGATAGTGGACATATGGCCTAATTTAGTATGGGGTAGCACATTTTATGTACAATACCCACACACTAGACTATTAAGAGGTACCGCATTGATTAAGGACCACCCACACCCAATCCGATATGGGGTACTACTCTCTAGATTGAGGACCCACTCTCTAATTCTATCAAGGGTCCACTCAGAATATAGATGAACCAAGACATAAACCATTGGTGTTACCAATCAGCATAATGTATACCCACACACTATCAGATAGTTTTACCACTTAAAAGACAGTGTATTTGTACCCTAGTCTGTTTGGGGTGTACCACTCTAGTTATCCTTCTCGATAACATTCACCATCAACCAACCCCTAATGAACAGTCACACTCCAATAACCTATTATTATATATCATAATACACTTTACAATAAACCATTAAGATTTAAATGGAAATTAACTCATGATTGGCTACTCATGGACCTAAAACATGAGTCCAAATTAAGGAGTTATGAGGGGTAACTACTTCCTAAAAAGAAGGGTACATGAAATATATGGGGATTGGCATATCATGTTGTCCCACCCTTATATATAGATATATCCCTATCAATATTTGGAATAGTGTCCATGTATCTGCACATAACATAAATTGGGACTTTATAATGTTCCTCAACCACATGGTTTCACCCCATGCTCCTTGCAATGTCCCTATAAATTAATCAAGATTGAATAGAAGGTTTTGTATATAGTTGTATACTTTGTCCATGTCTTTGTACATTGGTTATGAACTCTAGATGTTCATTTTGATATTTTTCATGTACATGGAATTGTGGGGTCCAATAAAATTCCTTATATTTAATAAAACTAAAACCCTATCTTTAACATCCATATGACTAAATGTCATGTGATCTTCGGAATACATCACATGTATTTTGTTACATCATTGAATCTACAGTTCTACTCCAATCTTCATGATTGTGATACTCTACCTCCAGATCCTCCTAATGGATAAATGTTTTTTAAGGTACTCATCTCAGACATATGATTCCATCCCCCATTGGATATAAATCAGTGTTAAGATCATCAAGTATTTGACAAACACACCAATATTTCTCCTCCAGTCCATTACCAACATTGATGAATCATAAATCCATATAAATAATCAATTTTCTCAAAACAAGACTAACAGTCCATACTCTAATGACTAATTTATATGTCACATTTGAATGTATTGTGATTCTGGGAGATGAGTTGTTCTTGATCCTACCTGAAAATGTTGAATAGAGGATACGTATGAAACAATGTTATGATCATTATGAAAAAACGGATCAATAAAATAAACATTTGGTGAATTTTTTTCTGATCGTACTTGTAGAACAAATTGAATTGGGGAAAATCTTGAGTGAGATACATAGTACAATGAGATAAATCAAATAAATAAATTAAATATAACACATGGGAACATGAAAGGGCTCATAAAGAATGAATAATAATATAAATAAATTTATTATTCTCACTCATTTAATCATAATAATGTAAAATCAAATATTATGAGTCACACATTGAGATATGATTGACAGTGGATACATAATTTTCTCTCTAATGAAGACAGAATATCTATTATATTTGATGTGTTTGAATTTTCCATTGTCTAGAGGCTCATCATCCTCTGATCTCAAATAACCATTAATGGTTCCATAATTAACATCTAAATGGCCTCATGGATATATGGATAACACTTTTAATCTTCCATATTTATTATTATATTAATTAAAATAGGTTTCTGATGTTTCATTAGTTAATTAATTAATTAATTCATATAATTTACCTGCTAATATATTATTTATCTAAACATCTCATGGTAACAAAAATTATGTTGACCTTAGCGTAAAAATAATCTTCTCAATTCGTACAACGTCTCAAATTATTAATCATATATCCCTCTTAATATTGTTACTATAGTTTCACATAATATAAAATCTATTTAACATTTTTATAAAATTACATCCGAGCACACTTAGCCATAGATACATGAACCATATTAACACATAGATTTGAATTTATTTCTAAAAATATTTTAAATTCATACTATGTGAAAAGGGTATCTATTTGTAAAATGAATGAAAACTGTTTAAATAATAAAATCATTAAATAATTTACAAGTGTCCCACCCACCCAACGTATTAATGGCCACCTCCTCTCCTCCGCTATTTACACATTCAAAAAGAAATGGTTCTCAAATGACCTTCACAAATAAATTCCCAAAACACCTTAACTCTTTCTAGAATAATGATATTGTAATTAAATACATCCAAATAATAATTTTGTTATAAAATAAGAAGGATACTCGAAGAATATGAAATATTCATTAACAAGCGTCCTTATTTTTATTGTCTCTCCATCTCCATCAATTTTAATTATACCATAATAATATATAAACATAAGTATCCTGAATATAGTATGATTTTGTTCTAATGTGGTAATTACTTACATCCCTCTCCCATTCCATGTAATAGTTTATGTAATCACCAATTTTATTTACGACATACTTCCTCCTCATGAAAATTTGCTGTTTGTTTTCCCATTACCACATTTCATGGTTAGGTATGATGTTGGATATAAATTATATATATGATGTTTAAGATATTATTATTCCTATGGATTCATTATATCCAATATATATATATGTATGTATGTATGTATTAATCTCTGTTCTTATATTCCATTATGTAGGAGCTATGATTACGTCGCTCGTCTGAACATATGACCATCGCCTCACAAAGCAATGTGATCCTTCTTTTACTAACGCTTCACATGGATGGTGATAAAGATAATGATTTTGATAATATGTGATATAAATGAAATAATTATTATAATCGGGTTATATTCACCATACATGAAATATAATATAAATCATTATATATCTTTACTTTTCACACACATAATAGTGATATCATCGTTCATGTACATGTGGACTACCACCTTCACAAAGAGAAACGACTCTATTTTAATCATCAAATCAGATGGATGATATATATAATCTTATAATATTTTATATATTATATTATAATAATTATTCAATTCTAGAATATTACCCACCTCCTTACTATAATTATCATTGAAAAATGTAAAATATTTTTCATGGGTGCATATGGCCTATAGTCTCTATGATTGCAGTGTACATCATTGTTCATTACCATTTTTAATGATTGGTTATAAATATAATATTTATAATAAAAATGATAATAATTTCATTATTATTATTATAGAAATGATATAACTAAAAAATATGTGGAAAATTTGGACCATTCAGAAAAAAATAGACATGAGAAAACAGGGAAATTATCACTTGTGGTTATGAAAAATTGTATGTATTTCAAAAAATGGGTGTTGAAATGTATTTAAATTATTATATATGATCTCAATAATATTAATATGATTTTACAATAATTTATTAACCTTATTAGAACAATTATATTGAATGATAAACCACATTAAACTAACAGAAAGCGTGAGGTCAGAGATTTTATCATATTTTCACATCAATAATCCATGTTATAATATTGTCACACCTAATGAATTTTATAAGTTGTATAAAATGACCATTTAAATTATAATATCATGAAAATAAAATTTCATGGTATATTATGTTTCAATTTGAATTATTTCATATGTGATAATCTGAATTGAATGTTATCATGCTGTAAATAATTTCACAACTCAATTTCATTTAATTAGGTTCTATTACATCGTTATTGTCATTAAAATTAAAATATTGTCTTCATAAAAACCTTTAACTACATATGATTTTAAATACACTTGCCTAATGTGGATTTAAAATTGAAACACATAATTGATTCATTAATTAATATTCAATTCAATGTTACTCTCTATATAATTGTTTATTTCATGGTCTCATTATAATATAGGTTTCCTATAATTTAATTTCCATTAATGGAATATATTTAATAATTTATTAATAAAACCATTAAATTTAGCCTCTTATTTTTATTTTTTATAATTTTATTTGTTATTGTACCATTTTTTACTCTCTCGTAATTAATATCAATGAGAAAATATTTTATCAAAATTCGACATCATTTCTCCCATTGAACGAAATTGTTTTTCTAACAAAAAGGGTTTAAAAAATTTTATATTTGTTTCATTAAACTATTAAAAGAGATCTATTATAATAAAAATTTACCCTTTACTAAATGTTTTTTCAAAATAATCATCTTGTCTATTTCCAACAAAGAGTATTTTCTAATATTTTCCAATGAAATGTTCTTCATTGTATGTATGTATTTACCTAAACACATAACTATAATTTTTTTATATTTGTTTTCAATTTTTTAAACATTAATAGTAAAATTCCATTCATAGTGATTTAAGAAAACACATTTTCAATTAAATCTAAATGGAAAATGTATTTTCCTCAATAAAATTTCAATATATTTTTATGGTATTTGATTTAATTAATGAAAAAACCCCTTAATTAATACTCCAATGGATAAATATTGTATTGATACAATCCAAATTATTTTATGTATGACTTATGATTTTTTTAATTATGGATTGTATTGGAATTCACTTCCTTTAATCTGATTTGTAGACATTAACATCCCACTGAACTAGTCACATTCCTGTTAAAATTGACCATTAATATTTTCCTAAATATCTTTTTAATTTGGCATGGATATGATTATTTTATGAAACATAAAACATTTTTACATACATAATTTACATTTATTGATAGTTTATTTATTAGAGAAATATTAAAAAATTCTTAAAATTTAATCAATATGGATATTTGATGATATGTTACATTTTCAGAAATTAAATTGATTTTTTGTTATATGTGGTTTTATTTATTTTTATAATGATTGACGAGCCACAAAATTATATATCATGATGATGAACCATTAGGTCTCATGAGAGAAATATGTTAATCTAGAATGAAACTTTCATTTCTTAAAGATTAATCCCTAATTTGAAAGTTCAATATTTTATAGGTATCATGCTCATTAGACAAGTTTTCTAATAATTATTCATTTTATTAATTCAGAGCTTCTTGATTTTTATTCCAAATATTTTTTCTTTGTCAAAATATATTGATGTATTTCATTCTAAGTCAATTGTTTATGTATAATGTGTGTTCATTTATTTAACACTCCAAATTAATTATTCATTATCCAATTATTTAAGTGGAATATATGATCATTTATTTAAATTTTCCATTCTAATTATGCGTTATTTAATTTTCATAGTCAGGTTATTGATAAAATTTCATTTTTTTCAATTATATCACATTACCATACTGTTCAATTTCTTATTTCTTAGTTTATTGATTGTATATAACATGTGTTTATTAATTTACATTTCCAAATTTATTATTAGTATAGATTCATGATAGATTCTATTTTATATAATCCTTAGAAATAATTTAACATTACACATATTTTTTCCATTCCCCATGATTTCATGACGTTTAATATGACTGAAATAGAGGAATACATTTTATAGAATGATATTATTTTCAAAAATATTATTTTATAATTTTATTATTGAAATAAATTAAAAGACTCGTGTACTTTACTAGATTAATAAGACAACTATAACGATCAATCCATTGGGATGTGATTCCTAGTATTATATACCATTTTAATTTTAGAATGAACATATCTGATTCACTATGGTAAGGGTCCCCATAGAATTTCATTAATTGTGGGAAACCTATGATGGAGGTTTACATTGGGTCATTTTGTTAAATGTAGTTAACATAATTTATGGAAAATTTCTGTAATGATGAATTATAGGTTTTTATGTTTTACATTATCGGAATAATGATAAATAAGTTATGAAGGATTAAACTAATTTCTTCTATGTTAAAAATAGAAACAATGGGTTGGACCGCTTAAGTTACTATAACAGTTAAAAAGTTTTTTCATTGTAGACACTTATGTTTTTGGAAATGATTAAATGAGGCATCCAGTCACTAGATAAATCCTTGATTATGTAATATTAATTATTTTTAACTGAATTTACAATACAAATACCATCTTAATTATACTAATATTCTATGTTACATAGTCATATTATCTTCTTTGACGAATGACTCATGAAATCATTTTTTCGTTTTGAACCAGGTGGTATGGGATAGTACACCCATTATGAATGATAAGTTACATTTTCCCCAATTTCAAATTGTAAAAATATTAATTTTACAATCAGTGATTGGTTGATAAGGTTCCAAAAAATGGTTTATAATGTGATGATTGTGAGGATGAAGAACCAAATCATTCAGTAAGTTTATTATAATATAATGGGAAGGGTGTTAATTTGATAATAGTCCAGGAAACATTAGATGATTAACCACTAGCTCGACCTTGGGATGCAGATCACAAGATGTGGTGTCAGATAATAAATGATAAAACATATGGCTTATCATGAAGTAAGAGTAGTTCAAGAGTATAAAACATTCCAATAGAAAAAAATTCAGCATACTTCGAGGTCATATATAAGAACTCTCAAAAAAATTTCATCATACATAGTATGCTATAATTGTTTTAGTTCTATGCACATTTACTTATCATTCCTTTTCTATTTTGAGGAAGGGAATCCTTTGGAGTTGTTTTTAGGTGATTTTTAAAGTAAATACTCATGGTGTGTGGAACAAAATTGGTTCTTTATGGATAGTGACTATTAATGTGATTTTATTTTAATAAGAACACCCTAGTAAATATTCTCAGAAAGTGATAAAGTTTCATAGGTGATGTTATGATAGTGCATAGGGATGAGAATCTGTTTATCCATTAGTTCATTATATATATAAATGTCTATGTAATGGGATATAAATCTGTTTCCCTTTTCATTAAACAAATTATCCTTATTCTCTTGAGTTTGATATTTGATTTTTAGACACCAATGGATGACCTTAATGTGCGATGGGTTATTAAATCTTTTGTCTACTAGATAGAATATTGTTTTTATCTATAATTTTTTTAATAAATTGAAAAATAAAAAACATGAATCTTAATTAAATTCTTTTTATAGGAGAAAATATGGTTTTTGGATAAATTTAGATATGAGAGATAATCCCGATATATGTTATTAAGATCAGAATATTCTAGATCGATATGAGTGTTGGGTTTCATGGTTTATTGCAATGTCACTTTTTATTGGAAATTCATCTACTTGTTTACATAAATGGAAATGAGGTACAAAATTATGGGGGCATACATAAAACCATATTTTTATGACATTGAATAATTATTTAGAATATTTTTTTTACACCTATAATAGAAGAGTTGTGTGTCCCCAAATAGTCAACATGATACAATTGGTGAGGAACCATAGTTGACACTCTATTAGAATTTGATGGATACATGACCAAAGAATATCAATGAATGTTTTGTATGACCAGTATAGGTCACTTCATTTATAATTTTACATCTCATTTGTTGGAAAAAATGTGTGACGAGTGTATCAAGGATAGTAATGGAATGTTTATATAAAAATTTTACTGGTGGTTGTATGGTGGATCAAAATTTGATTTTATAAATATATAACCTATAATACAAAACACTATCGGTTGGAGGATAAATGAGATAATTATCTAGTCATTTTTTGGGTCATATAAGATTTAGAAAGCTCTTTATCGTTTTTTGGTTTAGGATATGATCACTAGAACTTGATTTGATGGCTTATATACCATTGGCCTAAGGTTCCTGATCGAGGCACATTGTTTATTCAAGAATGTATGATGGCCATGTGAATGGAAATTTTTAACCTTGGTAATTAGGTTGGAATTTAAAATTTTCCGAAATGATTTTTGGGGATGGGAATTTTTATGGTTGGGAGACTATAATAACCAATGCTTTTATACTGTGTTAATATTCTAAATTAATTTTAAAATTTGTCTTTAATGAAGTGTCAAATCATATTACAATACCTGAGAACTAATTTTGAGAGTGTAAAAAAATAAATTTTATTATTGGATGATGGTTAAGTCTTGATATGTGTCTTGGATGATTGGACGTGTTTTATAATAAGTGGTATCTATAAAAATCTTTATTAGTTGAAAAACATTGGCACATGATTATTATAAACCATGCGACAACTTAAGAGAAATCATGAAAACCTATAAAGGGATCCTCATGGATTCTTAAATCATATTAGGTGGGATGAATAGTTATATTAGAGTAATATTATAAATTACATTGGTGGGTTTATATCCCGCAGAAAGTTTGTCAAACTGTGTTTATAACAATCATGAATAGGGACACTAATCTGGTAGCTCCTCGCAATTTGGCCAAAAAGTGTTAACTATCTACGTGGATTGTGTCTCTTAGACAACATGAGTGGAATTATTGGTTCATGGTTATCCAAAATATGGGGCAAAACCATGAGAATCATTAATTTAAAGAAAATTACATTTTCCCTTCTACCATTATATAGGGTTCTCCATATTTCTTCTCACTTTTACACAATAGGCCACCTATTAATACATCCCTCCTCAAATTCCTATGGTGGTTTCTCTATTTTTTCTTTATATTATTCAAGCAGCATCCATTGTGATGAAATGATAATGGTTACACTATGAATCCTTATTCCACATAAATAAGTTCCTCTTCTTTCTTTTTGTGAGATCTTTCTACGAATTATTTTCCATATTTTCATGGAATTTTATGATGTAAATGATTTCTCTAATTCTAGATAAATCCAAAACACAATATTTTATGAATGAATAATATTTTTTATAATTTAGGTGTTCTTATTACTTTTCCTATAATGTTTCATCCTTAAAAAATTAATGTGGTTATTTCTCATGGCTGACATTATATTTATTCCTCCTAAAACATGACATACTATAAATTAAATAATAAAACCACACCCATGAGCCACCATATAACACTTAACATTTTTAGACATTGATATTTCAACTCGATTCACCAAGTATTGTGATTTTGACTGTATGATGTACTTTCATAATATGATCTTAGCAATTTAAACTCATTTATGGTTTCTTTATTAAAATTTCCATCTATACTTCAAAATTAATTATTGAAATAAATGGTCTGGTTAGAACATTATATTAATTGGTAAATTAACTATTGTTTGATAATTATATAGATCAATATTTATATAATTAATTCAGTTAGATTAAAATTTATTATAACCTCAATTTTATAATAAAAAAACATTGATGTGTGTTGAATTATCAATAAAAATGGTAAGATAAATTAAATATGTCAGACTTAATTGTTGACTTGTGTGCTTCAATTTATTGTTAATAAATATAAATAATTGTGTAAAATAGATTGACTAGTGTGTTATTGGTGAAACCATCTCACTCACCCCATCATTGATATATTGAAAAAATCATAAGTATTGTTTTTTGAACTATAAACGGGCATGTAATCACTTTATATATATAGTCATGTCACCCCTTACTACTTATGTGCATAAAGTCACTTTTTATTATGTTGTAGGATTTCCTTATTAATACAAGCAATGAGTCCCATATTATTAAATTAATATAATCCATTATTATTATGGGTAAGGTATCCCATATTATTATGGGTAAGGTATCCATTATTAATATGGTAAGGTATCCCATATTATTAAATTAATATAATCCATGTATTATGATTCTTGAGACATTGGAATGTAATCACTTATATGTATTGATACTCAAACATGGTGTCCCTAATAAATTATTACACTTGTTTATGTAGACCCTTATTTAAAATATTACACTTATCATTATACATGGATGCATGAGTTATGCCTCTGGTCTATACTACTACTACATACCAATATATATATATATATATGTTACTATATATATAATGAATATATATATTTATATATATTCAGGTATATATAATAATAATATATATATATTAATCAAATGAGACATCATCATTGGGATTATAGTTTAGGATGAAGCAGTTACAATTGACTATGTTTCCATAGAGTTGCCTAAACCCGAAATGACTAAATTTATTTTTTCAATTAGACATTTTGTTATTGTTAATCCTTCACACTATATTGTTTTTTAGCCATGTAATTAATTTCATTAAACACCATTTTTGATGTATTAGTGAATTTATCTCACAATAACATCAATCCTTCAATTTGTTCAAAAAATAGATATCATGTTTGAAGGTTCAGGATAATGGATTAAGTTAAGTGTTTTCACTCTTGTACTTTTATATTAGGAGCATAGGACTTAGCTGATTCATAGGACGTGGATAGATATGTGCGAGGAAGACTTTATCTATTAACAATACCTGTTTTTATTATATATTTGTTTCCATGTGTTCATGTTATATGTATGTCACTTGTATGTAATAGCATATTTATTCATGAACATTAATTCAATCATTAATTTTTTTAGTCATTATTATATTCCACTTACTTTATTTATATTACTTAATATTTTTATTCCCTTTTATACCATTTTTCTACAATGATCATGAGAATATAGTCTCCAAACCATACAATATATATTCCATAATTACTAGTCAGCAAACTCTACCATATAGAGTGGAGCACTTGATGCCATGTGACAGACCAGCTCAGGACAAAATTTCAGTGAATCTTATGAAATGCCATTTCAACATACACCACCCATATGTGATAATATTAGAATATTTGATTTGAGGATCCCATCATGCATTATATTAATATCATATAATAAATTATGATTCCTCCCCGTGGTAACAAATACTATATATCAGTGCACCAAAAATTTTATGTTCTCATGCATATTGTGAAATTTTATTTAAAACATATCATGTCCTCACAATGATATATTTCCTGATATTATTTCATGTTTTATGACATCAGGTACTATTATTTTTAGTTTATCATATTTAGAAATTCTAGTCAATGATGTATCCTTTCACTAAATGCGATATCATTAAATTTTCGTAACCAATATGAATCAACCAAGAGTATATCCTTTAGTTGTAATTGTTTTTGTAGTGATTCAATTTTAACAAAATTAATATTATATATTTTATTATACTCTCACCTAAAAGATTTCCCTAACCAGAACCTAGAAATAAATTAAAAGACACTTAATTTTAATCAATTATTTCTTTTACAATTATAGTACGTCCTATTATTTACATATATAATCTAAATTTTGATGTATTATCAAAACTTTCATAGAAATTCATTATTGTGATAATATTGATAATAGTAGATAATTAATATAGAGTAAATGTTTTTTAATATCACATAATATATATGTTAAATATCATTTATAAATTCCTATATAAAATTCAACAAAAAGGGGGGAGGGGTGTTCTGTGGGCTTCTGCTGGGATACCTCAAAACCTTATTTAAATTTGGTGGGGGTGGGGTTGGGAGAAATATTTATTTCTAAATAAGTAGGGATATATTTAATTTATTGATTTTATTCTTAATGGATAAAATACCATGAATCAAATATTAACACCTAGGGAATGATTATTTCATGTGTTATTATTTTATATTACAAGTTTTTTTGGGTACACCGATTAATATATACTTGTTATGTCCATATCATAGGATAAACATAGATGTATATATATTTATATAGAATGATTTCATTGAATAATAAAAAAAATACACTTTTTAGGGTATTGAGTAATATAGGTGTCACTAATTATATCTTTCTAGTGGATAATTATATTACCCCTTAAGGTGGATTCTTCAACGGATGTTGTGATTGTGGGTTTTATTCATTCTCAAAATACTTTTTTATAAATTTTAATAGAATTTGTCGCAAAATTTGATACAAAAATATTAAAATATGTATTTGAAGGTATGAATCCAATGCCACATCATTGATTTTCAACATAACGATGTGTTTCATATATTTTTATTTAATGACTTTTTGTAAAAATATAACTCCAGTCATTTTCTCCAAAATTATTAAGAATATAATTTTTAATTCAACAATTTTTTTGAACCCACTAAAAAACATTTCAGTTGTGAATTAAAAAATGTTATATAGGACTTCCATTTTCATTGGTGGCAGTAAACATTGAAAAATGATGGCCAATGTATACATCATCACTAGTTAATATGGATTTCACAACCCCATTAATGAGATATATATAAAATTGGTTGATGAAGAGTTGAAAAATAGTAAATTTAAATATATTATAAAATCAATCATAATGTTGACAGGGGAGAGATTTTTTAATAAAAAACAAACACATGAATTTTGTAAGTGTCAAAAACATCATGTGTTACACTTAAACTATGCATCAGAATCTGTAATAAACTATATCATGGCCCAAAAGTTTTTTGTTTTTCTTTATTTAGATTTTAGAAAATATAGATCCAATTTATAGGCCATGAATAGTTAATTCACTTTTTTTCACATACATAACAATAAAAAACATTTTTAATACAATTAAATGACGTTTAAGAGCTATTATATACATATTAATGAAAAAATCATAATTTTATTGATTAATGGAGAAAATAGGAATATGATATATAAAATGTTTCAATAAATAATATGGGATGAGGTTGATATAATATAAATTGATCATTTGATAATCATTCATCATATATGTTTTTATTTTTTACCAAATATAAAAATGATTTAACTAATTTTATTAAAAAGGATTATTTATTTATATTAAAGAATTAATTCAGATATTTTTTGCAATATTTCATGAAATTATTATATATAAATCCAAATGCAGTCGTGCTAGATTCTGACAAACTATAATTGACTCAATTTGGGATCTATGAGAGTATTTGACACATTGTATATGTATATGTGACAATAAATGATGTTAAACAAATAGATATTATTTTTCAAGGAGAATGACACAATTCTAAAATAGAAGACCATATATTTTTAGTTTGATCAATAATGATTTTATTAATATAAATTATTCTACTTTTATATAAATTATTAGATTTGAATATTTTTATTCATTTTTGATAATATATAACAAAATTAGATCAGATAGTTTTTAAAATACCATGTTTTACTAATAGTGAATTGTCCGATGAAATTTTATGTTTTACTATGTTGATAATTATAATAGTCTATACTTTAGAATAATGGGTAGTCCTAAGTGGTTCAGTAAATATTGATCTATGATGTTTCCCTATTCTATTCTATAAAAAACATATATCATTGTAGATGATTCATGTGAATAAAAAAATGATTATTTTTTTATGCAGAGCTCGAAGAAAACTATTTACTTTTTTATGGTAATAATTATTCTATATTATGTTTGTATGAATTTTTTGATTGTTCCTATATATATTGTCTTCCATTCATTGTTTAAATGATTTTAAAAGTTTATTAATATATATGATTAAAATGTTGATAGCATCATTAAATTATGATGCACCAATTGGTTGGGAAATTTAATGCTCTATTTGGTTTATATTATGGATATGATATTACATAAGATATGTATCATAGATTCATCAATTTATTTTTTATATCAACATAGACTCTAAAACTAGTTATGTCTTAGAAGGTGTTCTGTTTTAACAAACATTATAAAATCAAAAAAATATTGGATTTTATAATACTTTTCATACATGAATACCCTTTCTAATGAGATCCTTGGAATTTCAACACCTTTATATGGTTGAAGGATATATTTCTCTGTGATTTTGACTAAAAATTATATTTCTATTATTTTTGACCCCATAATGAAATGACCTATGTAACAGGGTTGGATTTTCTTATATTTTTCAAACCATTTATATATTATTATTTGGTTCTAAAATATCATATTATTTCATGATTGTAATATTCTTCGATTATAAACACTATATACAATGTGTTGTTTAAGAAAACATTGATGTTACGACGTTACTGGTATATTAATTCGTAGTTCTATGAATAGAGAGGTCATATAATTGAATTTTTTAGTTATTATTTATCATTTATCACCATGTATGATATTGAAAGTGTGATAGTTATAGATAGGAAACTACATGTGAGAGGTACTATCACAATATGGAAATTAGTTAAAAACCATGATCTATATCAAATAGAAAAAAATTATTAGTGTGCAATATTGAAGATAAAAATGGAGAAACATTTTTAATAAATGCTTTAATTTATAGGAACTATACTAAATAAATATATTTTCAAGAATTATAATTGTTTAATATAGTAGAACTAATTGACCATTAAAAAAGAAGATAAAATGACCATGTTTTTATAATAGTTGTTCATTTATTCTCTATGTAGTAATTCCATGTTGGTTCCACATTTGATTATGTTAAAATTGTAACCATAATACTTTTTAAAAATTTATATAGTAAAATAAGGGGAATATCAGAATAAATTTTATATAGTTATAGATATTGATTTTGTTAAAGATATTACGATTACTCAAATTTGGTTAAAACACTAAGGAAATAGTAAAAAAATATTATATAATTTAAAATATATATTTCAAATTAATGTTTAATTCATGATGAATATTTTGAATATATTATTATAAAATTACATTAATATGTACTATATACTCCTCCCCAACTTATAAACATACATTCAATTAAGATTTTATCATCATGATTTATATTTGAACTGATTCTATGTTGTTATAAATAAATAATATTCTATGAATTTGGTTCATGAGATTTCAAATGTTTGACCTATATAGGGTTTATGGAATACACTTACTCAAATACATTTGGGTATTCGTCATGATTATTTTAAATTTATATTATAAATTTTATTTTAAATATATAATTCAATGTTCCTTAATAACCATTGATTACCAATTTTGTTTATATTTGAACGATGGTGTTTCCATAATTTTTTTAATTTCATATATATTTTTCATTTTAGAAATTTATTATTTTTGATAATTCCTTTTATTTATTATGCTATCATCTCTATTCACTTTCCAAAAAATTTAAAGACCATATTTTGGGTATCCTTCCCATAAATAGTTGGTGAACCATTGAATGTCATATTTCGTGGTGTTTAATGAAAATTAGTTATACGGGGTTGACCATAAAAATTACATATTCTAGTGTTTTTGAGATAGAATTCACATAAGATTATAGTTTCATTTTTTAGTTTTAGATAACTAGATCAAACACATACAATGTATGACCATACATTACACATGGACACGTATACATAGTATCTAATGTCTAACTATATAAAATTCATTGAAAATGTTATTTATTGAATGAAAATTCATATAGATTGTCAAATTGAAATCATCCATTCCAATTTACAATTTATAAAAAAATATAAATGTCGATGACATAAAAAATCATAGAAATGGATATAAGATAAAGAAAAAAATTAATCCAGTGAAAAACATCAATTCTCATATAATTTTTTTTTTATCGTCAGTGAAATTTATTCATATTAAATATAAAAAATTTAATTTATATATTAACTACATTATTTCTCAATAAAAATAATTTGAACAAATAGGAATAAATTAAATCAACTTTTGGTGATGTAGATAATAAAATTTATAAACCCCATTCAAAAAACATTTTTATAGAAATAACCATAATTCCATCTTCCAAAATCTTTAGTAGTTTATTGAGCTATTATTCCCCAAGCCATTTCTATATTGGCCACCCCATGTAAATATATAAAGGGATTACACAACCAATCTTCGAAACCCCATTTTAAGCTGTAATATGAATTTTAGCGACATCTCAACCACCCTATGTTAACCAATAATGTGATTTCCCTCTAACATATTTTCCACCCCATGTTTAATGATAATATACAATGTAATTAATTATTTGTTTTTATTATGTAGATTTATTTATCATAAATAAATATAAAAAATAGTTATATATATTAGAAAATAACATTAGGATATCGAAATACCTTTTTTAAAATGACATTTAAATATAAAACCATGTAGACATAATAAAGAAAAAATATAATGAAAATAAACATAATCACACTTAAAAGAAAAATGATATAATTAATGAATCATGAAAGTTGTAAAATCCTCTAATTCTGTATAATTTTTTAAAAAAATTACTTTTGTAAAACAATAATTATAAAAATATTTTCCAGATAAAAGTACCTTGAAAGTAAAATATCTTTGAAGTGAGAATTATTCAAATAAATAAATTATTTTTATTCAATATAAATAATTATAAAAAAAATTAATTAAAAATATAATATAATAAAAAGTAATTTCACATGTAATCTTACCATGCTAAAAATGATGATGTAGATGTTTAACTCATTGAGTGTTATTTGAGTCATGAATTTACTTACATCGAGTCTAATTTGTCACATATGTCTTTTATATTCCTTAATAATATAGTTATATCAGTAATTTATTTTAATGAAAATTTGATTCCAACTTATTATATCTTTTATTATGATTTTTATCATGTTATAACAACAACATAATTATTTATTTTTGGGCCAGACATTTCGACAGTATTCCATACATGATTCCAAAATGAATTTGGTATGATGTCTAAATTCAAAATGGACATTCTTAAATAATATTTAGAATTGTAATAATGATATAATTATAATATTATTTTAGAAATTATACTTTTTATCAATACATTATACATGTGTATGATAAATGAACTATATTACAATCATGGTGGCTGTAAGTCATATGTACACCTGATTAAGGTTTCTATTTTTCAAGGATCATTAAATAAAGAAGGAAAATATTATTTAATATTTATATAATTAATATAATATACATAATATACATAATATAAATAATATAATTTAAATAATTTAAATATAATTATATTTATCATTAATGATATATGGAGTTTAAAAACAAATCGCATCGCTTCATGAAGGCAATAATTAACTCATATGCTCAGACGACATTATCTTTTTTTTCACAAGGAAGGGAATGCACATAAAAGATATATTATCTATTAATAATGAACCATAATTCAGTAATATAATAAATATAAATCAATTAAATAATTATTACCTGTATTGATATATGGATATGGAATATAAATTACCTCAGTTCGGGAGGTGGTAGTCTACCGTATACATGAACGATGATTTATTTTCCCATTTGATGTTAGAAACAAGGATATAGGCCATGAAACAAACATAAAAAATAATAATTATTTTTATAATAATAATATTATTATTATATCATGGTTGGAGTTTATTTTATGTATGTTTAAATGAAAAAAAATAAATACTTGATTAAGAACGATACTTTTTATTTGAAAAATTTTCTTTCCAGAAAACTTTTATCCCACTATGGGTGGTTTTCTACATAAAATAATAAATTAATAATGTGTTTTGAGATTATATAAATGTTTTTGGGTAGATTTTAGAAAAAATTGGTTTTACATGTGAATAAAAGATAATAATATGAGTCCTTTTATAATAGAGGGGAGGGACCCTCTTAGATTTTTCCAAAATATTTAATTAATATAAGATAATATTACCTTATAAATGGATGAAAAGTTATTTATTTCCATGACAGGATATGAATGGTTATAAATAATATCGCCCAATAATTATTCTACATGTCTATTTCACATTATTACTATTATCATTTAACATTAACCCTTATTTAAGACATTTAATTCTTAGTGTGAAAACGTCATTTTTTACTCTTTGAGAGTTAATATCTTTAATATAAAATGTAAAAAGAACCATAAATAGAACATTTGTGTATTTTAAAACCCTATTAAAATCATTTTAACTGATTAATTTTTTTTTCATTTTTATATCATTTAATAAAATAGTATATATTATAAAATATCGTTAATATCTATCATGAGACTCTTCATTACATTAAATTAGAAAAAAATCGATTCAAAAAGGTAAATTCGAATAAAACCATATAATACACCCCTAACATGAAAATTTATTCTATAAAATTAATTTAAGACATTAATTATATCAAAATATAATTACTTTAATTCTTTTTAATATATTTTATTTCTTAATTATGTTAGTAAAATTATTATTGTATCACTATTGTGAATGCATTTCATGTTACTATTTATTAAGAAAAAATATATAAATAAAATATATTGATGAATTTAAGTATTTTATTTTTCATATTACTAATTTATAGTGGATATTGTCCTCTACATAACAAATTATTAATTATATTTTATTTATAATGAAAATGATTGGGGCATCTTTGTCTTTTCTTTTAATAAACTATTATAATTGACCAAACCACATATAAATGGAATAAAAAAACTATATATTTTATCCATGAGATATTTTTGAAGAAATTTAATCATAAATAAAAATGGATAAATGTTTCAATGTAATTTTATAGTCCATGTTGTATTGTTTTTACCCTTAATTACTCAAATTTCTATAATTTACACTTTCTCGTGATAAGAAAAATTATTATGGTTATTATTCATATTGGAAAATATTAAAATTCATCTATTTGATAATTTAAAAATGTATTTTTAAAATATTATATTAATATTTTCAAAATTTAATTCAAAAATTTTTCATCCAATAATTAATTATTAATCCTGTAGATGAGAGAAAAATTTAGTTCTTAATGTAAAAATGTTCAAAACATTGAAATATTTTAAAATTTCAAAATGATTTTTTTAAATGAAATAAATTTTACTTCTTGATTTAAAAATGAATTAATTATTCTTTATACCAATATGTCATATAATATAACTATATAAATTATTTATAGGAAAATCCAGCATTAAATTAAAATGTACTATATTCACTATTCATCAAGAAATAATAAATTTCTGAAAAAAATAAATATTAACCCAAACAAATTTGTGATATTTTTTATTATAAATTGTAGTATTTCCTGTAAAATAAAAATTTAAAAAATTTCTATTTTTAGGTTTCAATCATTTTTGAAATAAAAAGTTGGTAAGTATTTTTTTAAAATGTGCTTTTAAGTGTAAGAAAACATTTATTCCTATTTTATAACTATCAAATCTATTGTATTAATGTAAAAAATATTATAATCGGCTGTAAAATTGATATATTTTGTTTAATATTATGCCTATTTTTTGAAAATGTCATTTCAATACGAATATTTTTTTGTTCGTTGAAGCTCATTGCTGCGTATATTGTAGGCCATCAAACATAGTGTTTTTATAATATTGGGATGTTGTATTCTCCACCCATTTTATAATTTTTCTTCAAAATGTTGAATTTTTTCTCGGTATGTAATGGTTTAATTTTTAAAAAACCTTAAATGGAATACGTCATTGGAAAAAGGATTAATAAAATATAAAATTTAATGAAAAATGAGATGTATGAAGGTCATTTGGAATAACACGTACCAAGGATTCCGATTAGAATAATATGAACATGAAATATAAAACTGACTATAATGTTTTGATGGAGAATTATATAGAACATTTTCATTATAAATTTAATCATCACAAAACCATAAATCTATAATGGGATTATAGTTAATTGATTTCCTGATAACAAATGTAAATGGATAACATTTTTCTTAAAATATAATTTTTAAAATGTTAAGGAATTCATTTTCTCCCAGGACTAAGATCATAAGGTAACATACATAAATAAAAATTTTTGTTTCATACTTTAATATATTTTCATCATGAAATCATCTTTTTCTGTAAATGTTGAGTATTCATAATGATTTTTTCATGCTAGAAGCACTAGAGTAATCCATTGTGGATCACAATATCCTGAAAATTATATTTTCATACCACTTCTATCTACAAACATTAAAAAAATCAATTTTTTTTTGTATTTGATAAGGAAATTCACGGAAAAAATAAAAAAAAAATTTATGGCAAGGCATTACTTCAATATCAATTAAATTCCATTGTAATACTAAATTATCAACATAAATCATTACAAGTAAAACTATCTATAAAATTAATCAATATTTTAGAACATAAAAATAAAACCCAAATTTTATTGGTGTTTGATCGCATATCCTTAGAAAATTATCATAATATTTATCAGTAAATGACACCAATTAGTCTCAAAGTATTAAATCAAAATGTAATTTTTAAGGGATTTTTTTCAAAAAAAGGCTAATTATTTACATAAATAATCTGAATCACCATAAAATTATATATTCATCAAAAATATAATTAAACCATTATCCATCCAACAAAATAAAATAATATCATATATGGTTCCCAAAATAGTTAATTTATTCTGAAACAACATTGATAAATTCCTCACCAAATCATTTTCTAATCCCAACTGTTTGAAAATCACTATACTCATCATCCATAAAATAGTTTTACTAAGAATAAAAACTCATACTCAGAGTGATATCATGTAGGGAATTGGTAGGCCATGCAACCTTGTTTCTCTTCGGTTGTTGATTTAATTCTCATGGCCTCATTAGATGCGATGGGTTTTCACTCACACTATAGGTTTTCACTTTTTTCGAAAAGAACATTATTTGAATACAAATAAATATCCATAATGTGGGAAATATTCTCATAAATATCATTAAAAAAATTTTAAACTCAAAACTTATCTAATAAATTTCATTTTACATCACATAATATAATATACCCTGATTGTATACAAAATAAATTTCTGAAAAAGTACAACTACTCGCTTTCAAATTTAATAATAGAATGCTTCAAAATGGGTTTCAAGGAAGAAAAACTTATGATCAACATGAAAATTATAAACCCATAATGATATCCATACCTATTATAAAGGAATTATAATTTCTTGAGATGTCTAAACCATTCCATAGATACCAACTATAAGTAATCAAACGTAAATATTATATATTATATTGTTTTTGAATTATAATTCACATTAGATGTTATTTTTAGTTACATGTTTTAGGGAATTAGAATTACATCATAGAAAGTGAACCCATAAATTTTATGTGAGATAATATACTAAGTATATATTTCTCAAACATATTGGACACCTTAAAAAATAGTTTACCTTTCATGAAAACACATAATTACTCTCAACATGTCTTCATCCATTTCATTAAACATCCATTGAAGAACATTTTAAAATGTGTGATGAGTAAAAATAGTTTACCAAGGTATATATAAAAAAATTATTCCAATAAAAACATTAAAAACAAAATAACATTAATCATTTTCATCAATGAGATATGATAGTATTATTTTAAATATTTCTAATTGAATAACACACATATGTTTTTCTAAATGAATTTCAATAAAACCCTTATAAATCAATTAATTCATTTTTGGTGATTGGAGCATCATATTCATAAACACATTTCAAAACCATTTTTAATTAGAGTAACCATATATACAACTTTTAGAATTTTCTTTACACAATTAATATATTATGAGATTACATATAACTATATGGCCACCCCATATTATGTTGTAATTGCCTTACCCGTTGTTATCTAGGACACCTCATGTTAAAATGTGATAGGATTTCCCAGTACGACCTAGGCCACCCCATGTTGATATATAATGGTATTTATAGGATCTATCAAGGATACTATATGTATAATAATAAAAATGCATATACTTAAAAAATAATTCATACTATTTTTTGTGATAATTAATTTTAATTAAACTCTTTTCAAAAGCAGTGTTGATATCGTTACACAATTTTTAAAATTAATTATATAATTGAATCATTGATCAAATAATATAGAAAAAATTATCTTTTAAAATAACCATGAAAAAATATAAAGTATGAATCATATAATTAAATGATCTTGAAATAGGGAAAATCAACTAATACATTATCATTTTAATAATCAATTTTTTAATTTTGTTAAAAGTAAATTTCAATGAATATTTTTAAAAAAAAATTCAATTTAAAATATCAATTCATTGAAGTGAGAATAATTAAAATGAATAAATTATATGTTTTAAATCTAATTTTAAATAAAATTAAATTCACCATTAGATAATAAAAATCCATTTCACATGTAATATTAGAATGAAATAACCAATGAATAATAATTTTAAATAAAATAATGGGAATTGTGTTTTAAATTGTATTATCACTAGTATGATTTGTCACATATGTCCTTTATCATAATGAATATTTAAAAAAAAATTAGCTATTTACATTTTTTAGATCATTTTTAAATTTTATTTTTATTTTTATTCTAATTATTAAATTGTTCTAAAAATTTCATAATTAATTATGTTCAGGTCAAACGCTTCAATGTTATTAAACACATAAAACCAAAATCACATTGGTATAATATCTATAATAAAAATAGAAACTATTCAATCAACAAAAATAATAATAATTAAATAATTATAAATTTTAAACATCAACTATACATCAAAATTCAACATTTAAAAGTGTAGATGAAAAATGAATTGTGTTACAATCATGGAGAAGTTATGTCATATGTATACCTGAGAATCATTTAATTTTTTCAATGATCATTATAGAATTAATGTATTATATAATATTTCTAGAATGGTAATTTTATCATTAGAATAAAAAATATTAATTTTAATATGTTCATATATATCATCCATATTTTGTAGTGATGAGAAATGGATCACATCGCTTCATAGAGGTGATAATCCCAACGTACGCACAAATGACCTTATAAGATTTCCGAGGAATGATTTTTTTGAAATTAAAATATATATTATTTTTAATAATGATAAATATTTCATGGATATAACATATAAAATTAAATTATGTCATTATTACTAGTCTTGAGAAGTGTTGATGGAAGATGAATTACATCTGCTATAGAGGTGGTAGGTATCCTCACAAAGGTACGATGTAATATTTTCCCATTTGATGGAAGTAGAGATGTATATTTCTCATGAAAAAAACTAAAAAAAAATTATATTTAATTCACTATAGTTGTAATTTTATCATGTTTGAAGAATATTTTAATGATTCGGAAGATAGAATAAAAATAAAATAATTGATTAAAAATGATACATATTTGTTCAATAATATTATTTTCTTAACATCTTATGACCACTATGTTTGGTGTTATTCCTAATATAATAGATATAGAATGTTGGAATGCATTATTTTGTGGTATTATGATAGTGATTAGTAGATCCAAAATGTTTATGAGGTGTGACTAAGAGAGATTAAGTGAAGTCCTTTAATTAGAGAGGGGAGTGGAAATCTTGTAATTTCTCAAAAAATTAAATTTATATAAATTAATATAAAATTAAAAAGGGTTCTAAAGATAATTATTTAAGTTATATTATTTATAGAGGAAGATATTTCCTTATATAATAATTTTTGGGATTGTTTAGGTCATATTATTACCATTATAATTCAGTGGTAACACTTATTTCGCCCCAATAATTGTTTCAGTGCGAACAAGGATTTTTACTCGTGGAGGGTTATTATATTTACTAAAAAATTCAAAACAATTGAAAAATGAAATATGGATTGAATTATAACCATTATTTGAATAATCTGGCATAATATTTTATTTTTAATGATTTTATATCGTTGAATAAAATATTATATATTATCAGATATTATTTAAATCAATTTTGAAGCTATTGAAGTTTTGACATTAAAAAATAACAGGACCACGATTTATTTTCAAACAATACCTATCAATACACCCATGAAATTTAAAAGAAATATTTAATATTAGTGGATGGCATAATTATATCAAAATAATCTGATTTAAATATTTTTAATATAATTTATTTTATATCATTATTAGTAAAATAATAACTACATCATAGTTGAAGAATAAATTATGGTAAATAGTTTTTCACTAAAAATTTAAAAAAAATTACAATGATGAAGTTAAATAATTTATATTTCAAATTATTATTTATTGGTTAATGTATCCTTTTGATATCCCATTATTAAAATTATTTTTTGTTGACAATATTATTGTGAAATCTTTCTGTTTTCATTAAATAAAATATTATCAATTTCATAATCACTTGTAAATTGAAACCGAGTCCTATATATTCAAATATTTAGTGATTATAGACTAAATATACTCATAAAATAAAATTTGAGAATGTGTGTGAGTAATTTTATTGTCTTGGTTATATGATTTTTACACTTGACTACCTAATTTTTTCCTGATATATCCATTACTGTGGTACTAATAATTACCAAGGATATTATTCATCTAAAGTTTGTTCTATTTTATAATTCTAATATTCGTGTATATTATTTAATTAAATTTAATGTTTTTTCTTACATAGATCTATATATTATTTTTCTAATGTTATTTTTTTAAATGTTTACTATAAATTTTTTGTAGACTCACACTTTTTTTTATATTAAATATGATCATGTATTTATTATTATGGAATTATTTTTATACAAATTTGATGAGGAAACAAATATTTTAAATTTTATCTTAGTTATACCTGGTTGAACCTCTATCATAAACATAGGGGTATTATTAGAATTTTGAATTTGCAATCCTTTGATATTTAATAATATTATAGGGTAATAATTGTATGATGAAAATATATATGTAAAAATTATATTTTTTGTTCATAAACACATACATTTATTTAAAGTGATTATATTTAATTTCATCATTGTCAACTCATTGTGTAATAAATTGAAATAATATTTATTCATGTATATTAATTAAATCATATACCCTAGATTTTGAACACCCTATTATATATATAATTAATGTGTCTTAATGTAGATATCCATACCATTCCATTATGTAGGAAAACAATAAAACTATTTATATATTTCTCTATACCATTTATCATAACATTCTATTCCAATTATTTTTTAAAATTATGTTACATTTTTTAATTCATTCATTCTTGAGAATATGAAATGTTTTTATGTAGTTTATTGATAAGGTGATTTTTTATAGATTAAAGAAGTGACATATGAATAAAAAACATAAACCACCCCTTAATTAATTTGATTCTATCTTGAGATAACAATTGATTATATAATGACATTTTCTTACACGTTATGTAATTTTCCAAAGATTAAAACATAAATAGTTTGATTATAATTTTTCAATATTTTGTTAAATCGAAATTCAAAATCTATAACAAAATTATTTATAATTATTAGTGTTTAATGCTTTCGAATTTTAAATACGTTTGATGATTTTTGGGGAAGAGTTTTATAATATTTTATAAGAAATAAGTTGGAAGTTGTTTATGTGAATGAAAATATATATATGTTAAAAAGTTAATATTACTTTCAATAAATGTAAGGTCAATCAATGAATGACAGCCTTTTAATTTATCAATTTTTTGTTATCATATAATGAATTTTAAGAAATGTGACTATGAAAAAGTGTATTGAAATAATCAGGAAGTGCCGATGTTATCATAATATAAAGACCTATTATATGATCATGAATAAACTAATTATGATACCTTAGTAGTTTTTGGACATCATAAACTAGTAACAAATGAACTAAACATGAAGTGGGTAAACATTATAAAGAAATTTATTTCGTAAAATTTTATGTTTTCGTGAATTAATATCTAATTTAAAAAATTTATAAATGGCAACATACAATTTTAGTTTGATTATTTACATTCACTAAATATTTAATAACTAATTGAATAAGAAATTTTTTTCATTATGATATTGATTTTTTAACCCTTTTAGAACAATTTGTAATTATTTGAATAAAATGAAAATAATTTATAGTGCACAATAAAAATATGTAATATCTCAAAGGAAATTATTTTTCAATGATTTAATTGATATCAATTAAAAATTGATACATATATAAATATATTAATTACAAATATGATGTATGTAGAGTGTGGGTAGAAAAATGAGAGACATAAACAGGTACATTGTTTTTTTTAAATATTAGATAATGAGTAGATATAATTATCATAATAATTAGTAATATAATAGTATTAAAAAACATATATAAATAGTATAAATAGTTTCATTTTTTAATGAAATTAGTTTATATAATAGTTGTGCTCT
This sequence comes from Viscum album, assembly GCA_963277665.1. NCBI lineage: Eukaryota > Viridiplantae > Streptophyta > Magnoliopsida > Santalales > Viscaceae > Viscum > Viscum album. Next base: position 1,991,993,502 of record OY728150.1, on the reverse strand, counting down.
ATAATCATGAAATGATTTTGTAAAAAAGGGTTTAGATGATTTAATTGTTCTAAATAATGATTACCTAACATGTGTAAATGATAAAACTATAATTTAATTTTTGTTATAGTAACTCCAAACCTTTTTTCCTAGAGTCGGTCTATATATTATTAAATTGAAAAAAGATACAAGGGAGAACAACATAATTGCTATATTAGTTCTAAAATCATTGATAATAGATAAATAAAATATTTCTACATTTCATGGGATAAATAAAACATATCATGAAATGTATTATTTCATCATTGGGAATGATTACAATATTTATTCTTTATATCATATTTAAAATAAAATGATATATAGTGTGAGATCAAATGATCAGTGTTGGTAATTGTTCAATGAATGTTTTCAAGATTAGATAATTCATGATAATATGGTATAGTTAATAATCAATAAATAATAAATTTTATAAATATGTTGAGCACAAATTAAATCAATATATTTAATGTAAACATATTGACAATGATAATTGAATTAAAATTTATGAAAAATTATAATATTATATATTCATAGTCTTATCATCAAAGCTTAAACCTTGAAAACATGAATTATATAGTGATTTCCTTAGTGAAGACGATTTACTTGAATGAGTATGTATTCACCAATTACCCAACTATGGTTTCACCTGTTTTTTATCACAAGGAATTTTGATCCATCGAGGGACTATATATATCTAGTCCCCACCGATTACACATATATATTGATTGATCAATATAATTCATAATCACATTACCTAATCAAGCAATAAATGTAAGAATTGATTCATGAAAACTAAACATTTATATTTCACCCATAAATTATATAAATTTTCTTTCTCAAATTAAAAAATTATATTCAAATGGTATAGGATTAAGGTAAACTGATTATATATAAGAAAAAAATATATATACATGAAGGGGAAAAATAATGTCCACGGAATAATGGAGATTAATGGAGAATATGATCATAAAAAAGTGAATGGTCTCAAAATAAGATATATTTAATAAGTATTTTAATGATGATAGAATACCATTGATGGATTTGAAATGAAATTATTAACTTAATTAATGTAATTTTATATTAATTGTGGAAAATAATAAAATTATAAAAATAATATTCCATATGAATTTTGTAATATTTCTGAAAATAAATGTAATAAATGATTTCCAAAAACATTTTCAACATGTTTTAAAATAAGACAATTTTATTTTAATATAAAAGATCGAAATTGTTAAAATTGCATAAGAGGATTTTATTTGAAAAAATATTGAAACCTCTATTAAAATATAAATAGAAAATAATAGTTATAGAGGTAGGAAATTTTGATTACACAGTATACATTGAAAAAACATTTCATTAATTTTTTTTCAAAAAAGTAAAGAAAATTCTAGTGAACATTAAAATGATTTATTTTATACAATTGTAAAAAAAAATTACAAAAAAAAGTGACTCAAAAATCATTTAAATTATATAAAAACATCCACGAAATATTTCCAAGATATTATACTAAAGAAAACTATTCCAAACCAATGAGAGGTAATGAGGCTACTCTTACTAATGAAATATTTTTCAATCATGGAGAACCATTTAGGGGGAATTTGGGATTAAAAACATTAAATAACTAATATAGAAAAGTTTAGAATAAAATAGTTCAGTATCAAAATATAATGATAAAATAATTATTCTAAAATTCTTTTTTACATGAACAAACTCTAATGATAGTGGTATTTTAAAATAAACCTATAAAGATTTATGATGTTTTGAATGAAAGCACCTCAAAAGAGAAAAATGAATTAAAACTAGTGATACCCTAAATAAATAGTAATTCAATATATAACACTTTATAGTGTTATTATATACACAGTATAAGTGAAATTTGTTAAAAAAATATACCATAAATCAAAATGGATTTGAATTTAGACAAAAAACACTTAAAATGGATTTATTCTTGAATTTATGCATTATATACTACTCAATAATTAATAAGTTTTTTTTTCAAATTTATTTTATTTAACTTCATTTACAGTATTTCATTTTTTTCCTTTAATATTGATTTGGAAAATATTCATTGATTAGGTCTTGTTTCTGTTTCCCATTAAGGGTAGATTTGTTAATTTATCCAACATTATATTGGCATATTCAATATGGTTAAACATGTTATTAAATGTTTAAATAATTCTATAAATTTAAAATTTTGGTGATTATAAATTATTTTCATTAAGTATATTGTTAGAATCATCAACTAATTGTGGTAATATAGCATTAAATAACATTTCTTTGTGGTGGTGGAAATCCACATATATGAAAGAATGGTGTTATAATTAGAAAAATGTTTATGAGGGTATGAAGGTAGATGGTGTATTATAATTTTAAAATCATAATTATTTGATAAATATAAATTATATTAATTAATTCCATCTTTATATCCATCCATGTATTGTGGATATGAAAAATGACAAAAACCACTACGTGGTGATATTAGGTCATATATAAGGATGATCAATGTTTTCATTCAGATTGGTTTGGTAAGAGATATAAAAATGTTGTAAAATTTACATAAAAACATTTTATTATGGTTATTATATAAATATGTTTATTTAATATTTTGATGATTTTTAAGAATAATGAAACCTTGAAAATCCTATAATCAATATATAACTCTTCTTTTGGTATCCAACACGGTGATGTGGTGATATTTCATTATGGCCCTCAAAATTACATTTATTTCTACTACACTAGCACAGTGGTGTAGGGTCAATCCAAAAATAAGGAAGGTGAGTTTTCTATGGTTTTATTAAAAATAAACTCCACTATTATCAATAATGATGGATGTGAACATATATTTATTTTTTACATTATATTATATATATATTTTTTATATAGTATTAATGGAACTAGTTCTGAGAATTCCCTATTTATAGAACTAAATGTGAAATAGATAAAATAAAAAAAATGTAACCATGGAAATTTAGTGGAACATGATTTCTACGAATTAATAAAAAATGAGCTTAGGTGTTTTTAAATCTACTAGTTAAAATAATTTTTCTTTATTTAAATGAATTCACACATAAAATGTGGTTAAATATTCCTCTATATAAGAATTAACACTCTATATTATAGTTTTTTTGTTTCAGAAGTTCAAAAATAACATACAAGTAATTGATTAAAATATATAAACATAAACAAACATACCAAAAGTTTCTATAATTTTTTAACATTAATGAATTGATAAAATGATTCGAAGATCAGTCTCTCTAAAATATCAAGGATTTGAATTTTAATTGCATTAAGGTGAAGATACATGTTTATATTTGAGAATTAAATTCAATCTTGATAAATGAATAAGATTGTCATGGAATGATATAAAAAAAGAAAAAGAAAAAATAAACAAATAAAAACTCAAGAACTATAGAACACACAATGTTATTATAAAGATAATTTTCAATTAAATAGTAATAATACAATGTAAAATATTAAAAAACAGTGGAAAAAGGTTCCTCTCTATGGAAATGAAGATCATGTACTGTCTCTTTCTGCTTCACGAATCCAGTTCTCTAGTACTGTTATGCTATATCCTGGAAGATTCTGCTTGAAATGTGTTGGCGTGGGATCATCAATGAGCATTAATGTCTTGTGGGGATAACGATGTGTCGTGGTGGAGAAAGAGAGAAACATGGTGTGAGACCGACACTAGTATGAGTGTGGAGCAGACACTGTCGGTATTCAGTATCAAGGAAACATGAAAAGGTGCACAACAGTATAGGTATGTTGGATTTGGATACAATAATATCAGTGGCATGGTTGGTGAAAATTATAATCTGAAAAAAATATTGAAACATAAGTTTGTTAAGATAAATAATTAATGAAAAATATAAAATTAGAAACCATAAATAAAATTAAAAGCTAAAATGATGTTATTTAATTAAAATAAATTTATATTATTAACAAAATTAATATTTATGATTTAAAATTACATATTTAAGTTTATTTAAATATTTTAATAAATAAAATTAATTATTATGAATCAAAATTAATAAAATATTAATCTTAAAATAATTGTTAAAAAATTTTATTAAACGAACAATGGTGGGTGAATTTCTATGGAATCAGTGACTAAATGAGTAACAATTATTAGAAAAAATGCAGGGGAGTGTAATGGTGGCATCGATGTGGAACAATGGCAACATTGAGATCAAATTTAATCTACAATGTAAATTTAAATCATTAACGAAATAAATATTTAAAATAACAAAATAATTAATTATTTAACAAGAGAAGATTAAGAATGAAAAACACATTATTTAATTATGTTAAAACTTAAAATCTTAACATATGTTAAAACTAATTAAATTATTTAACAGAAAAATTAATAATATTAACTTATTTATAAAGACTTAAATCAAAATATATAATATAAAATTAAAAAACTAGACTAATTAATTTTCAAAAGGCATGTTTAATCCATTATTTGATAACAATATCAAATTAATTAAAAAGTTAAGTATATTAACAAATAACAAAACAAATTAATAAAAAATAATATTAGATTCGTTAGTTAGATTAAATTAATTAATTTATAGACTAAAAATACACAATTTTCTATAGAATTTAATAATTTAATATATTTAATTATAGAAATACAGAAGATTGATTATTTAAATAGTAGTGTAAAAATAATTAATTAAATCATTAAAATTATATAAAATGTTGTTGAAAAACATTGTAAAATTACAGCCATATCAAATTCCCCCACACATAGACATCATTTTACCTAAAACATATCAATGTTTTATTATTAATGTAAAACAGGAAAGTGTGTTTATATACTCAGCTCAAATGTAACTTGTCCAGCACTTTTAAGACAGAGGACTTTAAATTGAGTTTAGGTTTTTGAAATGATGCCTTCAAATGAAATATTTACTTAAATCAAATACACATGTGTACCTAAAAGGGAAAATAATCATCAATAAACTAAGATGTACTACATCATATATGATACTTCTTAGTGACTCATTTCAATCCATGCTTATGTTTTAAGTCTAAAAGATACAACATGTTAAATATATGCGGAATTATGAACTTAACAGTATAAACCTTATAATATAAACTCACCAACGATCCGAAAATATGTTTTTTTTGTGAAACACCATATTGGTACAAACTAAATGAATCTCATATTAAACAATTGTCCCTTTCTTATTTTAATGTTCATCATTTCCCTCACTATAATGAACTAGTTTTTGACCCTAGAAACTTTATATTATTTTTTCTAAGACATGTATCATTGTGATATGCACCGTGACAATGCATTGTAGTGGCGGAAGGTCAATGTAGTGGTTCAGGGCACTATATCAGCGGCGGGTACTGTGTGTTAATGTAGAAGGGGGTATTGTAGCAGTACAATTCACATATTGGGCCTTGGGATAAAAATTTGGTCATATGGGCCATGTAATGGGCTAAATGAACACTAGGACATTGTGTTATGTACTAGGTCTCCCTCTAATCAGTTAAAGAGGCCGTTGGATTGATTAAAAAATAAATGAGTCATCGACATCACCCATTAATGAAAACATTATAAATATTTACTTATTGATTTCAGTTAATAGAAACACACCAAGCATCTAGGGTCTCATAGATTCACAATGGGATCCCAAATTCCCATATTAATCCAGATTCAAAAGATCAATAAAATATCCATTTACATTTGCTTCTTTAAGTTAATTACTTTTATTAATTTAAATAAAAATAAAATTCTCTATGATCAATTTGAACTTTCAGTTCCAATGGTTATGATCTCAACCCCACAAAAAGGATACCCAAAATCACCCTCAACCAATTTCCCTAAACCATATATTCATTTAATCACTAAAAAGATAGACACAAAAATAATCCTTCCTAAAAAATATCTGATTCATATTATACATTAACCACCAATAAAACATCATCCTAATGTAAAACTCATTTGCGTATTATGTACATCGTAACCTTGTGAATGAATTTTGAATATTTATGTCCATTTTTTAACAAAAAGTTTAAAATAATTTGAATTGGAATTTATTTTTATTAAATAGATGTTTATCTCAACAAAAGTTGACCCTCTCCCCCATACTTAAAACCAAACATTGCACAAAAAGATGAATTCCAATGTGGAAAAGAAGGATTTTTAATTTAATGTTCAAGCATATTTTTATATAAGTAAATAGATGACATGTTAATGGGTCTCATTGAAATTCACAAGATTGTTGTTTATAATAATTGATGTACATTAGGTTAATACTACGTAGAAGCAATATAATTAATGTCCACAAAAAATATTTTAAAAAAATTTCAAATGTATCATGTGAGGTCAGTGGGGGCACAATGGATAGGTTATACGAATGTTCATGATTAGGTTCAATATGATTTTGAGGGGGGAAAGAATATTTATGCTAAACTACTAAACGAAAAAATTAGAACATAATTATTGAAAAATTATTTCTTCAATCATCCCCGTACTTAGTCTATAATAATGAAATGATTTTAAACTAGTTAGTTTAAATATCCAATATTGAGGTACAAGCTTATTTTTATGTATATTTTATTCACATGTGCATAATAAATTTCTTCTAAGTGATTGTGAATTAATTTTTTTAAATAACAACCATGAAAAGATATGTAGAGGAATTTTTCAGTAAAAAGACACACAATAGAATAGATATAAAAAATGAGATAAATTCCATGTCTAAATATTTTAATATCTAGCATGAGAAATACACTCCTCCACTAAAACCAATATGCAGCATTCTAAATTTCACAAAGTTATTAGACCAAGATTGAAATCCATTAGAGATAGAGAAAATCGAAGACAACAAAGAAACACTTTATTCAAAGAAAAAACAATACATAAATGAAAACAAAAAGGCCCTGGGTTAACTCACATGAAGCACTGAATTTAAAGTCCTCTATATGATTTTATTTAATTACAATTTTTTTTAAATATATTAACACACAAAAAACCATGGGTTACATCCCATGATATAGTAGATTTATAGTCCCCATCCAGACTCAACTAGAACTGACCATTTTCACTTTGTAGATGTTGTTTCTTTAATAGGAACCACCACATGTCCTCGAACCAAATATTTTAAATAGAGAAATAAATTTTTTGGGTACATATGATTAAGAAAACAAAAACTAAATTCTTATAGACTAAATTAACCAATATGAAACACCCATTGATTGTTGTAGTAATTGAGTTATCCACTTCTATATTATGCTCAAATTTTACATAATTGACATTATTATGAAGGGGAAATAGATAGTTAGGTGCTTCAAATTGTGTGAAAAGTTCCTCCTAACTATCTCTCTCAACATCAATACAAAAAAATTAAAACTCACAGGTTTTAAATGATGAATTAAAATAAGAAGTTTCATGATGGTAATAAATAAATTGATGAAATGAATTAGATAAATTGGTTTTCAAGTGTGTACCCCCTATTAAACTACTATCAGACTCTAGATTTTTGTTTACACCCGACTCAGTTGAGGATAAAAGTGGATAATATGGAAGCATGTATATTTGATAATTCCATGATTATTGTTTTTAAATATTGGAAATATCTTCCAACAGATCCACATCTGTTAACATACACTCAATATTTAATACATATCATAAATCAACACTGTCTAAATCAAGTGTTTATTCATCCTACACTTCAAATTAGACTTCAAACGGTTAATTTTTCCAAAAAAAAAATATGTACTGAGTTATATAAAGATTATTTCAGTAGATGAAATGTGCAATTCATCTTCAATAAGTTCAATTTCTAGATTTCTCATAATCATACATTTATTCGCAGGAATGAAATGACAACTTTAAATCTCAGTACATAAAGTTTCAAATAAGTGATCAAAGTGAGAATATGGAAGGGAGAGTTCCACAATAAGGATTTCATCAAACATTTATTACACCAATCATAGCATCCAAATAATATTTTAAATTATTTATTCATAAATTACTATGAAATGAAGATATTTTTTTTAATTTAGGTTAATTTTTTTCCAGATTATATGATTTATAGTTTAATGTTTTGTTTCAGTTTACTTCCCATTTCCAGTTCATGTTCATTTTTCTTGATTTCAGTAACGTTTGATGAAGATTTCATCATAACAAAGTTGTTATTTTCAAATATTTCTTCAAAATGTGTAACATCATTCTAAAAACTTCTAAAATAGTGAGTTTTTACTATAGTATAAATCATGACGATAACTAGGTATTATTTTTGAATTTGTTTCAGTTCATTTTCAAAATTGTCCAACTCATTCTCATTTACATTATTTATGGTATATTCAATGTTGTTTACTTGATTATATTATCTGGTAACCTCAAACATGAGTTCAACAGAATCAGATTATTTAGACTAAAATTTTTCTTTCCCAAATGTGACTATCAATCGACTCATAATCTCTATTTTAAAATCTATTATAAATATTTTCAACATCACCCATTTCATCTTCTTTTTGTTATTTAATAGTTATATGTAATTGTAAGAGAATATTTTCCAATATTTTTTGTTTTTGATGTTTCTTGTGTGAATATATATCTTGAATTTCATGGGATTGGTTAAACAATGAATTTCAAACATCCTCCCTAGCATCCCAATTGTTTTCAATCAATTTAATTTTTTTCTAGTAATTAATTATTAGATTTAATGTTTTTCCCATTATCTTCATGATAATCTATCTGTTATGGTTGCTTATAGACACACTATCATGTAGTGTGCCCATAATATTCATATAAAACACAAATAAGTCTATTATGAGTCCAGTGCTAATGTCATTCCAATTTTTAATAAACAATGTAGGTTAATCACACATAAAATTTAAAATAACATATTTTTTTATGTTAAAAACAAGTAGCATATTCATGTTCACTGAATTTTTAAAAGAATTTTTTTTTTATGATTGTTTTTTATTCAAACCCTAGAATCTCAGCGCGTTCATTCCCTAGAAATAACACCAAATTTTTTTGGCTAGAGGCCATAAAAACCCTCAAATATAAATTTATTAATCATATACTAGAACAGTGGGGTAGGGTTGATCCACACAGAAGGCATGGGAGTTTTCTAAGGTTTTATTCAAAATAAACTCTACAATTGTCAGCAGTGGAGGAAGTGAACATATTTTAATTTGTTGTTTTATATTTTTTTATATTTATTTACAGAGAATAAATGTAACATGTTTTGATAAATCCTTATTTACAAAACTAATTGTGAAATTGATAAAATAAAATTTGAATATATCCCTGGAAATACTGTAGAATATGAGTGATGAGAATTAATCAAAAATGTGCTAAGGAAGCTTAATATCTATAGGTTAAAAGAATGTTTGGTCACTTCATTGAATTCAAACCTCATAAAAAGTGGTTAAATATTCCTTTGTAGAAGACTTATCACTCTGTATTATTGATTTTTTGGGTCACCACATCAAAACCCACATATAACTAATTGATTATAATATTTCAACAGAAATGACCTCGGTAGAATTTTCTATAGATTTTGAACCATAAATATTTGATAAAATGATTCCAATATCAATCCATCAAAAAGATCAATGAATTTAATTTTAATTTCATTATGGTTTAGATTCAGTTTTGGATTTGATACTTAGATTCAATCTCACTGAAAGAATTAAATTCTCTATGAATGAAATAAATTGAAGAAAAAGAAAATATAAAACAGTAAAAATACAAAACTCTTGAACAGACAAAGTTACACTAAGATCATATTCAATATATAGTAGATATACTAATTAAAAAATTAGAAAGTAGAGGATGATGGTTTCTCCTTCTGGTAATAATGTTTTTGTATTACTAGTTGGTCCTTTGTGACTCTAGTTATCTTATACTACTCTATTATCTATTAGATGTTTCTTCTTGAAAGGTGTTGGTGTGGGATCACCAATGCGAGTTGGTGTCTTGTGAGGAGGAAGGGGTGTCATGGTGAAGAAGGAGAGTAGTAAGGTGTGAGACCGACACTTCTTTGTGGGTGATACTAACATCGTTATGTGGTGGTAGTAAACAAAAAAGAAATGGTGAAAAAGGGTGTCAGTATGTGAGATTAGGTTATAATGGTATTAATGGCCCCGATGGTGAGAAATGTAATCTACAAAATAAAAACATAAATAAAAACATAATTTTATTAAGATAATTAATTAATGAAAAGTATAAAACTAAAATCATAAACTAAAAATAAAAGCTAAAATGATTTTATCTATTTCAAAAAACTGGATTATTATCATAATAAAATTTTATGATTTGAAATTACATATTTATGTCGATGTAAAAAGTTTTATTTAAAAAGAGAATTATTATTAAAATAAATTAATAAATGATTAAAATAAAAGTAATTGTTAGGTAATATTATTAATGTAATAGTGTTAAGTGAAATTTTATTGTTTAAATGACTAAATTAGTCACTGTTAGTGGAAAAAGAAAGCACAGGTGTGGAACGATGGCACTGATGAGGAACAGTGGCACCATTGATTAAAAATTTAATCTGAAATATAAAAATAAATCATTAAGGAAATATATATTTCAAAAACTAAAATAATAAATTATTTATCAAGATCATTATTAAAAATGACAGGCTCATTATTTAATAAAGTTAAAACTAAAAATATATACATTTTTTTAATAATAGTTGAATTGTTTTAAAGAAAAATTAATAATGTTAGTTTATTTATAATGACCTAAAATAAATGATTTAAAAAAATTGAAAAGTAGAGTAAATAATTTCCAAAAAAACATGTTTAATTGATTATTTAATATAAAAAAAATTATATAAAAAGTAAAGTAGATTTAAAACTAACAACAGTAATTATGAAATAATTATATTAGATAGTTTATTTATATTAAATTAATTACTTTAAGGACTAAAAATACACAATTTTCAATAAAATTTGATAAATTAATAAATTTAATTATCGTAATAAAAAAGTGTGATTATTTAATGAATAGTGTAAAAAGATAACTAAATCATTAAAAAGTATATAAAATTATGTGGAAAAAATATTTTAAAATAAGGCCACAACATTTCGAACACTCTTTATGAATTTTTTAAGATTTCATCTTATTTAATGATCAAATATATTCCATGGGTATGGATGGTGGGATGGTATTTTCGATGCGATTGGTCATGTTAAGTGGTTTATATAGAAAGAATAAGAAATGATAGGGGGTTCATTATTATAATTGAGGTGGATGAAAAATATTTAAATACATGAATGTTAGTATATAATATATTTCATATAGTATACATGTATCTCTTAAATAGCCTGGATTATAATATTATATGGATATAGAAAAAATATAATCAACCGATGAGATTTAATAATGTTTTTAGGATTCATGAATCCTTATCTTTTTTTTAACCATTTTAATTCATATTTACCTTCAAAAAAGTGATAAATACTTAACATAATATATATTACTTACTAAAAGATTTATGGAATAATATAATTATATATTTAGTATATTAATAATTAAATTGCAATCCCTTTAACAATGATCAATTTATTGATTTTTAAAAAACTACTACTCATATTTATTTTTAAAACACAAAAAAACATTTATTAGAAAATATTTTATTTTGAAAATTTTGATTAATATAGAAAATAATGTTTAATGTTGGTAAATATAAGATTATTTGGATTATATTAGATTATATTAGTTATATTTTTAATTTATTCTATATGACAAAATATTGTTACCATATGAACACATGATTAATATAGAAGAATCGAATAATATTTTTATTGGAAAAGAATTGATTTTATTAAAAAAATATTAATCGTAAATTTATCATTTAAATATTATAATTATATTTGAATTATATTAATTATTACAAATATTTTTTATAATAATGGTTTTGTAAAAATTCAAATCACTCTTATATCATATTAATGTCATCACAATTACATTATTTGTAAATTTAATTTGTTTTCACTATCAACAAAAATTAACTACATATAAATAATCCACAAAATTGTACATAAGATAATTTTTATATGATGAAAAAAATTAATTTCATTTAATTAAATAAAATTTCTTTATTTAAATGAAATAATTCAAATCATTAGTCATTGATGTGAATATTGTTTTTGGAAATATATATTTCTGAAGGATAATAGATAATTTATTACCATAACTTTCAAATTATCCAAAAATGGATGTATATTAATTTATTTTATTTAATATACTAAAAATAAATTCTGTAAAAACTCATTTTTCATTCAGTTAACTAATTAATTAAAAACAATATTACATGATTAAGAAATATTTTCTAAAAATTACATATTTTATCATTAAATAATTTTATCATCATTATTAAAATATGTAAAACATGTAGTTGAAGTATTTTTAATTAGATTAATTATAACAAAATACTTTTTGAACACTAAATTGAGTTAATTTTAGATTTTAATTGAAATATATATAATATAATGAAATCTTCCTTTTAGAGAAAAATGATCCATTAAAACATTTAATATTTTTTACCATATATGAGTAAAATATTGTCATTACAAATAGGATAGTAATTTTTTGGAATAAATCCATATATTTTTCTCCATATATTTCTTCCTTTTATTTCCCTTTTTCAATCTCATCAATCAAATAATATTGTTTTATTGGTCATTTTTAAATAATTGTGTTTTTTTGTATATCATGGCATGTTTGAGATCTGTATTACATGTATCACAACATATCTTAAATCGTATTCATAGACAAATATATCTTGTTGTTACATTATACCCTCTTCATAGAAACAATATCATCGTTTTTTCAATTTATTTAATATATCCTGACAAAAAATAGTTTTTTCATGTACTTTAATTTCAGGGTTATGAAAATGAAATGTATTATTAAAAAAATAAAACATTTCGTGAAAAATAATTATTAATGTATAATACATTTACATGTAAATTTTTTTTCTAGATGAAGGAATGATAATTTTAGTGATAAATTACTTAAAATTCATGATATATTTATCTTGAATTTATTATGTAATTATACAAAAAAATACTCACAATATTTTATAAATCATATTTTTTTGATTAGTTTTCTACCTATGATTCATATAATACTCAAAATGATTAATGATTTTGATTATCTTGTCATGCCTGATGTACTAAAATAATCATTAAATTGATAATGAGACCCATTAATGGTGGGTTTTCTTCATTCTATAAATTATTTTTTGAGTAGAAATTCATCTCTCTCAATATATAATTTTTTTTAGCATATGTAAATATTATATTAGTTTTTCTAAACCATAATATAACATAGTAGTTTCCAAAAATATAGTTATAGCACTAATTATAACATCCCAGGTAAATAAATAATATTAAATTCTAATGTTTATCAATATTTGTGAATAAAATGATAATACTAATTTAAAGAGAATGATATGCTCGATGGCGTACCCAATACGCAACAACGAGTTTATTTGAAATCTTATGTTGCACACTAATAATGTAATAATATTATAATAGTTAACGCCTAGCCATTGTAATGGATGGAATGAACATAAATAAGTACAAAATGATTACATATGTTTGTCAAATATTTTTACATTTATCCAATAAATGTTAGAGGCTTAAAATTCAAATGAATCCAATTTTAAGAATAAATACTCAAATATTTTTAAAAGACTGTTTTATCGCCTTTTGATGGCGAACTTTTTTTACATAAAAATTTTGACAATTTTATAAGCACTATTTGTCAAAATAAATTTAATCTTTATGATAGGGATATTGAAATTTACATTGGTTAAATTTTTGGTATGTTTCTGACAATGTTCATTCTTTTTAATGAATAGTGAAAAATATTTCATTTTACATCAAAACTGCTTCTTCATCTAATTTAAATATATGGTTTTATTGTATTTTTAATTGGATTTAAAGTTTAATTAGAATATATTTTTACAATTTAATTCCATTTTGGTTATTATAATTAATTTCACTTTGAAAATGGACATAAAAAAGTGCCAAACTTTTCATAGATATTTCTTTCAAAAAACCCGCTATTTGTTTTGACAGTGGGAATTAACTAAATGATTTATTAATGAAACTTTTATGTTTTGAATTTGGTAAAATGGAAATCATTTCTGAATTTTAAATATCAAATATAGATTAGGGTTAATTTTTGGTATTTTTCTAATAATGGTTTTTTATGAATAGTGAAGAATATAGTTTTTAATTCAAAACAGACTTTTCATCCAATTTATTTATATATTTATATTTCCATTTTAATTGTTTTTAAAGTATAATTGAATAATGTTTTTTTCAATTAATACAATGTTGTTCATTGGAAGTAATTTCACTTTTCAATTGGATGTAAAAACAAGTCAATCTTTTGATAAATTTTACATCTTAAAAACCTGTCTTTTGTTTTGACAATGAGATTAACATTAAAATTTATTACTACAATTTATGTATTTTTAATTTGATGAAATGGATTCCATATTTTTAATCATAAGGTCTAAATTATGTAAATAAGACTCTTTTGTTTTTGGACATTATTAATAGTAACGACGGTAATTATCTTTCATTATCGTGTTTAATTAGTAATCAGGTAATTAAGGGTAAGAAAATAATATCATAAAAATATAAAATGACCCCAAAATGTGTCCTAATGATATTTTTGGTGTCATGGAAGACCATTGGATGCCTTGTGACAACCATGAGACCCCATGGAATCATTTTAGTGTGATACTCACCTTTTATCATATTTTTTAGAAAGGAAAATGTAACCAAAGTATGTAACACCTAAGTAAAATAATTTTAATTTTTTATACATAAACTATCTCTTGGACTATAAATAGTCATTGTAAAGCTAATAATATTTCCTAAATCAGGATTTTTTTATAATTTTTAGACATTAAATATATTATTTTATTTTTGACACAATGATGATGCGGTGATTACCTCATAAATGAACGATTTAAATAAAATGAGATGATAGGGTGAAATATAAGTCTTAAACAAGTCACAAACCTATTGGATGGGTGGATTTATAAACCTTATCACCTTTTCCTGTAAATATATCCTTTTGAGACCTTTAAAATCTGAAAATCATTTTATAATAAAGTAATATTTTATAACATTCCAAGAGTGCCCCTCCTCTTCTCTTATAAAAGGCCCCCACCTCTACCACCATACCCACACCTATAAAGCCTTTGGATCGGAAAACCCCTACCCATTTAATATCTCCACATCCCTATATTCATCATTGAAGCCTCACCTTTGGAAGAATTCTCTTCAAGAAAATTTTTTGGTTCAAACCAAGAAAAGTTACCCAATTTAAAGGTAATGTCTTCACTTGTGTTCTTTTGTTTTATTTTGCTTCTCCAAACACCTAAACACTTTTTATTCATTTATTTTGTAAAAACACTAGTATCTTAAATATACTAGGATGTTGTTATGTGAAGTATTCTAGCTACACTTACAGACACCTCCATATAATGGTTAATGAACATACTGTTTCTATGGATGGCGAATTACTGCCTCACGAAACGACGATTGTTCGATCTTCTCTTAACGGATTTCATGGTGGCCATTATGATGTCACTGTATTTTATATATTATATATATATGGTATTTATGTTTTCCATATTCTTCTGTATTTTATATTTAAAACATACCTTTATGCTTTGCATGTTGTGCAAATGCGATAATTTCATATGAGGAAGTGTGGACTACCGCCCCCTCAAGTGATGTGACTCGTTCATGCAATACATGGAATATATAAATAATGAAATTATTGAACATATGTGGCCTATAAAACATATATATTATACAGGAATTATAATATATATATATATCTCAATTATTTTTAATTCCATTAATATGTCGAAGAAATGAAAGTAGCGTTCATGCGTATGTACGTCCTACCGTCTCCATGAACGGTGCATTTCATTTATTTTTATCTAAAAATGTTATGTAATAGTATAAAATGAATATGTATTGGATATATATGATATTTAAATAAGTGACACTATTCTGGAGATGATTTAATTATAACTACATGGACAATCATTTTCAAACAAGTTCATTTTTGACTCATGTACTAAACATCGACAAAAACGTCTGATATGATCTCACATTATTAACCAATTATTATAAAATTATAATATGTGACATGAACTGACTAATAATAATTAAAGGAGGACCTTAAGTAATTATAAATTGACCAACGTTTATTATTCAGGAATATAAGGAAATGAACAAGACAAGTCGGACTTGAGGTAAGGGATCCTACCTCTCTCTTTATTTTTAAGTGCTCATTTTTACTTTAAGCTCCTCTTTATTATGTTGGGGGATGTTATTTTATATTCTTCTTACTGTAAAGTTTATATTAAAATTATGAGAGACCATATTTGATCTCATCAATCCATTTTTGGAAGTTTATGTGGCACCGTTACGCTGCCGAACTTTCATAAGCGGATTTTCATCTCATATTTTATTCCTATGAGATTCATGCTGCATTGGCCACTATTTCCTTTTGTGTGGTGTATGTACTTCCCATTATTTTACTATTTGTATAATATAATATCATTTATTGTTAGTTACATATTCATTGTATGACCCTTCTTTCATAGGGTGTACGTTTCGAAAGTTTCCCAAATCGGTAAGGGAACCTTTCACAGTCCTCTTTTAAAATGACATATTTTGTTATGTCTTTTTATTTACATATTTTTATGTTGGGATATGTTATTATATATACTTATTTATGTAAATTTTATGTCCAAGTGATGATATACCATTTTCTCTCTCATCAACTAATTTTATAAATTTTAAAGTGACACTGTTAGGCTGTCGAATTTTACCAAGGGAACTTTTTAACCCAATTTCAATTTCTTTGGGTTAAACATGTAGTTATTGATTATGTAATCCATTGAATATTTTTGAATGAACTTTTATTGTTTTACAATTAATATCCACTTAAATTGACTGTATTTATATTTCTTACACATAATTTTGAGATTGATTTATCCTTAACTTAAGGATACCTTCTTTATAAGGGATTTCATAACATTTTACATTGAGACTTCATTGTTGTTATTCACCAATTCACTCTTATATGGTGTATATACTGTCCTTTGGAATATTATATCCTAAATCAATTTATTATCATAATATTATAATGTTTTTATTAAATGCTATTTCTTAATTATTGTATTCAAGTGTCTCTCATTTTGTTAAAAACCCTTTATCTAAAATATCGTTTTAAATGTTTTAATGATTTATTCTTATAAATATTTCTCATTAATATACATGTTTTCAAAATGGTTTTAAGGATTTATTTATATGGATATTAATTGTTTAAAATGTTAAAAGCATCAAAGTGGTATGGGACACTTTGATCCAAAAATCTCGTTATTAAATGTTTTAAATGGTTTTGAAAATGGTTTTTATAATGGATTCATTATTTCAATATCTTAAAATGTTATATTGTTATTGAAATGTGGGAATGTTATGTTTCCTTTATTCATGTTTTGTGTCACATGATTATGTAATGGTTCTTGGGCATTGTTTATGAAGACGGGTGGTTTTGTGATAAACTAAGGGTGGGTGAGCCCGATATAGCTCTCCAATACATTGGGTAACACAAAGGAGTTAAACGCTAAGGTTTCTCTGAAGAGATTTAGGGAATATACTATGATTGTTATTCCAAATGTAACCATGGGGTTTACTACCTGCGTATGAATGTTATGAATTCCTCAAGTTACCATTATGCCTTAGGATTTCTATTGAGTTATTCATAAATCATATGACGTCCTGAGGTATGTCAAATTGCTTATGTTTTATGAGTAAAGTATGATTTCATTGATTCTTATGTATACATGGATTGATGTTTTCTTTGTGTACTATTATAACCCTTACTGAGGTTTTTATGCTCATCCCAAGTTTTTGAAATGTTTTCACAGAACATAAAGTTGAATAGGGTCAAGGATGCGATCAAGAAAATGTCAGGATGTCTAAAAAAAAGAAATATACATGAGTCTATTGTTCAAGAGTTTTTATTTTTTTGAAAAAAATTGAATCTGAGTAGATGCGTCTACTTTGTAATCTTTGAGATGTAATAGTTATGTCCTAATTCTCTAAAACTCTAAACCTGAAATGATCCTCAATGTGAATTATTCATTTAATTCAATAATAAGTAATGTTTAAGGCCATGTCCTTATAGTTTGTATCAGAGGATGGTTTAGATAACTTTAGAGGTTAGAGTGTTAAGTGAATAGTTGTGTATAACCACAATGGTTATTATATTAGATAGAGTCATTGTTATTTTTGAAGGCGGGAATGAGTTTTGGATAACATGGATAAGTGTGTCTTAGTGTTTATCTTCCTCTTTAGTACATAATGATTTTGTTGATAAACTCACACTGACATTTCTAGTTTTAGTAAAAGTATGGATCTACCAGGCACCAAAGTGACAATGGGTTTGAAGGATATTGTGGTGGTTCTGTGATTAAGAGACTTGATGAAATGGGGGATTCAATGAGAAATCTCAGGGTTATTCTAAACCTACTTTCATGATTCGTGATCAACCACTTGAACCTTTATGAGTTCTCTAATACATCATGTATGAGAGAAACAACACGACATGGAAGTTCATGAAATAATTATAAAGGTAACCATTAGTGTTTATATGAACCTTACTTTTGAGGTAATTATGGGTTACTATACGCTATGATGGAATATGAACGACATGAGATATACTTGAGGTTAAATTATGTTATGGTTATTTTTGATGATTTTATCTCATTTTGGGGAATGTTTTATGAAATATATAGTTTGGGAAAAAGGACAACACGCAGACCGTGTGACAACCCGTCACATTGGACAAAGCTGCAGGATCGAATCCACAACCAAAGTGCGACAGGTATTTATCACCAACCACTAGACTACGTGAAGTCCCTGGTAAGTTTGACTAATTATTTTTTTAATTTGATGATTTTATAAATCAAGAGTATGTTTATTTTGGGTTATATATGGAAATTATTAACCAATCATGGATGATATGTGATTAGGTTAATTACTTTTCGGTATGAGACTTTAAGAGCAACTGATGTTATTTAGAGATAAATTTTAATTTGTACCTTGGGAGACAATGTGATTAAATAATTCAAATATTTGGCTCTAAATATTAGTTGGGTTTACTTTGAATAATTTTATGGATATATTTTTATTGAATGGTCATTGTTGAACTATGTGTTTTGTTTGACTAATTTTTGAGATTAGGAGTAGTTTTTCTTTTTGTAAAATAAATATCATTTCTGGGTATTATCTGATCTCGTACTAAACTTTTTGGTTTGGTTTTGGTTGAGATATAAAGACATGGGAAATATATAGTTCTCTTTTGTGGATTAGGTGATTCTAAAGAGGTTGATTATAGTACTCTTAATGTGAACAAGTCTTCCTAAATACTTGTCTTTTGGAGAAAATATGAGTTTGATTAAGGAATCTAGTAAAAGTTGAAAGTCTACGTGACAAGTAAGTATGTTTCATTATGATTTAGTTATGCTCAAAAATAAATTCCTCAATGAAGAGTAACATAAAACAAAAATGTTGTCTGTTAACTTTTCATACTGGGGAATCGAATACCGATTAACCCATCACAAGTTTGTGCTTTTCTTGTGGTTAGCTTTCTCCTAGACATGTTTACTATCAATCTCCATCAGAACAAGACCCTTTGTTTTCTCCTCCGTATCCATATTTTCATAATTGGAATCCTAGTATGGGTTAAATTGGGTGACCTTTTTACTTCTCTCCATTTCTTTTAAAGTGATCGTTTTACTGACTCTTGTTCCGATGTGGGACTTTCAATGAAGTTTCCGAGCCCAATTTTGAAATTGCGAGGATGCAATTTCCAAAAGGGGGAAAGGATGTAACATCCCAGGTAAATAAATAATATTACATTATAATATTTATCAATATTTGTGAATAAAATGTTAATACTACTTTAAAGTAATTCTATGCTCGATGGCGTACCCAATACGCAACAACGAGTTTCTTGGAAATCTTACATTGCACACTAATAATATAATAATATAATAATAGTTAATGCCTAGCCGTTGTAATGGAGGGAATGAAAATAAATAACTACAATATTATTACATATGTTTTTCAAATATTTTTACGTTTATCCAATAAATATTAGTGGCTTAAAATCCGAATGAATCCAATTTTAAGAATAAATACTCTAATATTTTTAAAAGATTGTTTTACCGCCTTTTGATGGGGAAATTTTTTTAAATCTAAATTTTGACAATTTTAAAATCTATATTTGCCAAAATAAACATATTCTTTATGATTGGGTTATTGAAATTTACTTTGGTTAAATTTTTGGTATGTTTCTGACAATGTTCATTCTTTTTAATGAATAGTGAAAAATATTGCATTTTACATCAAAACTACTTTTTCATCTAATTTAAATATTTGGGTAGATTATGTTATTAATTGTTTTTAAAGTTTAATTAGAATATATTTTTACAATTTAATTCAATTGTTGTCATTATAATTAATTTCACTTTGAAAATGGACATAAACTAGTGCCTAACTTTTCATAGACATTGCTTCCAAAAAACACGCTATTTGTTTTGACATTGGGAATTAACTATATTATTTATTAATGAAAATTCTATGTTTTTAAATTGGTAAAATGGAAATAATTTATGAATTTTAAATATCAAATATATCTTAGAGTTAATTTTTGGTATTTTTCTGATATTGATTTTTTTAATGAATAGTGAAAAATAAAGTTTTTAATTCAAAACTGCCTTTTCATCCAACTTATTTATATATTTAGATTGTCATTTTAATTTTTTTGAAAGTATAATTGAATTATGTTTTTATAACTTAATACAATTTTTTTCATTGGAAGTAATTTCACTTTTTAGTTGGATGTAAAAACAAGTCAATATTTTGATAAATTTTACTTCTTAAAAACCCGTCTTTTGTTTTGACAATGAGATTTACCTTGAAATTAATTAATACAATTTATTTGTTTTGAATTTGATGAAATTTATTCCCTATTTGGAATCAGAAAGTCCAAATTATGTAATTAAGACTCTTGTTTTTGGACATTATGAATTGTAACGACGTTAATTATCTTCAATTATCGTGTTTAATTAGTAATCGAGTAATTAAGAGTATGAAAATAATATCATTAAAATATAAAATGACCCCAACATGTGTCATAATTCTATTTGTGGTGTCATGGCCGACCCTGGGATGCCTTTTTCCAACCATTGGACCCCATGGAATCACTTTAGTGTGATAGTGACTTTTTATAATATGTTTTTAGAAAGGAAAATGTAACCAAAGTATGTAACACTCAAGTAAAATAATTTTAATTTTGTATACATAAACTATATCTTAGACTATTAATAGTAATTATAAAGATAAAAATATTGCCTAAATAATGATATTTTTTATAATTTTTAGTTATTAAATAAATTTTTTTATTTTTGACACCGTGATGATGCAGTGATTACCTCATAAATGAACAATTTAAATAAAATGAGAAGATAAGGTAAAATATAAGTCTTAGACTAGTCACAAACCTATTTTATGGGTGTATTTAAAAACCTTATCACCTTAGCCTCAAAATATATCCTTTTGGGACCTTTAAAATCCAAAAATCATTTTATAATAAAGTAATATTTTATTACTTGCCAAGAGTGCCCCTCCTCTTCTCTTACAAAAGGCCCCCACCTCTACCACCTTACCCACACATCTCAAGCCTTTGGCTCAGCCAAAACCTGACCATTTCATATCTCCACATCACTCTCTTCATCATTGAAGCCTCACCATTGGAAGAATTCTCTTCAAGAAACCCTTTTGGTTCAGTCTAAGAGGAGTTACCCATTTTAAAGGTAATGTCTTCACTTGTGTTCTTTTGTTTTATTTTGCTTCTCCAAACCCCAAATCTATATTTATTCCTTTCTTTTTTAACAACAACATAATCTATAATATACTATGATGTTTTTATGTTAAGGATTCGAGCTAAACATACACACACCTCTGTATAATGGTAAATGAACATACTGTTTCTGTGGATGGCGAATTACTGCCACATTAAATGATGATTGTTCAATATTCTTTTAACACCGGTCATGGTGTCCATTATGATGTCACTATATTTTATATATGATATTATGGTATTTTGGTTTTCTATATGCTTCTGTATTTTATATTTAAAACATACCTTTATGCTTTTCATGTTATGCAAATGCGATAATTTCATACGAGGAAGTGTGGACTACCGCCCCATCAAGTGATGTGACTCGTTCATGCAATACATGAAATGTATAAAGAATGAAATTAATAAACTAGTGTGACCTATAAAACATATATATTTTTATAAAATTATAATATATATATCTCTAAATTATTTTCAATTCCATTAATATGTCAAGGAAATGAAAGTAGCATTCATGCGTGCGTACGACCTACCGTCTCCATGAACGGTGCATTTCATTTCTTTTTATCTTCAAATGTTATGTAATAGTATAAAATTAATATGTACTGGATATATATGATATTTAAATCATTAATACTATTCTTGAGATGATTTACTTATAACTACATGGAAAATCATTTTCAAACAATTTCATTTTTGACTCATGTACCAAACATTGGAAAAAATGTCTCAAATGAACTCACATTATTGACCAATTAATATAACATTATAATATGTGATATGAACTGAGTAATAATCTTTAAAGGAGTATCCTAAGAAATTATAAATTTACCAAAGTTTATTATTTAGTAATATAAAGAAATGTACAAGACAAGTCAGACTTGAGGCAAGGGATCCTACCTCTCACTTAATTTTTTAGTACTCTTTTTTACTTTAAGCTCCACTTTCTTATGTTGGGGGATGTTATTTTATATTCATATTGATTTAAATTTTATCTTAATATGATCAAAGACCCTATTTGATCCCATAAATCCATTTTTAGAAGTTTCATGTGGTGCCGTTAGGCTGCCGAATTTTTATAAGGGGATTTTCATCTCACTTTTTATTCCCGTGAGATTCAGGCTGCATTGGCCACTATTTCCTTTTTTGTGGTGTATTTACTACCCATTATTTTACTATTTGTATAATATAATCTCATTTATGGGTAGTTACATCTTCATTGTATGACCCTTCTTCCATGGGGTGTATGTTTCGAAAGTTTCCCAAATCGGTAAGGGAACCATTCACAGTCCTCTTTTAAAAAGACTTATTTTGTTATGTATTTTAATTTACATCTTTTTATGTTGGGATATGTTATTCTATATAATTATTGATGTAAATTTTATGTCAAAGTGATGAGATACCATTTTCTTTCTCATCAACTAATTTTATGAATTTTAAAGTGACGCTGTTAGGCTGTCGAATTTTACCGAGGGAACTTTTTAACCCAATTTCTATTTCATTGGGTTTAACATGTAGTTGTTGAATATTTCATCCTTTGAATATGGGTGAATGAACATTGATTGTTTTACACTTAATATCCACTTATATTGGGTGTATTTATATTTGTCACACATAATTTTGAGATTGATTTATCCCTAATGTAAAGAAACCTTCTTTATAAGGGATTTCATCTCATTTTACCTTGAGACTTCATTGTTGTTATGAACCAATTCACTCTTATATGGTGTATATATTGTCATTTGGAATATTATATCACGAATCCATTTATTCTCATGATATTATAAAGTTCTGATTAAATTTTATTCCTCAATTATTGAATTCTAGTGTCTCTCATTTTGTTAAAAACCCTTTAACTAAAATATCATTTTAAATGTTTTAACTATTTTTTCTTATAAATATTTCTCATTAATATCAATGTTTGAATAATGGTTTTAAGGATTTATTTATATGGATATTAACTGTTTAAAATGTTAAAATCATCAAAGTGGTATGGGACACTTTGATTCAAAAATCTCTTTATTAAATGTTTTAAATGGTTTTGAAAATGGTTTTTAGAATGGATTCATTGTCTCAATATCTTAAAATGTTATATTGTTATTGAAATTTGGGAATGTTATGTTTCCTTTATGAATGTTTTGTGTCTTAAAATTATGTTATGGTTCTTGGGCATTGTTTATGATTATGGGTGGTTCTGTGATAAACTAAGGGCGGGTGAGCCTGATATAGATCTCCAATGCATTGGGTAATGCAAAGGAGTTAAACGCTAAGGTTTCTCCAAAGAGATTTAGGGAATATACTGTGATGGGTATTCCAAACGTAACCATGAGGGTTACTCCCTATGTAATAATGTTTTGAATTCCTCAAGTTACCTGTATGCCTTATGATTTCTATTGAGTTATGCATAAATCTTATGATTTCATGGGATATGTTAAATTGCTTATGTTTTATGAGTAAAGTATGATTTCATTGATTCTTATGTATACATGGACTGATGTTTTATTTCTGTACTGTTATAACCCTTACTAAGCTTTTTATACTCATCCCAAGTTTTTGAAATGTTTTCACAGGACATAAAGTTGAATAGGGTCAAGGATGGGATCAAGGAAATGTCAGGCTATCTAAAACAAGGAACTAGACATGAATCTTTTGTTCAAGAGTTTTTATTTTTGTGAAAAAATGGAAGCTGAGTAGATGCGTCTACTTTGTAATCTTTGAGATGTAATAGTTATGTCTTAATTCTCTAAATCCATAAACCTGAAAAGATCCTCAATGTGAATTATTCATTTAATTCAATAATAAGTAATGTTTAAGGCCGAGTCCTTATACTAATGGATTATAAATGATCATTATTCAGTAAAATTATTTAGAGTATTGTAGATAAACATTTAATACTTTATAATCATATATTCATATAAATTTAATATAATCACCCTGACATCATATCACACACTAACCCAAAATATTATACATGATATTTATGTTCTATATTTTCAAAGAAACATAAAAAAATGCGTCAACCAATCAGAAAATATTACATAGAAATAAAACATTATGATGCTAAGATTCTAGAAAGATAAATTCGTCAAATGATATTATCCCTATATGATTTCCAAAAAATATTACCATGTTATTATCATGATTTTATTCACTTTTATATAATAACCTGATAAAATATAATGTATAAAAAATTATATAATTTCAAGAAAACATAACACTTGGGTAATTGTATCGAATAACTCAAAATAATTTTATAGTTGAAGCCAAATATATACATGATTTTATTCATTCCTAAGAATTCATGATATATTGCTCCCTTATCTATTTAATGGAAAAAAAATTCAAATTACCTTTTGGCATTTACCATGACATTTCTTCCCATATTTATCAGTTTTTTTATATTTGGTCATTTCTTTATTATATATTTCGTAATATATTTTTTCCTCAGTTCTTCTATTCATTTTCACTAATTATATAAAAAATGGAAAATTATTTCTCCATCATGATGTAATAGTATTCCAAATTATCATATAATAAAAATATAATAGAATCTTTAAACATTTAGTGTCTTTAAATATGTCCTTCTAAAAAATGGTAAATAGTAACTTTTTATTTCAATATATCCTATGTAGCACACCTTGTTGATCAGACAAAATATCCCCTAATCCTAAAAACATATTTCACTTTTTAATGTATTAAATTAAGTAATTACTGTCTTATATATTATTTTTATTCTCAAGGAATATATTTCTAAAAAAATAATTGTAATTGTTCTTCCTTTCATTCCCTATATGTCTTCCTCATCTTTAGTATTATAAATCTATACCCACGATTTATATATATCTCAATTTATAAAATATACTACTCGAATAATATTTTCATTTTTCATACATCTTAAATCATGAAAAAATAATTTTTTTATATGCCATTCATTGATACAAACCCAATGTATTAGTAGTTCCATTAAAGGATGGAGGATTTTATCACATTAGTCAATCCAAAATTAGTGCATTGCACTGTTAAACAATAGTTTTATATATAAATGAAATGTCATTTTTTATAACCATGTTAATTTTCCAAAACGTTTTTATTATTTTATCATCTCCAACACCCCTTGCATTATCATTATGAAAAGGGAAATCCTGACATTGACTATGGGTGATGATATGACTGGTATTTCTTCCTATATAAAATATTTCAAAATATTATCACTAAAAAACATGATTTTAACTTCATCAATATCGATCCATATGACAAATATTCTAAAACTTATATCCAATATTCTAATAGATTAGCATATTTTCATTTCTAGCTATGTTCGTGTAAAATATACTTCCAAAAGGTTTTATTAATCATATATTGATACCAACTGTCAAAATCCAAATTCTATTAACCTATAATAGGATTTTAATTTATTACATTGGTACATGATATAAGAGATCACACCATGAAATATTGATTAGTTTTGGTGTTTTGGGAGTAAAGAAACATAAATTATTTTTGTATTACATTTGTGAAATTAAAAATAGCATTAAAAACATTATTTTATACTTGGATATAGTTTATATATTCCTTATCTATATCATGGGATATGAAAAACCTAATATTAAATTATTTTATGTTCTCATTATGGGAATGGAATAAACTAATATCGTTATCATTAGATAAGAAATAAAAATATAAAAGGGTGAATAATGAATGAATATTCTATTAATTTAGTAAATTAAATATTAAATAAGTCTATAGATTTAAAGTTTAAAAATGTTTAATAATAGATTATTTCTATCTAAAATAAATGTATAATTTTAAAAATTTATCATCGAACCATCAAGGCCAAAACCAAGTCATCATGAATCTTATATTTAAGGTCTTATATGATATTCATTCATATTATAAGAAGGTATATTCCAGTTACTCAACTAACATGGCGAATTATTTTTTCTCATAAGAAAAATAGATTTATCATAGTGGTATATACAAATGAGCCCCAAAAATCCAATTTATGTTTAATGATGTCATAATATATTTAATTTCAAATATAATACAATATCAATATGTCATATCAATCAGTAAATTTGTATAATAATTAGAGAATAATAATCACAAATATTCCCCTATTAAATGATATAAATATTCTTCGAACAATTGAGAATCTATATTAAAATTTTAAACTGTTAATATATTACTGAATATATCCATGAAACTAAAAATAATGACATGAAGTGGGAAAAATATCCATTGAATAATAGAGACTGATAATGAACATGATCAGACGAAAGATAGTGGTCTCGAAATAAGGTATAATCAATAAATAAATAATAAATAGTATGTTTTTATAAATCATTATAAAATATATGTTTTAAATAAAAGAAATTATAATGATACATAGCGTGTGAAATTAATATGAATATTTAAGAATAAAATAATGTAAAACATTTGAAATTTTTTTTCGTAAATATGATGTTTTAATTAATTTTATGAAAAATTCAAAATACAATAAAATAATTAATTTATATTTTAAAATGAAAATATTAAATCACAAATAAATAGAATGTATTTTTGTTTTAAAAATAATGATAATATTATAAGAATATATATATAATAACATTCATGGATGTGGGAAAATCAATTCACATCGTATAAAAAAATAATATTCCTTTCACAAATTTATAAAAAATATAAATATCATTCTTATGATATAATAAAAAATAAATTTTAATCATTTTATAAGAAATGAAATTTTAATTAAAAATATTTAATCAAATAATTTTAATGATTATAAAAACATCTATCTAATAATATGATAAATATGGATATATAGGAAAAATATTCCCAACATAAAAGATAAAATGATCTAGGTTTTACATATTTAACATTCATTTATTCAATGAGACCCAATGATTTTAAATAATGTAAGAAAAAAATATAAACCTATGAAATGATAAATGTATAATATAATATATGTATTTTATAAAATTATAATATAATTATTCTAATGTGAATTAAAAAATGAAGTCTCTTAAATAATATTGATATTATAATGTGATTTTCTACGATGTTAATAACTATTTAATCTGAGCCCCATGAATGATAAAACATGAACTGAAACATATAATACATTTAATAGATACTAATTCATTATATAATATGTTTTTTGGTTTTTAAATACATTATAATAAAAAAATTACATCTGGCATATAACATATTTCTAAATAGAGTGGATTTGAGCTGGAAAACCCATTCTATGGATTCTTCATCTGTCGGATGTGTTATATCACCCTAAATAAACAATTGAATTATATTAAAATAATTATTAAGATAAATTATCATATATATTTTATTATTTATGGTTATTTTATAGTCATTTTTCATTAATTCATAGAATAATGAGGACTACATTGTCCAGTTAATGTTGTTCATTTAATTTTTTCAAAAATAATTATGTATATTGAAACTCAGCACTAGTGTTAAAAAATTATTACATCATTTTAATATTGTTAATAACATTATGAATAACTGTTTTTAATTTTATAAATTTCATAACCATCCATGTGTGGTCAAAATAGAAAATAAATATCATCACCTCATAGAGGTGATAGTTTACATGTTCAAACAAATGGCTTTATAAATCACCAACAGATGGAAGGGAATGAATGTATAAGATATCTCATATTTATGGAATTATAAATATATCATAATAATCATATATATTAATTATCATCATGTTTATAACAATACATGTATCGTGGTGATAAAAACATGAAAAACACTACTACAATAGGAGAATAGTCCATAGGTACGCATGCGCGGTGAATTGATCTTCCATTGGATTGAAAGGAGATAGAAAATTGATGAAATAATTAGATAAAATAAAAAAAATTTATGGATAATATAATTATTTAATTATTCATGTATTTTTATTTCATACTAGAAGGATATTTAAGAATAAAACATTCTTGATAATACCATGTGACAATATATTCATATTTTTTCTATCCCACATCGTCATACCCATTTTACAAAAAACCATATCTTTGTTACATATTAATAAAAGATTTATTACATAAGGTTACACTTAATAAACACAAAAATAATGGTATTTATAGTGTATTTTATAATTACATGCATTACATAAAAGTTTAAAAAAGGAAAAACACTATCCTTATTGAAAACTTATCTAAATTCTCTCAAAAAAAATCTATAGATAACCTAGGGGAATGTATATTAAATGAGTGTTCTATAAATACCAATAAGGGAATATAAATGGAATAACATGAATTATATAATAGATTTTACAAAATAGTCTTACCAATTAGGAATAAGAGTTGTGAGAATAAAAAAATGAATAATGGGACATGATATATCATGATTTTCATAAAGGAAATATGGGGAATGTGACATCAACATAAAACATTGTATTATAAAAATATGGAAAGGATATCTACATAGGAATCATGATTGAAAGTTACCATAATGTAATCAGGTATACTTCCTATCCCAATATGATGTCTCTTGAGAAAAAATGTTACGAAATAAAAAAGACGGCTATATAATTCCAGGTGCACCCATCACTTTCCTTTAATTCGCATGCTTCTGTGTGTCAAATATATCATAAAACATAGTGTCATTCATCATAATATTTAATTCCATGATTATGGTGTGTAGAATGCCTAATTTTAATTTCCATTAAAAATATGTATAATGGAATGATGTTTAATACCCATAATAGAAAATGTTTATGGTATTCACCACACAATTGTTTACTAATGGAAAATCATGGTGAAGTTTGGGCAGCATTACAATGTCTAAAAAATTATCATAAAATGGTGTGATGATAGGGAAAATGGTATCTCATAATTTTTATATAATATGGGAATTAATTTGGGAGAGGATAGACAAATCCCAACATTAATAATTGGATGTATATGACAAAAGATAATAAAGAAAGATTAATAATGAATATAAAGTGATGATCCATTACTAAAATAAGGCATGGTAATAGGTGTACATAAAAATTCATGGGACAGATTAATCGTAGTGAAGGTTTTCTATAAACATTTATCATTCTGTTTGAAAATAATTTTGATATTGAATAATATATCCCAACATTATCTAACTGTAATTAAGAGTCATAACATTAACAGGGGTTCTTGAATAAAATGGAGAAAACTAAAATACCTTACTTGAGAGTGTGGATCAAAATGATTGTGATGAGCCTCAAGAGATCTTGGGGGAAACATGGGAGGACTTTGGAAATGGGATAAAAGTATGAGGATGTGTTCCATGTATTTTTAGTGAAGATAATTGGGGGGGGGGATTGGTGCATTTATATAGGTAATGATTTATGATTTATTTATTATTTCCCAAACATTGGATTTGGAGTCTATATAATAAAATAACCAAAACCGCAAACATTCAAATGGTATTTTCCAATTTTTTCAGTAAAATTTGATTTTTATTCCTTATTTTTTGTGTGAATTATCCAAACTAAATAATTTAATAATCTATGTTATGAATAAGATATTCAAACTCTTAATGAAGTGAATTTTAAAAAATATTATATATTAATTGTATTGGATTAACCACAAAGGATTTTAAAATTAACCAAATAAACATAAAATGAAAATATTTTTATGGGAAAACATATATTTGTTCATGGATACCCATTATATTATTTATTATTTCACTTTTTGGTGATTATGATGTCAAAATACACACCATAAATTTATAGAGTATTTCATTTTTATACAAAAATTTTACTATCTTTGAAATAATGAAAAATTGAACCTTCAGTAATTTTTACATTTTTATTCCAAAAATAATATTCATTTTATATTAAAAATTTTCTAATTATTTGAGTTTTCACTTTTTAAATAATATTCATATTTATTGAGAAATGACAATTTTTTATAATAATATATTTTGAACCCCTAAAAAATTACATTAGACGTAATAAAAATTATATGATCATGTATATTGAAAAAATTATATAATAAGAATATTTTATTAAAATAATATTTATTTCAAAAAATGAATTAATTCATTAAAATAAAATCCTGGATTGAATGTGAATATTACTCACAAATACAATTTATGTATTATTGTATCAAAAATCCAAATTATTTATAATGTTACAATTATTGTAAATATTACAATTATTATACTAAAATACAATTAAAATATTCATATAAATATGTTCTCGATATATATCCCTTAAATACTCGAGAAAATTTTCTAAGGGTAAGGTTGATGACAATAAGACATTCACAGGGTAGTTCATCCTACATGAATTGTGCGAGGAACTCAATGATCATAAAATTCTCCCATAAATGGTTTCTCTAATATTTACATTATTCGATATAATATTGTTATTTCTCAAGGTCAATTTTCATTGAGGTTATATACATTGGAATCATTGATAAATGGGGTCTATAGATTATAAACCTACAATTTGTTTCCATCACTTTTGTTTTCTATGTCAATTGGATTTCATATAACCCTATCTTTATACTAATCATATCATTACTATTAAACCTCTATATTGTGAATGATTACAATTTTTAATGTGATTTTAAATAAAATAGGATATAATAAAATGAATAATTTCACATTTTTCAATAACCATAACACATAGTAAAACAATAAATAAAAATATAAGAAAAATTTATTTATAACAGTTCTGGTAATAATAATATTACCCCATTTAGAAGAATCTCCCTCAAAATATTCACTTCCAACATTAAAAGAGATTATGGAAATTTGTTTCATTACTTAAATTGGTTCCCACATCATTTCTTCAAATGTTTGGTTTCACCACAACACCTTCACCAAATTCATTGTATTATGTCATAAAAATTTTCGTATACGATCTAAGATATTTACAAGTTTCTCTTCTTATGAGAGACAATTATCCAATAAAACTAACTCTCGATTGATTACATGTGAGAAGTCTATATTGAAATTTCTCAATAGGGATACATGGAATACATCTTGTACATATGGTAGGTTTTGTGGGGGTGCTAGTTGGTAGGACACCACTTTGATGTTATCAATGACATCAATGTGGCTGTTTTATATTTTATAATGTTTTCCCATATTGAAAAATAACAGTAAATTATTAAATGGATATATGTCTATGAATAACATGTATCCAACATCAAACTTTCTATTTCTTCGATGTTTGTCAGTATATCTCTTTTTTTAACTCTGAGTAGCCTTGATATGATGTTCAATGGTCATATCTGTTTCTATTAGTTCTTTATCTATTTCAAAAACTAGAAGTTTCTATTCCCCAACCTCATCCTAACATGATGGTGGTTTTCAACTTTTCCAAAAAATGGATTTTTAGGGTTCCCATGGAATGTTCAAGTGGAGGCTATTTTTTTATGAGAAGTTTACCATAGGCTAATGTTGGTCCCATCAACCTTTTTTATCTATAAAACATTCTCTCGACATATATTATTATATCTGAATAGTTGAGTTAGAGTAGCCAATATTTTGAGTGTGATAGGCTATACTGATGTTTATCTCAATGTTATGAGAATATTGGAGACTATTATAGAACAAAGAGGTAAATCATGTAATCTAATCAGATATAATTGAAAGTGGTGATCCATTGAACCTTATCATTTATTTGGTGTATATACATGTATGTTAGTCAGGTGAAATGTCCTCTGAAGTTGAGATAATTTGAGATGTCATTATAAAAAGACCCAAAAAAACCCATATATCATTGATTCCTCTCTATGTATTCATATGTTCGATAAAAATGGCTATAATAATTTTTTCTCATTTCCTTTTAGGTATGGGTAATGGGTGTGTAATCCCATTCGATTGTTTCCTTTCTGCATTCACTTTCAGACATATAGGTCAAATTGATGTATATCCTGAGATCTCCGTCTTCATATTCTACAAAAAATAGTTCTCTTAGAGATCCTGATACATCTTGGTGGATCCTAGGTGGATAAAGAAGGGTTATCGATGTGTGTCAGCCAATATCTTTTTTATTATCTCATGATTTCTTAGTACACATAGTCCTGACCGGAATCTAACAAATAATTATTCATTAAAATTAAAATTGAAGAACCACAAATTTCTTATAGTTTCTACTTTCTTTTAATTTCCCACATCATCTAATTGTATATCCTTTAACCTCTCTACATGATATTGTTGTTCAATACATTGTGAAAGGATTGATGATGTCTCTTTTCATTATGATTCCAATGTCCATACATTTTATGTATATTAAGATCAAATCCTTTTCAATTCACATCAATGATAAAATAAATAGATCCTTTATACATAAAAAAATATTCCACATTTATTCTATTTCCAAAGATGGTAGTGAATTGGGAATTCATAGTCCTTGATCTACTCTAACCATATTCTTTGGTGCCAATTTTTCTCATTTTGTGAGAATATATTCTTGAGGACACTGTTATCTATATATATTTAAAACATCTCCCCAATGAGATAATGCCACCATAATTACAAAGATAAGGTCCCTACATAAAACACTTGATCATGCATTTGGTAGTTGTATTCATGAAAATATAGCTCCCTTAAAGCATAAGTTTTAATGGTTTCATCCATCATCAGTACACAACACAATCCCTTGTCTGAAGCATCGCTAAATACAATTATAAGTTCCCCGATTTTTGTAGTTTGAGAAAAGGTAAGGTGGTAAGTCAAATTTTAACCTCCATGAATCTCTCTTTTCAGTCATCATTCAATGAAAGCATGAATCCCTTCATAGTTATATTGGTTACAGGGTTAGGAAAATGTGAAAAAGTTCTCATAAATCTATGATAATATACTATTAATCTTGGGAAACTATGGATATCTATCCCATATGGTGATCTTATATATCCATAATTTTCTTATTAATTTAAAATTTTAAAAAAATATCCCATTCTATGTAATGATATTCTTTAATAATGACAATTCCTAAAACCAAAACTCACATTTTATTTACTTATCCTTAAGATTCTTCCATCGCTTGTTCTTTAACATAGAGTTTATATTCTCACCATGCTTCTCCTATATTTTAGAATATATTAGAGTATGAGCTATAATGTCTTCCACAAATATGTTGTGTTGATATCTAAAGACACTATCTATCATGTCTATAATGTTATCTGGTGTATTAGTGAGTCTTAATGGCATTACAATGACCTCATAGCACCTATACGTTAAACAAAATGTTGGATTTGGGACATCCTCCTTCATCATAACAATGTAATATCTCTTCCATATATCCAACGTGGAGAAGTATTCTAATCCACATAGATGATCAAATAAGTCATCAATCCATGTAGGAAGATATTAGATCTCTTTTATGATATTTTTCACCTCTTGATATTCAATGAAAATGGGCATTGAACAATCTTTCTTCATAACAAATAGGACTTGTGTGCCACATAGTGATAAAAATTATGGTATGAACCATTTATCTTGATTCTTCTGTAATTATTTATTATCACCTAATTTTCTACAACATTCATTGTTTATGGGGCAGTGGATAATGGTAATTCCGTAGTTGTAATATCAATAGAAAATTCAACCTCCTGATTACGAGGAAAAGCATCAAATTACTTCAGAAACACATATGTATATTTTGTCACAATGGAAATGTCTTAAAGAATGATATTTTACATAGACTCAATCAATGTTGGATAGATATTATTGATCATAGGTCACTAATATCAAGGATAGAGATGTTATTTCTAAATATGATTTATCATCCTCCAAGAACTTTTATAGAATATTTGGTTTACTCGTGAC
The DNA here is from genome assembly GCA_963277665.1 of Viscum album. NCBI lineage: Eukaryota > Viridiplantae > Streptophyta > Magnoliopsida > Santalales > Viscaceae > Viscum > Viscum album. The sequence continues at coordinate 1,991,958,734 of OY728150.1, read as the reverse complement.
ATTGAGAGTGATTTTCATGTCAAAAGGAATTATAGTGGATATATATTGTGAAATCCAATACATTAAAACAATTACATTAAATTTCAAAAAATGGGCTATTAAAAGGTTTATTGGGGACGTTCTACCCAAAATTTTTGATAAGGGTGGAGTCATATACTATAGATTCTGTAATTTCCTCATTTTTCATTTTCACTAATAAACCATTTCCATTTTTTTATTGTGATTTTTGAATAGTATTACTAAAATTTCATGATATGATGGAATGAATAATAACAATGTTGAAAATTATGTTCATTAATATTAAATGAATATCTATGTTACCTAACAACACATAACTGTTATGATCCACCTCAGTAGTTGTGATGGAAAAATGATTCCCTTATAGTATGGGAGGATGTTGGTTGTGTCTAAAACCAATAGATTAGTTCATTGGTTTTCCAAGATCCCTAATTATTATAGTTAAAAAAATAAACAATTTTCTGTGGTTTGGCTGGAGTATTCCATTTCAACATCACATTGGTATGTTCTCTTATTAGAAATCGTTATCTTGGTTCAGTTCTGTGCCTCACCTAATGAATTTTCTCATCCCCCTAAAAAAATTTGGGTTCGTATTCCCACACTTCATACATGTGGGAATTTGAAATTTCATTGCACCACTATATTTATCCACCAAATCACTAGAATTAAGCAACCCATTCTTATTCTTATCCCCTGGATATTCATTAATCTCCATTTCAACTTTTAGGGCACATCAGTCAATTTCCTCAGAGTTATCAAAGTCACAGAATACCAGGGCATTTAATATACTCAGTTTTATCCCACCAACTAAGTAATCAACCTTTCATTTTGGGATAATGGAAATGATGCAAGTATATCATGGTAGACATGTGATTTTTTCCTCATAATCCTCAATTGATTTATCATCTTTTCTTATAAGGTCATGGAGATCCACTTCCATTTTCGGTTGAAGAGTTCGAGTATTATATTTATAGAAAAAAATATTTTGGAATTACATCAACCCTAGAACTTCAATGTCTTTCATTAGATTCATATTTTTGATCTGTTTTAACCAAGGATCCTCATCTCCATCTATATGATATACAAATAGTAGAATCATATCTTTTTTAAATTATAAGATGGAGAGTATCATCATAATGGAATTTATCTATTGTTGCACAATTAAGGGATCAACTGATATTTTTAATGTCAGATTCCATAATCATATAAATATCTCATTTATCTCGTGTTCATTTTTGGGGCCTTGGGAACCCCCATATATCTATATTTTCATTCATAACAAGATTTAGCTACAAGTTTATTGTAATAAAGTTAACAATTCTTACCCACCGAGTTGGGAATCTCATTGGGGGAAGTAATCACTTTTCCTAAAACATTGTCTGTTTACCAGATTTATATTATATATAGACATTATATATAATAATTGTATAATTAAGGAATATTGTTTTTAAAAAATTTATCAATCGAACACATTAACTAGAACCCAATGACATTAAAGGGATAACTTATAAATAACAATTATTTCAAAACATATAAATTTCTATGCTTCAATCTATGTTATCCATGATCTATTTCCTAAATTATATTCTTAAGGATATTTTTCAGTCCTCTTAATAATGGCTTGTAATGGGATTATGAATTTAAAGAATTTTATCCATACAGAGTGTCAAGATAGGTGTTTACAAAATTCCTTTTTCGGGTACTAGGTCCTAGTCATGTCTATATCAACCTAGTGTTTTCATATATTTAATCTATGTACATATATTCTAGAGCCACATGCACTTATAGTATACAAAAAGGAATTAATTTTTTGATTACAGACTTACTCTATAGTTACCAAAACATGGGTATTTTTTCTTATACATAGTTATATCCCTGAGGCATTCTCTAGAGTGTTCTATTCAAAATCCCAAATAATATCTATATTCATCTTTTTTTTTCCAAATATGACATCCTATCTCTTTGTTACAAATTGATACATGATTTATAATATAATTTTATACATTATACAATCTATAAGTATGGAATGTCGTGCGTATTTTGGAATTAGGGACATTACATGATTATTTAGAACATGAAAAACCCTTCATTTCTTATTGAAAAAATTATTCACATGCCCGAACTAAAAACTATATGGGACAACCTAGGAACATATATAAGAAAGGGGTGAGATATAAAGACCATAAGGGGAGAAATAATTATATCACATGAATAAAATCTTACATGTTTGAAAATAGGCATATCAATTGGGCATTAAAGGAGTATGAATTATAAATATGAATAATAGGGAATGATATAACATGACGGTCATAAAATAATAATGGTAAATGTGAAAAAAAACATAGAATAGTGGATCATGAACATAGGTATAAGATAACTACAAATTTATTATCATTGAAAAAATATCATAAAGGAATCAAGTTTACTCTCTTCCCCAACATGTCATCTCCGGAGACTAACCATTACCCAATTCATTATGGCGCTCTATATTTTGATGTTCCCTGGTCACTTTTATTTCATTCTTATGATTATCTGTGCCACATTGATCATACAACATGTATTAATTCATCAAGGTATTTTATTACGTGAATAATGATTTTGGGGTAAATAAATGTAAGTTTCACTTCAAATAAGTATATATATATATATAATTGAACACCAATGATATGAAATGGGTATGATATTCAATACAAAATTTATTTGGCATGATAAATCATGGTGAAAATATAGGATTGTAATGTTATTAGAAAAAAATTAATTAAATGGGTTGACCATGGAAAAAGAGATCTGTCATAATTTTATAATAAAACATTGTGTAATATGGTCTTTTTATGTCATAGGAAGACATTATGAAATATAAATTGAATGGAAAATATACTATTGGAACTCTAACAAAGAAGATTATTTGTGGATAACTTACTAAAATTAATCCTATTAACTAGTGTACATAAATTTTCATTGGAGGGATTAATGATAATGAATTGGGAAATTAATGTTTTATACATCAATTGAAAAATAATGGAGATATTTAATAATATAACCCAATGTGGAATAATTATAATTAAGTGGCATAACATAAAACGGGTTCTTGAATAAAAGGGAGTGGAGAGAAATACATTACTTGATTGTGTGGTTATAAATGATTGGGAAGTTCTTCTTGAGAGATTAAGGGGAAACTTGGGGGGGGGGCAATATATAAAGGAGGGATGATTAATGACATGCTTCAATTATTTATTATGAATTGATTTGGGATCATTGGTAGGTTTTTGAAGGAACATAGTGTATATTTTTTTTATCATTTCTCAAATATCATTTTTGGACTCTATATAAAAAATCAACTAATACAACAAACCCCCCCATGTTAATTTCCAATGGATTAGACCAAATAAGAGCTTAGTTTATTATATAATCAAGGAAAGGTGAAAACTAAATAAAATAACATCCTTGATCATGTAGTTGTTTGGACTGCCCTTAATAAAATAAATATAAATCCTTAAAATATAATAGTGGTTTCGGTGGATTCACAATTTCCTTATAAAAGTAATCAAATAAAAAAATATAACCTTATTTTAAGGTGAAAATAAATATTTGGTATTTTATATATTTTATCATAGTTATTACATCACTTTTCTTCATTAAGATGTAATATTACACACAATATATTTATAAAATTTTTAGTTATTTCCTAAAAATTTGAATGGATCAAAAAATTATAAAAAATTAATCATCAGATAATTTTGACATTCTGATTCGAATACTAATATAAATTGTTTCTGAAAAAATTTAGATGTATATGAATGTTAAATTTTAATCTTTAATAAATATATATTGATAAATGGTTAGTATTTTCACCATAATAGTTTTCTAAAACTTATAACAATTATCTTTGACATCATAAAAATTATATGATCATTTGTATTTGATAAACATTATTTAATAATTTTTTTTAAAAAATATTACTTATTTCAAAATTCCATTATTTCATGAATGTAATTTCATGGATTGAATTTGAATAATACCTGAAAATACAATTTTTGTTTTATTGTTTTAATAAATTTAGTAGTTTATAAAATTATAAAAATAAGTAAATATATAAATATTCTACTAAAAATATAATATACATGTTAATATGATTAATGTCTTGATACAAATCCTTTTAATTCACCAACAAGCTCCTTAAGCCTATGGTGCGCGATGGAATGGCATTCCTAAGATGGTTCAGCCTACATGGTTTGAGTCATCATCTTGATGAGCCTGAACTTCACTCATTAATGACATCGCTCATGCTTATGTTTATGGATATCAGCAAGGGATTGGTCAAGATAAAAAATTATATTATTATAATTCCATTATAAACTCTTATAAATGGGATTCATTGTGTACAATATTACTAGTTGATACCATAACATTATTTATATGTTTTAATTGGATTTGTTAAATCCCTATATTTTTACTTATCGTATGATTACTATTAGATAGTTACATTATCAATGGTTATATTTATTAATAGTCTTTTAAATATTATATCATATAATAAAAATGAATAAATAATTATATTTTGTGTGGCTATAATAAATAACAAGACAGTTCATTAAAACAGAAAGGGAATTGTATTTATTAATGTTTTGGTAATTACAATTTAACCAATAGTGAAATATCATTTTGGTTGTAGCATGACCACTATAATGTGGGGGGAATTTTAGAAATGTATTTGAATTTGTATTGGAAATATTAATATTCGTGTGTTCTGGGAATATGAAATGAGATGGTGTGCTCTTTTAAAAGTGAGGATTGTGGAAAAACCATTAAATATGTGAAAAATAATTGTAAAATATTTTTATTACTCATGTAATGTATATCCAGATTAATATATATGAAGATGATATGTTTAGGGTTAAAATATACCCATCCTATTAAATTTAATGATGTGTTTTATGTTTTCTTTATGATTTATAATTTTATTTTCAACCATTCAGACTTCAGTTATACTTTACCGAAGTGACGATTATTGAACATGATTTCTGTTAATTTTGTAATGAAATAATAGTTTGTAAATTAAGTTCCATTTTTAATTGTAAATTATTTAAACATTAATGTAGAAATAGAAATAATATTCACTATATATATTTTATTAGTTTATAATTTTGTATAATCCACCACTTCAGGCATATGAGTATTTTAAGCATCATCTCTGTATCTAATATATCCTTTCAACTGTGACCATTAAGATTATTATATATTAAGGGTAATGTAAAAATATTTTTGATATAAAAGGAAAAATATAAGGCCTCAACTACATGGATTATACCCTATAAATCAAATTTTTCTGATCATTTGAAAGATATGGAATCAGTGGGTTTTCTCCATTACCCATTCCAAGCTATGACGCAACAAATGGGACATTATATTAACTATTTATAAAACAATATCCTAAATGATATCATCACAATCCAAAATGTGGTCATCAAACCACCCTAATAATGTATCACCATCTAAAATATAACCCTCAAGTCATATGGTGATGAAATATAGTTTTTTTTAGCTATACCAAAGTTATAATAATATATATATTTATTATTAATTTAATACGTATTATATTTATCAAATTTCATTATTACATTATATAAAGGGATACATAACTAGTTTAATAAAATTTATAATTCGATAAGAACTAAAAATACTCTATTAGAAGAAAATATATAGTTTGAATTAAACATTATATTTGAAAAAATTAATAATTTTTATTAAATTTAATTTTAATCAAATAATTTAATTTACATAATATTTATCTAAATATAAAATATAATTTAATTTGATTAAGTAAAATGAAATATTTTATAATTCCTAGAGATTAATTTGTATCGTAAAAATACTATTCTTGAAAAATACAAAATTTTTATTAATAGTATATATTCTCAAACTAAGAATGATATTTCTGTAAAATAATGATTATTTTTCATTCCCTCATTTCAAGGATAAAATGTATAAATTATTTCAAATTGATTTGATATAGTCAAATTTTTGGATAAAAATTAAATACAACATAAATATATAATATGTATTATGACATCATAATATGACAAACACAATGAAATAAGTACAATAAAATAAATCTATGACAATAAAATGGATGTTAAATTTAAAAGTATCTGTCATTTGATGTTTTTTGAATAGTTTTACAAAACAATAATTAATCCTAATATATATATATATTCTATGTAATGGATTAAAAAAGTTATTTATGATTATGACTCATTTCATGATCTTTAATGGTATTATTTTAATGAATTATGTTTTGTTCCTAATAAAATATCCAAATTTGATACTCTTGTTTAGAAACTATGGGAAAAACTAGTTGAAACTTTTATTGTGTTGAATATTTTATTACCTAGAGTCCAAAACCTATGTGATAAATTAACACATAATTTCACTAATTATTTATATAAATACCATCCCAACATCCATTCATATTCCCTAAATATCCATTGAGAATTAAATTACTCTTTAGATCACTCTCAAAATCCCTTGAAATGTTTTCTCATTATCTTATGAATCTCCACCAATATTTTAGAAGAACCATCAACAGGTAACTGATTCTCTTCAAATTATTTCAATTCATGTACTTTTACATCACAAAACCATTTTATTAATTTTTTGTAAAAATCAAGAGAATATAATTATGTAACCCAAGTAACTATATACCATCAATCACTACCATTAATCCCTTACTTGAACCTTCATATTAACATGTTATGCTTCATAAATCATCCACTGATTTTCCATAAAAACATTCTGGCAAGAATACCCACCCCCATTTCAACATTTGGGTATTGTCCAATATCCATTATCATTAATTTATTATGTAATTACATTTTTTCATTCCATATTACATAATAATGTGATTAAAACTGTTGAAATACATTCTTATATTGTATAATCTATGTGGCACACATATACATGCACATAATATTAATGTGATGGATGGGTCAAAAATATAATTTCACTATAATGAATTTGGATGTGTTTTTATCTCATTATAGACCATGTATGTTGAATATGTGGCTATAATAGGAGAATTATGTTATAATGTATTGGTGGTTAGCAATGAATTATCCATACGATGACACATTTTATATTTCTATGACGTTCATAAAATCGATAGTTGTTATCATCTTATATCATGAGTTTATGTTCATGATTTTAGTTATCCACTTTATTTTTTATCATGTTATGACTCTTGGATGACATGTAAAACATTAATTTAGGATATGATTTTGAGTATTCCCTTACTATGATTTATTACACACGCCTTCCTTATTAATGTACCGAGATTATCTTTTATAGTATTTGATGATCAATAGAATTTAATGCAATGTTATAGTGTTTTTAATAATTTTTCCATATCTATATTTTAGATTATTATCAGATGCAACTAATTATATAATTACACTAGGACTCACAATATTTCAGATTTTATTTCATATTCCTTTATATAAAAAATCCTGAAATAATGTCTATAAAATATATTGGTTGTCTAAATGAATCAGAGAATGGTATGGTTATTGGTGGGGATTAGAATAAGTAATCCTCTATGAAAACCATATTTATAAGTCCATGCATTTGGTTAAATCCATAAATATTCATAAGGTATAGAACGGGTAGTTCCCATGTTTAAAATTACCTATCTAGATGATATAAAAGGATGTGAATCCAGTAATGTTGTAATTAGGGGTAATAATTCCTAAAGAGATGATTGGGATTTAAATTAAATACCTCATTGTGAAAGAAAATGATCCAATATTACAAACATATTTGGAAATAACATGTTATATGATTTTTTTTTATTTTAAAATCCGGTTACGAACGGTTATAAATTGAAAATTTTCCTATGATATTTAATTTTTTGATATATATATTGGATTAAATAGAATTAATCCTACTATTTCACATATTTAATAATACATTCTATTCATGATTCATGCCTAAAATTTTTATAGTTAAAATTTTATAGTGTTAATCAAATGTAAATTTTCATAGCTATTTTCCTTTATTTTAGTAAATGGATAGAATGATTAGAAACAAATTTAATGAACAATGTGATGGAAAATTTGATGAATACCAAAATGAGATTCCCAATAAAATGGAATGAGTGTTGTAAAACATCATGAAAATACATAGTCAATAAATTAATCTTTTTAATAGAATCATGAATTAGGAAGAACAATCATCTACTTCAACCAAGATCAAGATGAAATTGATATCTTTATGGAATAAATTATCTTTAATTTTGGTGAAACATCTATTCTATTAAAAATTGAACAATGGATAAAATATAATATTAATATATTCTTTTTTTTCTTTTTTATCTATAAAAAATAATATACTTTTTTTATCACACAACAGGAGAAGTTGATCAATGGTGGGTGTTTATCAAGAATATAAATTATTTGTAAGAGATATAAATGATGGAGTGTAATGAATTTTTCATAATTATTTTTCATAATTATTTTTCTCACACTCCCCAATAAAAATGGTGAATGAGTTCTTGGTACACCAGAAAAAAGATGAAGAATATATCATGGAATATTAGAGGAACTTCATAAGGAATTTGTGGTAGGCCTTTTGATTTTTCATTGACCCAAAATGTAATGTTGAACAATTATATAGTAGAATAAATATGATTCACTGATATTATTTTTGAAGTGGATAGTTGGATAGCTATGATCAAATCATCTAATGTTCCTAAAAATAAATAAATAAATATATATATATATATAAGCGAATATCAAGTGACTCAAGGGTTTGGAGATAGTAATAAAATAATGAAGTTTTATTCTTGATGACTGATAGAGAAATCACAAGATTAAAAGAATGTTAAACATCCCATAAGTAAAATGTGTGGGAAATTTATCCAAGGAATTTCATAAAGGGGAAAAGTAAGTAGATTTGTATTATAATGTAGGGGAACCAATCAAGAGATCGAATATAGTATAAATTGTCTAATGTGATAGAAGAATTGAATTACATATTAAATCCCCATCCAATTATATAATTATTCAAATATACATTATAAGGATATTATGAGAAAAAATGTAGTGAAACATGAATTTTCAATGATAACTGGTGATAACAACCGCCACTTAAATGATAAAAAAGTAATTTTTTATCCTAACTGAATATGTGAATCCTTATAATGAAGTTGTGACATGTGCAGTAGTTATTCATTTAAAAATTTATAATGGTAAATTTGATTATAGTTTAATGAATTATTTTATAGTAGGAATGATTATTAGAATTATTCAACCACAACCAAAAAATTGATGATAAGTTACTAGCGAAATTGGAAATTGTACAATTGTTTCATCATAAGAGAATAACTCCTACCATGTAAATTTTTATTGGATGAATTGAATCAAGATACATGTGATACTCTCTTTCGTATAATTCCATATTATTCATGGTGCGTATTGGATTTACGTGTATAATTAATACATTAATTTTCAAACGAATAAAATCTAACATTGTTTCAGGATTCACCCTATGATTTTTTACTATTGTAAGTAGGATGATGGTTCACAGTTGGAAACATCATGACTTGGTTGGGTATTATTTCCTTATATATTTATGTATCTACCTGAAAGGACTATGAATAGGGATAAGATAAACATTTATGATGTGGCCAATGTATGTGAAACTACATAAGTGTTACTAGAATAATTTTATGCCCTTACTCCTTGTTGTAGATTTTAGTTCTCAATTGAAACCATATATAGATCATTCTAATATATTAGACTTATTATAGAATGGACACTATTATTCAAATAATAGATAAATAATAATCTAAAAAAATCTTGATAACATTTTTATACAACCATTTGATTTAAAAAGGTGTAAAAATATAATTTTAAGCAGGAATAATGATGGGTCAATGCACTTATATTTTGATATCATAAGATAAAAAAAGATCACGATGTAGAAAAAGTATCATGTCCCACATGTTGAAGGCCGATTCAATCATCTATGTGGATCCCAATACATATATTATGTGTAACATCGGTTAGGATATAATAATGTAATTGTAAAGAATGAATATATCAAAAAAAAATCATTCAAGGTACATACACTATGACTTCATATTGATTCAATTTAGACTCATCAATACGATATTTATATTCAATGACATAATAAATATTGTGTTTATAGATTATTGTGCCATATTTTATTATAATATACAGATTATAAATTTCTAACTCCCAATGAATGGAGGATCATTGGGAGAAACATAATTTTGTAACGAATACCTCGAAAAGTATATTTTATATAATAATTATGATAAATGATATTTATTAATAGAGAATACAAAATTACATGGTATTGTATCATTAGAATAGTTATATTTATTGGTTTTTCATATATTGATTCAATTTAAAATCAATGATGGAGAGCCAAATGTTTCTTCAATTATCAGGTTATTGTCATCGATGTGTGTGACAAATATAAAATTTTTCAAACATACTCACATAGATAATGTATAAGGCTATATTTTTTTATGAACTGATGAATTTGATGACATCAAAAAAGTGTTACAAAAAGGTTTTATTCTCTAAAAATTCACTCACATTACCCATTAGTAGTAAATAATTTTTATTGAATTGTAATGTGATAGATAGGGGATCTATTTTTCTAGTTATCAAAAATGATGAAGTGATAATATATGTATCCATACAATTAATTATCCATGTGTCGAACTACCTAACACATGATCTGAAATTTTCACCATTAATCAGCATGTTGATATATATGATACATTATATATATAAGGAAAATTGTGATATATATAATGATAATAAAATCAGTATGTATAGATTCATACAAAGGGATATCAATAACTTCCAATACTGGTTTTATGATCTAATCAATGGTTCTAGTTGTTCAATCTTTTACAATATTAGGGAGGTGAGAAATGTGTGAGTACTCTATGATAATAAAGATCGTGAAAACCATTCTAGGATGATTATTGGAAGGGATAAAATATCCATGTACATGAAATGGATATACATGGGAATCCTAAAAGTAACCTCGACCTATCAAAATAAAATATTTTATAAATGATTCATTCACGTGTAGAATAAGGAAACCCAAAAATATTATTTGGAGATACAAAAAATGTATCCTTTATTCTAGTGTCCAACATTAACAAATATTAATTAATATGCTTTAGGATCTAGATATGAGTCTAATAAAAAAATAAATGGATAGGTAACATATTAGAGATATTTATTGCTCACCATTTTTTATTCATCTAGGAATAACCATGATATATTGGGATATAAAGGAAAAAATATTTTGAGATAACATGAAGAGAGAGATTAATAAATTATTCTCCTAGTTCATGGTATTACAATAATTTATAAAAAATGATATATTATGGTGGGTATAGTACAACCATTTCCCATAATGGAACAAAAATGGTACCCTATTACAGTTAGTATCTTTATAGTAATTCCATTGATATCTAATGTTAATTTCACTATTTAGGTGGTATTAAATCTCCAAACATGTTCTACACATTACATTGTAGTCAAGTGATATTTTTCTATTGATAAAATAACCAATATAAACATAAGAAATGCCCCAAGACAGCATGTAGGGAGAATTTCTATTTTATTTGATCTAGATATGGGTATTTCAATGTTGGTTTGGATAATCCTTCAAAATTAATTTTATTTAATGACATTTTTCAAATTTTATAATCACTCTAAGAAGTATTGTTATTATAATAGGACAAATAAAAACCATAGGGATATACCCATATAATATTTAATTGATATCTTTGAATGTTGGGAGCATAAAATCTAACTACCAGATATCTCATATATGAACAAATTCTGATCTATAAATAAAATGGAACATTATGAGTATTTTCATTTGATGAGTTGATAAACTAAATTTTTTTTCGATGATGTTGGGGAGTGGAAGATTATGTGACATGACTATAACGAAGAAATAAAAGATAAGCTTAAAATCATTATACATCGTATGAAATCCCTATAATATCAATATAAATTCTTTGAAGAAAAAATTCAATGTGACCTATAGTTTTAAATTAGAGATATGATGTCCAATTATATATCTACACAGAAAAAAAACCATGGGGTCTGAGAAGAGGCTAATTATTCATCTAAGATACATCATCCCTGCTGACACCCTTGATCACTATAGTGAAAAGGCATATGAATTATCACTCCCATATAACTTATCTCGATTACATAATATGTTCCATATATACCTCTCATGGGAGTACATAATGAAACGTTCACATATACTATATCTTGGGGTTCTACCATTAGAGAATAATCATTCCTATGAGTATATGCTTCAATATATCTTATAAAATACATAAAATATTATATTAAACAAGATATCCAAACAAGAAGATAACTGTATGATATCCATGAGTTTGAGGGGACTACATGGGAACTAGAAGAGTAACAGAAATAGTACAACCTTCATCTATTTTACTGTATCATGTAAATTTTTCATTTCAAAAATATTCTTCGATGAAATAATGCAATAGACCAATCAGTTATCAATGGAATTCCCTTATAAAAAGAATACATTCATTTTTATATAATGTTTTTATAAGAAATAGAAGAATTATATTTCATTTATTTATTGGATTGTTTTAAAATATTGAAATTTATAGTTATATGACTATTATGGATAATAATCAATAATAATCAATAATTTTTATATATCATGTCACTATTTTTATATATTAAGTTCTATGATAAAATTTTATTGACATAGAATGTTGAGGGAATGGCCTCAACTAGTCATATTATTCCCTATAAAAGCCCATATATCCAACCTTACGAGGGAGATAGAGTCATTAGGATTTTTAATTTTAAATTTAAAAATATATTTAAAAAATAGTTACCTGAGATATATTTGTTAAGAGATAAATTTTTTCTTATCGAGATCATTTCACTAATCATATTCATCAATAAACCCCAAAAATGTATCACAGTCTCAAACCATTCCTTCAAATCATATTCCAATGCTATAAGGGGTTAGGTATCTAGACCCTAGAACTAAGATATTTTATATTTAATTTATTATATATAATGACTAAATTTAACCATTTTAACAATTACATTATACACAATATTAAATAACGAGTTTAAAAAGAATAATATTTTAATATGAAGAAACAAAAATTTTAATAATTAGAAATTATATAGTTTCAAATAAATAATAGTTTTTCATTTATCTGATCAGTTTTTAAAAAAAATTAATTACATAAATTAAACTTATTAAAAAATATTAATTTTTATATAAATGATAATACAATTTAATGATGTCTACTGTATTTTTTATAATGGTTTTATAATCATTATTGCCTTATATACAAATTTATCTAGGAAATAGGAATTTAAATATTTAAGTGTAAATTATAATTTTTATAAACTTATTATTATATAAAAACATTATTTTTTAAATCATCTGGTTGTGTTTATCATATTCTAAACTTGTCATAATTTCCCATCAGAGTTGAATTTTTTAGTAGAAATTAAATTCAATATAAATATACCAAATGTATTACGGCATAAAAATACCCCTAATATGATGTAATATATAATATAATTGGACTCCAGGAAAAATTATTTATTTTACCTTTAATGTAATGTGTATTATATGTTATATATTAAATTTTAGACACATATAATGTTTACAACAAAAAATCTAGAATATAATTTAACTTCTTATTAAAAAATTTGTGAATATGAATTGATAAAAAATCATGAATGGTACTATTTTAATGACTTTTGTTATGATCTAATAATTTTTTTAATGCCATTATATTTTGAAGAAAACATGGTAATAAACCACAAGATGTTTTGTTTATTTTATAACATTATTACATATAGTCCAAAACCTTTAATCAAAATGTTATATTGAATTAAATTGTATTTTTGTATAAATACCCAGCCATCATCCCCTTCCTCTTCATGAATACCCAATTGAGAATTAGTTTCCTCTATCACGATCTATCTATATACCTCACATGTTATTCCCAATTTAACATCCCTAAGTAGATCCTACATGATGATTCCACAATTTAGATTACTAGATAACCCCATGGACGCCACCACATATGTCAGAGGCTACCGACTAATAGTGAGGGTCTAATATGTACATTTTGGAAGAATATTCCATCTTTATCAGATTATTAGATCAATGAAAAAGATAAAAACAATGTGAAAATGATAATAACAATCAGAATAATAATATCATAACCAATAAGGTCAAACATCACATGATAAATCTAAAATATGGATAAATGATCAATATCCAAACAGTAGATATATAATTCCATATTTTCGTTATGTGTCAAATCAAATTCCCAAAAATAAATACAGTCTAACACTCTCAATTGGGTTCTGACGTCATTTTTCCCCTAGTATATTATCAATCCCAACTCATCCATGCATCATATGTCACTTTTTCCTTATCCTATCCTAGAATCATGAAGTTTATTTAGTTACTGATCAGTCAGCCAGTGTATTGTGTGAGTAAAACATAGTAGGCCACCACTGTGGACTTATAATATAATATCCATTATATAAATGAGTAGGATGTAATTTAAATAAAAATATTCAATAAATATTTAAATAGTTTTCTTGTTTAATAATCCAATTATTATCCACTAAAATCATTGGGTTCATAATGACACCAAAACCACCAAGAACTAAATTATTCTATGTTTCATTATTATCTATCTCTAAAGGGATATCACATTTAATTCCCTAAAGGGTTTTTATTAATTAAATCATTCCACTTTCACATTAATATAAAGAGATCATATGTATTTATTCGTGCATGATGTGGTTATTTGAAGTAGTAGTCCGTATCCTACAAATCATTAATAACCTGTAAAGATAAATATATGGGGTCAGTACAATGGATTTCTTGAATCCCATGGGTATTTAGACCATTATTCCTCATCCAAATAATGAATCACAAATATCACATCTATTGGTTCCATATTTTCAACCCTTTATCTACAAATATTAAAATTAAATTTTCCTCCCCAATTATAAATTCATAAATCAACAAATAAGATATTATAAATCAACATAAAAATCATATCCTCATTCCCCAAGGGTTTCTATAATTTTAATATAATGTTAAGTATTAAATATCCTAACCATGTTTTTCACCAATTTCTTAATCATATAGTCTTACAAATACATTAACACATGTGAAATTCAATCAATTAATTAATTCAATATAGAATGAAATTTCCCAAAATTGTAATTTCATTTTCATAATCACATACATTTATTTGTAATCATGTCCATGGGAATTGATGATATACAACCTATGTAAAGGTCATTGATGAATGCTGTCCAAAAAGAAATCCCCATTTTGATATGGTACAATCAAAATAACAAGATCATGGAATAAACAGAACTAATACCTAATATAAATATCCATTGAATCCCAGTAATTAAATCATATATCTATAAAATCACCAATAGTGTCTAAAGAATCCCTCTTAATTTGTAAGGAGAGACAATAATATTTGAAAACCAGTCTTGTAATAAATTTATTACCGTTGAGGAATTGATCCATCATATGGATTTTAGATTATCCATGAAAGAGTTCTAGGAGCCTTTAATAATTTATTGGACCTCAAATAACACCTCAATACATATTGTGGTGAATAATGGTGTTTTGGGATAAAAAATTGGGGTTCTGTAATTTTAATTAAAAACATGGGGGATTAAAAACACAAAAAAAGTATCAAGGGAAAGGGAACACAATTTTCCAAATCATTATTGTTAAAAAATAACACATACTTAGGGGTGCTGGGTTCCTCATAAGTATGTGAAAATTTTGGTAAAAGATTGTCCATCCATGAAGATACCCTCTAACATAGTGGGAATCATTTTTGGAGGGGGATACATCGTTTGACCAATTAATGTGTCTGTCGTGAACCACCTCCTATATCTCCAATAGGGGTGCACATTTTCTGGGGGAAAACTGAATGGTATTCCCAAATCATGTGCCAAATGTAAAAATCCCCTTAGGATTTTATATTTCTCAAATTTCACTTTAATTAAACCCTAAACAAAATACAACAAATGATTAATAAAAAAGGATTAAAATATTAACTGAAAATGAGCACAAAACATTTCTTGAGTGGTTTGGAATTATTATTATTCCGTGCTTATAACAGTTCACCCTTAAGATCTACTCACATGAATTTATAACCAATAAATATTATATATCCATGCACTCTCTCCATTAATAGTGATTTTAAGTATATACATACTACTGCAAACTTCCTCTCGAAATGGACTCATATATAAAAAACAAAGGTTCTTATGGAAGAGTATTTGATCAAATTTGTGATTTAACACATCATTACAAAATTTGATGTTCATCATAACATTTTTAATGTAAAATGGTACCAAGTTATATTCAATTGAGATAATAAAGATATAATTTAAGAAAAAAATTCATTCTAGTTAATCATCCAATGATCTAGAAGTATCTTGTAGACAGATAATATAATTCCACAAGAATATACCCAAAATTATCCAATTAATTATAGACATCGAATTCCATTTTTAATATAGGGATAATCTTCTTCATTTTCATTCTTATGACACCACAAAACATACATTCATAAATAAAAAATCACTTTATATATTTTGTATGATATATATAGTCTCACACATTTAAAACCATTGATCATTAATAAATTTATCCATTATCTATTTGATTATTTATGATTCGAATTAAAAAATATTTATTGATATGATGGAATGAATCACTGAAAAAAAGTTACACACATTACAGAACCATGAAGTCATCCAAAATTTGGGTTCCTAAGCATTAGATAAGAAGGTTGATATTACCTAATTTTTAAAAGTATAATTTTTTATAAACACGAGAACATTAATAATAACCTTAAATAAATCCATGATGATAGAATGAATACAAGATGGACCATACATCAAATATATGGCCTTTTCTAATGAAGAATACTCATTGATCATGATTGATAACGATCATATCACACCATCCATGAAGATAATATCAAATATTAATTTATATATGTTTTATTTTAGTTTCAATAATTATTCAATGAATTATATTAAACATAATAGAATATTGTACATATTTATGTAATTAAAATATATATAACTATGTTCATGTAATATTAATTTAAAAGGCTTGAATCTAAAGTCCGATTAATTATATAATAAATTGTGAAACATACTGTTCGACCAATGATACCTCTAAACTGAATAGAGTCATACATTATATACAAAATAATATATTAAAATATTATTATTATCAATTTATTATCTATTAGTTTATGTCCTTCATCATTTTTATTGGCAATCCACCAATATCCCTGCGGTTACATAAAAAATCCCTCTTAATTTATGAACAAACATGTGAATTGATTCAATATATTTAAAGATACATAGTGATACCCATATCTCAAGTATTGTTACTATCCATAAATTTTATCCATTTTAATTCCACACTTTATCTGAATGAAGAGACCTTTATGAATTCTTATCTGGACTCCCCTATTTGCATAACACTGTGATGAATTCCTTTCATTTCCCATACATATGAATAAGATTTGTGGGGAAACCATATTTAAAGAAATATATATGTATATATATATATTCCAATTAACATATGAAACATGGTAACACTCTAGTTTACTGTCCAATATCATTCGATAAACTAAATCGCATTGAATTTTGGATTTCTAAAATGTACCGATACCATCACCAATTCATGGTAAATTTCATTATTCCTTTTATCACCAAAGAAATAGTAAATTTCAAATTATATTTTTTATGCATAATAATGATATATTAAAAGAGAATTTTTCATGAATTATATATAACTTGATATATGGTCTCAAAAGAAACATACTAATTCCTATGTTTCTCATCTAGGAAAAATAAATGAATTTATTCATTGTCCAAACCTCCTATATGTATAAGGTCACTTTGCATACATTATACCTCCTGCATTTTTAATCAATTATGGGAATATAAGTTGTTTATCATATCAATTCATGTAAAATGATTCCTATTGTTATGTGATACATAGATACAATAAAATATCATCGATCAGAACTAACATTATATTCTAATCTATAACAATTTTTCTTCAATTCTCAATGTTTAACCTATGATAAATTTTCTGAGCTACTATAATCCAATATTATTTTATTTATTATCTTCTCATGTCCCATACATTATAAAATGATTGAATTGATAAAAAACCATATATGAGAACTGGTAAAAAAAATTTGTATTCCCAATGGTCCACTTTGAGTGGTGAAGATATATATACTAGATGTCAAGATGCCTTTTTTTACTAAGAAATGAATTTTTTTATCTTATAAAGGGAATCGCCAAAACCCATTTTTCTTAGAAAACATTATAATGGAATCAATATTTTTATTATCATAAATATTAATACTCCATTTTTTTAACAGTATAGCAATAGAGCTATAATTCATAAATGTATAGTGGAGGTCCCCATTTATCTATTTTCATTTCATGATTACTATATTCAAAATTCCTATTTTACAGTTTACTCCAACAATAATTCTCATCTCAATTTTTTTGAAATTACTCAAGATCTCAATTCATTCAATTTGGATAACTATATTCTACACATTGGTTCAAGAACTATGACAATAATATTTATTCACATTACATTAATAAATTTATATGCTATCATTGATTATTCCAGTCATATTGTGTTTACCATAACTTATCTACTATATAGAAAATATATCTACTGGTAAAATATTTGTAACCATAAACCTTTTAATAAAATATGTTATTGATATATGAACATAATCATTGATGTACATTTTTTTCACTTAAAAGTTCAGAAAATACTAAAGGATTGATATATGGGACTCTCTAGGTTCAAAACTAGCTATGGTAATCAATAATAAAATATTGACTCCATACTCACAAGTATTTTATATTTATATTTCAAGAATAAAATTGAAAGTTTTAAAATGAAAATGTCATAAATATTTTCTATTTATAAAACTGTAATAGGATATTTGATCAAAATACATTTTCTTCCCTCAATGCCTCCCCAATTTTATATAGCTAAATATTTTATCAATAAAAATAAATTGACAAAAATCATTTATGGACTGCTAAATAACCCTATAAAATGAAAATACATGTTATCTAATTCTATTTAACATGGAAATATTTTGATAATCAATATGTAGATCATATATATTTTTTATGTGATGCCTACAATATACACAAAGATATAATTTTAGAGTACATGAACTATTCAATATAATTATATCAACCTTGAATACAACAATAACAATTTATATTGTACCAATCCATTAATTATTTTATATTTAAAAGGAATAATCTTTTGATAATAGTGATGGTAAATGTGATGAGTATCCATCCAAATTATGTCTATCAATGATAACATGTCTATATAAAAATTAAAACATCCATATATTTTTAATTTTTTTTAATTATTGTACAGTTATTGTAAGAAAGTTGTGTATCTTGAATTGGAATTTCATCAGTGGAGAACATTAGATTATGAAAAATGATGGATTCATCCATTTTTATCATAAATCTCAGTTTCCTAAAATTATTATTTACCTTGACCCATATTAATTGAATATATATATAGATTCAATTACGATGTGGATAATCTCAATGAATTCTCATAAGCTTCATATAATTAATATTTGAATCGGTATGAATTCATGAATAAGTAATCCAAATTAATGAAAATGATTCTATAATTAAATAATATAAAAAGCAAAGAAAATATAAGATAGATCCCTCCCATGAAAGACTAATGGAAAATGAAATAATATAAAATAAATCTAATATTAAAAAAATTATTGAAAAAATGTTCTAAATATTATAATATTTTATAATCATTGAAAATATTATTTATTAATACCATCTTCTATAGAAAACCAAAAAAATGAAAAATCATTTTTTTCTATTTGGAAGATTTTATTTTTACTATATTAATACAATCTATTGTTTTTATGAATTTATCTTTAATAATCAGGTTCAGAGATTCTAACAAAAAAATATATTTTTTATTTGTTTGAAAACAATTATAAATTTAGGATTCATCATAATTCCATCAATAAATATTACGATTAGACCTATTTACCAATACTGTATAATGATATACATGTGTATATTTGTGAATAAGTCTCTCATAATATTAAATTTATTCACTGAGAAATATAGTTTTCTATAATAATGTGTGTAGTCATCAATAGTTATATCTAATCACATTGTATTTGTAATATATGATAAACCCATTCAAATTTATTTACAATTTAATCTATTGTAGTCTTGAAAATATTGTATTGATCATGATTTGAGCCCACTTGTTTAATCCTTAGTTTTCGGTAATCTCAAAAAGATTTAAACCTGAATCACCCATCATCATTGGTAAAATATCTGGAAATTATTAAACCAAAAAAATGACATGGGCTATTTCATACACTTATTATGGATATATCTTCAGTGTAACCCAATAAGGTTGGTTTTAATAACTAACTATATAAATATATCCCAATGAATTGGACAACTAACATCATGTACCTATGTACACCCACATGTTCTGTAGTTTAAAATTGTTATTAGAAAAAAAAATATCATCCTTTTAATGCAAAGAGAACACTTGTGGGAATAATAAAATGTTTTTATATGGTGTTTTATATGAAATATTCAATTTAAAAAATTTAGACTATATTAATATTGGGTCCTAAATCATGAGATTCATGTATGTTGTGAACAAAACATATTAATTTTTGGTGCTCCCTATTCAAAAAAAAAACAATATCATTGACTAGGGATAGTCCCACAAAATGTTTTTTTTGTATCCTTAGATATAATGATTATTATAGAATTGATATCCTCACACACAAGCATGCACCAAAATTATTGACTAATTATAGTGCATCATATGTTAATTACCCCAATACATGTAAACAAGGAGACTATTTATAAAAACCCAAAATGATAAGAAAACCAACATTAACCATATAGTTAAAAAATGAGATATAATTATCCTAGGATTATACGACTCCACTTCGACATGAAATTATGATGTAACTTTCTCTATGATTATTACTAACATTTTTATAAATCATCCAGGAGGTGATCATAATGAGAATAAATAAATTATAAGAGTCAAATTTACCATATTTGTATCATTCCATGTGATTTGTAATATTAGTTAGAAATATTATATGTTGAATGATTTAAAATGATATATATATCAAAAAAATATTATTTTTTTATTAAATAAATTGAATTTTAGATTCTCACCACCTATTAGTACATGACTTAAATCACACTATTAATCTAATGTGTGGTCACTTTAAATTTTACGTGACCATGAATATTGTATATGTATGTTTGTAATAATATTTAAATACCAATTATTTGTAATTACACTAGTAATGTATCCATTATAAGAGAAATTAATGTTTTACCCAAATCAGTGTCTCTTATTGGGAAGTTCTATCTATTTATAAATAACGCCAAAATCCCAAAAAAATAAAACTAAAAATCCACCTCTGGTATATCATTAAAATTGTGTCTTTTTTTTGAAACATTAATAATTTATCCTAATTGGTAACTTCCTTTATACTGGATATATAAAAAGGACTTCATTCTTATTTTCATATATCGATCATTAATATTCTTGAATGTATGAAAATATTATCCTGATCCCTGAAAGGTATGCCTGAATGAGGATGTATTTCATTCCTTTTCACTTCTTTCACATCCATAAAAAAACTCTATATTAGAGTGTTGTTTTTTTCATACGTGATATTGAATTTGGAGAGAAATTCTTCATACATTTCTTTATGTATCTCAAAATAATCAGGAGATATATCAAAAATAAAAATTACACTAACCTTTGAGAAAAATTGAGGATGTTCTACTCTTCAATTGAATAGATGATTATCTATAGAATTGAATTTACCAAATTATTTACCTTTAATTATAAATCATATGTATTTCAATTTAATGTAAAGATCCTATATTTATTTAGAGAAATATTTTCAACACTAATGGACAATGGAATTATAGAATCATTAATTGAAAATGGTTCCTCGGGTTATAGGACCTAGTTATGATTTCATACCTTCTAAGAGTAATTCAATGAAGTTATTGGAAAACTCTTCTAATCCTTAGAGGTAGTTTCATCATTATTTCTTTAGTTATTTTTTAAAAATAGTGAATTTTTTCAAAAAACATCCCCCAAATTTGTATCTATGTTATTATCATAACTACATGAAATTTTAATTTTAATTTTATGAAGAGATGTTGTTATCCATATTAATTGTTGGTTTTGATCCAAGTAAATAATTTATACATTATCAAAACGTCTGATGTTATATAAAATTATACTATTCAAATGATGATATAGTTGGATATCTATTAAAAATTTATTTTTGGGCCTTATTGTTTTTTATATAATATAATATTTTTGGTCAGAACCAATGTTTCATGTGGTAAATGTCTGTTTTGAAAAACATATAGTAATCATGGTCATAATGATAAATTTGTAGAAATTTTTCATATAAAAATGGTCTATAATAAAACATTTAAATTTTTTATATTCTAATTTTTTTGATTATGTATGAATGAGTGTTTATAAGTTTTATCATGATTGAATAAGTGAATCATTAAAAACATATAGTGAACAATATTCCAAAAAAAAATTATATTATTACCTAAATAGTTCATTTCCATCATTTTTCTTATATATAGGTTATTTAAAAAAATATGAAATACTTTTTAGGATGATGTGATTATTTTTAAGAAGAATAACATGACTTCCAAATGAAATTAGTAATCAATCCTACAAGGCTATGTATTTGGGTATAAGTGCTTTAAGGATTCTTGATTCATAAGGTGTGTAAGAATCATACATGGATTTGTTAATGGTGATTTAAATCAGATTCTTCTTAGTCCAAAATGATTTATTTTTATGGGTATTATTTTAATGTGTTAAAACGGTGATAAAAACATTTCAATTATTAATTAATGGAAAGTAAAAAATATATAAAATACTATATCAAAATATATATTGACCACATGGAAACAATATGAACCACATTAAAGGTAATTCCCAAATAAAATTTTATTATTTAATAATGACCTTCATTTGAAAACATGTAAATATTATATATATTATGATTTTTTTTGGGTGTGTGGTAAGAGCTATTTGGAGCTTAATAATTGTTCTATAGATATATTCTATTTTTTGGAATAATAAAATATTTTTTTATACTGAGTTCTCTATTTGATGTTCCAAAATATTAATTTTATGTGTACATGAGGGTTCTATGAGTCCCAAAGTCATTATGGGAGTATTCTATCAATGTTTCCTATAAAATAACATGAAAATTAATTTATCTATTCATTAAATTTACTAGAGCATGGATAAAATAAATATTAATTTTTTCTGATTAATACAATTGTGTGAATTTTTCCAATAGATGCTTTCCCATAGAATTATTTAATACTAAAAAAATTAGAAAAAGGTCCATTTTACTAGTGTAATCCTTGATATGTCTAACCAATGTAAAAATTTCATGGACTAGTATAAAAAAAACCCTTTTAAAACTGTCTATGGATGAATATGAAAAGAGGGATAACCATTGTAGAATACATACCTTATGGCCCACATTAAACTCCATACCCATTGTGGACAATAATAATTCATATAAGTAAAAATTATTATTTAAATTTTGTCTTAAATAAATAAATTTTCCTTTTTAATTACTTATCATTAAACAATGTTTTAAAATTGTCACTGAATTTATGAATTATCACTCTATGAGGTCATTAATACATTTTAATTTACCAAAATACCATTCATACACATTATTGTATATGATATAAACCATAGAATTATATTTATTAAATACCTCACCAAAATCCACTAGATTAACATGAATATTTCATTTTTAACATTAATATATCCCCTTGAATTATTTTATTTCATTGATTTTGGGAATCAATAATAATTTCTATGATCTAAAAAATTATCCTCTATAAGGTATAAGGTCTATATAGTAATATAAAAAATGCATTAACATGAAAATGTTAATCTATTACCTTTACATATTTTTGAGACACTTTCTTATGTAATGAAACTAATCCTCGGAAGGGTATAATATACCCTAAATGAATACAATATATGGATAACCCCCTAATCAAGTCAATGAACCATGAATATTTATGGGCTATCAGTCCAATGTATCTAAAACATTCATTCAATTTTTTCAATCACTCTTTTTTCTAATCTTTGTTACAATCCTAGAAATAATAAAATAGTGTAAAAATAAAAAAGACTCCCAAATTGTGTGTTGCCACAAATAATATCACCGAACTCACATGTTTAAATAATCCCAAGGTTCCACCCATGTGTAATCCCGCATTAATTTTTTTTCTAGGAACAAATTTCCAGTACTCTATTTGACGGAACCTTATAAATACCAAAGACAAATCTTGTTATAACTATATAATCAATGAGAAATTATGTTTTAAGGTGAATGACATTGAAATTTAATGTATTTTACTTATATTCCTAAACATAAAATACCATAATTTTTCATTACCATAATAAACATAAAGGTATGGTAATGGTGCTTTTATCAGGACATTAAATGATAAATAACCATATTAAATGTACCAAATCAATTTCATTTTTAAATCCATCTATATTGATACAAATTAATCTTGTTTTAATTGAAAAATATTGATTATACCATATCCATCACATCCTTAGATGTTAAAAACTCCCAAAGTTCACAGATTTATGAATTTTAATAGAAAAATGTGTAGACAATCAGTGATGACATAAATACATAATGTCTCATACATAATAATTTATAATGAATTCTTGGTTAATTTCAGTCCATTTATCATAATGGGTGACATAAATTTTTATATAAAATGATTTTTCAATCATGTCATAAATTTAAATGATTGTCATAAACTTGTGAATAATAACCCTAAAGATAATATTTGACCTCTCATCTCCTATATTATAAAATTTAATTCAAATAATCCTTAATACATTGAAATGGTTTATGAAATTTTAATATATGGTAAATGATAAAATTGAATCATTTATTTTTTTTGGAAAAAAAATAATTTACATGCCTAATAGTGGGGAAATCATAATAAACATGGTTGGTGATACATGATACGAGTCAATAAGCCTAACGGAGATCATAAAATATAAGAATCAAAAATAATATTTTACATATGAGAAATAAAAACAAAAAATTCAATCATATATTAAAATAATAATAATGTGTAGTAAATTACAATGAAATATACATTAATGAAACATATGTCATGAAAAAATGTCTGATTTTATCGTAAAAAGAGTTAAAAAAATATAGAATCTGAATGGTTCCACAGAGAAAAATAAATTATGTACTATTATGAATTTATCAATGAATTATATATTATTTTATCTGTGAGAAGAGTCAATATAAATTACGTAACATAAAAATGGAAAATGATGAGTTGTGAAAATAATAAAACTATCAAAATTGTAAGTAATTCAAAAATTATATTTTTCATAAATAAATATAAGAATACATAATACCAACAAATTCATCTTTATTGATATATTAGATATGAAAAAAAATTATTCAATGTATACAAAACAATATCAATAATAAGATTGATACATAAAAATAAAATAGATATGAAAGTGTTTCACATATATACATTTAATAGTTTACCATAATGAATTCCATTTTATGGATAATACATAGTAGTTTATATCAGTTGGGAATTTAAAAAAATGAACTAAAATACTTTAGTAAAAAATTTATAAATAAAATTGAGATTTATGTTTGAATGTGAAAATATACAGAGATCATCCTGAAAAGTGAACAAAATAGAGGGTGATAAAATCTCATTGTTTTGAGTATGGATTCACACTATTTCTCATATAATGTTATGAATAATCAACATAAATACATTAATTAAATATTTTATAACCAAATTTACTTTTAATAAATTCAATATAGTCTATTTATTATTATTCACTATTCTATAATAATTAATATTATTCACTATTCTATAATAATTAATATTTTATGTGGATTTATTTGGATCATAGGTCCACACATCCAATTTATCATCAATATGATAGTCAATGTTGATGTTAAGTGTTCAATAGATCCCTACACAATAAAACTTTAATGGTATATAATTAATTTCATTACAAAATAAATGGGTACTATATTTTAATATAGACACCAAAATTGACCACAACATAATAAAAATATCTCAATATAATTTATATTATTGATTAGAATTAAAAATATAATTTTTTAGTATTATTAATATCATTCATATTTAATAATTTAGTAATAATATATTTGGTAATTATTTTATTTAAGTTATTATAATTAATGAAATTACTTATAAAACATGGTATGATTAGAATAATGGATAATATAATAGTATCATCCATATGGTAAGTGTTACGTACCGTAAGTGATAAATATTTATAAAGAAGACTAAACTAAACTAGTACTATATAATATATAATAAATTTTTTTTTAAATAAAATATATTATAACATTTATTTAATTTTAACATATGATTATAATATATTTATTCTATTTAAGTGCAATATTAAAATTGAAATTGTAGGTATTTGCAACAACCACAATACTCTTTGATTTTTATCCTTTGAGATAAGACTTATGACATTAAGGTATTGTAAATTGGACTGATATGAACTACACCATTGATTTTTAAAGTGGGTGGGTTAGTATTTGGAAGATACCAAAAAATTTAATCTTTTTTTATATGTGAGCATAAATTATTAATGTATAGTGGTATTTAAAGGTGAATGAAATATATGTTTTCAAATAATATATTGAATAAAATAATTATTGATTAATAGTATGAATTAAATTAAATTTTATAATTAAATACACAAAATGATGAATTAATGGGAGACCAAATCTTTTTTAACCATATTTTTACATCATGAATGATGTTTTTATTAATGTATTCACCGTGATACAAAATATAATTTCATACCATATTTTACAATTAAAATATGGTTTTTAATATTTATAAAATATAAAAAACCTACACCCAACCTAAATATGTCTTGATAATTCAAGTGATAAAATCCTTTTTAACAAGATAATTATATATATATATATTATAAAATTCCAACATTTAACGATATCATTAAAATTTTGGGTTTCCATTTTATAATATTGAACATTTTTTGTAAAATATGTATACAAATACTTAACTCATATTATATATACCGAGTATCTATTTTACGATATATTTAGAAAATTATTTACTTAATTTATTCCTTGAAAATTATAATTATATTCATAATTTATCTGATAACATTATATATATTTTATCATTCTATGGTTTTGGGTACAATTCTAATGTTCTTGTTTTTATTCTAATGGTAATTTTTCCTATGACAATGTTGAAACATTATAATGATTACATCAAACTAATAATTACACTATATACCACATAAATCACTAAATCCAAATTCACAATGTTTTAACTCAAGGATATTTATATTTATCTTAAAATAATAACATTGTCATTTATAATGTTTTTTTCACTGTCCTGTGGTATATATGGCATTGGTATTTCAATGAGACCAATATCAAAAATATTGAAAATATATTGTAATATAATTTAACTATGTTAATTGATTGATTATAGTTTTTTAAATTATTTAATGTATATATATATATTGATCAATATTTAATTTTATGAATAAATGTTTTCTATATTTGAATTGTGTATACGATTAGTTTAAAAAAATGTATTGTAGTCTGTTGAAAAAATTTAAATTTGATTCATAAGATATTGACGAATAATTTTTCATAAAAAATGTGTGATGTTATATTCACCTACCTCAAAAATTTTCTTCCTAAAAATTATCGATCAAAATCTCTGTGTCAAATAGATGAGGATTCCAAAATTTCATTATATTATTATGTTATTATATTTGTTTCTCATTCTTATGAATTAACTTAGAAAATTTACGTGATGATTTATTTATCCCATAACGTATTGTCTCTATGATACTATTTTATTAATGGATGCTAATTATAATAGATATAATTCATTGAATTTTCCACCTCTCATTTTATTACATGATTGGGAACCATTATGTAATTTTTTAGTTGACATTCATTAATATAATTATATTATTAAGATTATTTTTCATGAATTAAGAAATAGTAATCCCTAACTTTCAGGGGAAAACTTAAAGGGTCAATGTGTGAAGGGAATATATTACAATTTTTCCATAACCCCATAACTCATTTCTATTCAAATTGTTTTCTGGAATACATTATCAATTATTTCTAATTTCTAGTATCAGAATTGTTTCATTATATTTTTTTTCAACAGTGTGTCACTCTAATGTGTTAGTGAATATCATCATGTTCCCCCTTTAATTTCACATAATGGTATTATTCCCAAAACATTCTATCATCCAACCTCACCCTAAAATATAAAAACCTGTTATATTGTGATTTGTTTTAAAAACCTAAATATTCCATTCAATATCTTGTCTTACACCATCATTGAGCATAATGAAAAATGTAATATTATTAAAATATTATTATATAACAAGAATGACATAATCGAGCTATTGGAATAGAAGGCATGACTTGAATTAACTAAATTGCATTACTATATTGTTTACAGATGTATAAATAATGAGATCATTAGATTTTAATTAATTTAAATAAACGTAATATAAATTGAAAACACAATAAATCATTTTCAAAAAACCTATTTTTCTGCCTAAAAAATCATTTTACCTTAATAAGATTTTAAAAAATATCTATATTGATATATTTAAATTAATTTTTTATATCATATATTATATAAATTATTTATAAATAATATTATTTATTTTTTATATAATATATAATAAAAAATAATTATTTAAACTAAAAATGTATTTTTATAAAAAGTTATTCTGTCATGTTTTTTGCCTAATTACAAATACAATTATTGATAAATTTGAGAAATTTATTTGAAATAATTATTATGAATTTTTTAATAATAAATGAAATTTTTTTATTGGCTGAGTTTTGTGAATTTTATATGAAGATAATTTTTTGATTAATATTGACAAAATAATGGTTTTATACAATATATTTTTTAATTTAAAAAATTAATATGTCAACAAATTATTTCAGATTGGATTAAAAGTATAATTTTCTCCAATATATATCATATAAAACAATTTATGTACTATGCATCATTTTATTGGTAATTTTTGATATAAAATCATTTTAAAATATTGAAACCTATCACTATGGAGTAGTGATTTTCATCGCTTCTAAGGGATTAATTTTAATTTTAATTTATACAATAATGTGAATGGGATTCGGAAAAACTAATTCAAAAATTTTATTTATATTTATTTATCTATATAAATTATTGTCTGAATATTTTCTATTGTAATGAATTGTAAAAAAATCACGGTTAGGGTGAAAATTGGTTATCATGAGTGGATAAACTATAATGATAAACATAAAAAATACCAGTAAAAATATAAAAAATATTTATAAATTTTATAAAACCTTAAAAACTATATTTTTTATTCATTTGACTATTTTGGATCCTTTTGGAATGGTAATAACAAGGGAATGCCAAAATAGTTTCAAAATGTATAGCACTCGCCTCACAAATAAAAGGCCAGCCCCTCTCCACTACTCATTATAATACTAAAATTAATTTGTTAGGATAATACCTAGATAACTAAAATCCTTAAATAAAACTTATAATGAATGAAAAATTATTCTTTTTATAACTTAAAACTATGAAACGATTATGTGTAAACGAATAGAAATTTTCCAAATAAGATGTAAAATCCATAATTGAGAATTGTATCTTGTTTAATACTAAACCTACCTAAATTTTTATCAATACATGAAAATATAATAAATTATGTGTCATCCATATCATTATATGTTTTTATGTAAATGCAATGACCTAAATATTTCTTATATTCAATCAACTATAATACGAAATCATCGATCATTTATATGCCGGACAACCCCTTGGGAACCAATTTTATTAATTGTCCATGAACACCTTTCAAGGAATTATAAAATATAAAAATTATTTTTTATATATTATATTATTATAATGATGTAACTATATTACCACATATAACATCATACCTTAATCCCATTTAGAATACAATAACATCGTTCGTGGGTATGACGGGCTACCACCAAAAGAACCGATGTGCGGTGTTTTTCATTTATAAATTACCTGGATGAAAATAATGATTTATAAATAAATATATATGATATTTGAAACATAATTATAATTATTTATTTATTACAACACAAACACCATGTTACGTTCAATTTTCTAGGCTCTATTATAACACCGTTCGTATGAGGATTAGATTATTGTATCCTGAAGCGATGTGATTTTGTTTTAAATAACAATTTAAATTGAAGGTAATTAAGGTAAATTTAATTAATAAATGTTATATAAAGGAATGATATATTATTATGTAATGATAATATATTATCTGAATTTATTTTGATTTATAGAGTATAAAAATTGAAAAAACTGTCATGCACAAATATTGAATGTCATCTCTATGAATGATGAATTTAATTTTATATCTCAAACATTAATGGATAATTCTAAATACATATATATTTAATTAATATGATATTTATATCTTTTTTCTTTTTTAGATGATTGAATCATGATAAAATAACGATGACTAATGAGAAAAAAAATCATATTTGAAAAACAATACAATTATTACCCAAAACATAATTTTAACAAGGAATTATTGAAAAATAGTTAAAAAAGTCCTAATTAAATAATATATGAAATGATATATATCATAATTTTTAATTATTTAGATTATGATAAACATATTTCATTAAAAATGTTTTTTTTAATGTTTACAAATGATGTATGTTCTAATCGTATGGGATTTAGTTTTAACTTGTTTGCTCGTGTGAGACAAATTTTATATTCACTATGTATTTCATTAATGTGGTTTATATACTTAAGATGATTTTTTTATGATTTATTTGAACATACTTTTTCAATTAAAGTATCTATTCAATGAAAAATGAATAATGGTTGAATTGTTCAATAGTATCAAAAAATAAGAGATTTTTACCTAAATTTTCAATTTTTTTTATATGTCAAAGTATAATCAGTATTATTTTTTGTGGTGTATATAAATCTCCCATATATATAATATTATTAATTTAATTATTCTAATTATATTTTAAATCTCATTTAATGTAATTTTTTTATGGATCTTACATTTACTTGTAAAAAATATTGTAATGGTTTTATAGTACAATCCTATCATTTATTAGGATTGTTTTTTATTATTATTTCCTTGATGAAATATTATTATATTTATATAAATAAATCATGAATTTTTATCTCTTATGTTTATTTCATGATAATAAAATTTTTCCATTAATTTTCCTATCAGTATCTACTCAATAGATCAAATAATCATTTTTATGAAAAATCATCTTCATTTCCTTCTTCGGTTGAATTCCCTTAATCTTCCAAACCTATATTTTATGAAATTTTATTCCAAAATGTTTTAAATGTTTTAAAATTATTTATTAAATATATTTTTCCCCATGTGTTACTTTTTAAAAAAAATAAATGTAATGTTAATTTCATTTTCTAAAGACAGTTTGTATAGAATTTACTAGAAATGTGAAATGAATCATTAATTTTTTAATTTACGTCTTGAACTTTATTTTACACCTCCATAAATGATTAATGAAATAAATTTTAATTTATAAATTTATAAATTTATTTTTATGTAAAATTATTCGGAAAATTTTTTGTTGATTTTTTGTTTTAAAAAGTCCTTTTCAAATTCAGAATGTTATTTTCCTCAGGATATGTTAGAAGTGATGTTACAATATCATTTTCTATATAAGAAGAAATCCATTAATTTGAATTGTGATTTTATGGAGATATAATCAAAGGCTCAGATTCATATTATTTGTCACAATGTTTTATGTTAATGATCAATGGATGCTTATAAAATCTATTTCATTTCAATGGGTTAAACAATGATAAAATTTTTAAGAAAAATACTTCTTTCTACCTTGGTTATGCTTCGATGATATCTTGAAATGATTATGAAACCCTTTACTTTTCATTTGGTTTTTTGGGTGTAAATGTTTATGAATCCCATTTATTTTCATGGGTTTTGATAGAATGAATGTATTTGAATCTTGCAGCACACATATGTACACTTTTTATTATCTTATAGCTGAACCTATATCTCAGTCAAAATCAATCAGTAATGATTGATATTTCACATGATATATAAATTCTAAAATTGGGGGTTAATCTATTTAAATATGTGATTTTATCTTTTATAATACTATTGGGAGTGAACCATGAATAATATGATTGTTTGGCGAGTGAACCCAATCCACAATGATAGTATTTGAAATGATACTCCAACAACTAAAGTAATGATTTCCTATTCTTTAATGATTTACATGAATCTATTTATTATTGTAATTTCTTTTTCTCATAGTTCATGTACTTTTATTCCAATATCATTGATGTCTTATGATCTTTCATGATTTATTACCCCACTTAAGATTATGATCTATAATATGGAGGTTATGATTTTTGAATATTATATCATGATCTCATAACCATAAGCTCATGATAATTTTATGAATCCATTATTTAAAATTATTGAGCATATGATATCATAATTTTATATGTTTCTTCTTCCTAGGATATGATACAAGATATTATATATGATTTTTCTAAGAACGGTGTTAGTTATGAAGGACATAGTGGGGGATGACGTAGCTTCTTGATAAACATGTTTTTTACATGTCCATATTTTCTTATGAATGAAACCAAATTTTTTCTGGGTTGGATTGTTATAGTACGTAATGGATATTCTATATTAAGATGTTATATTAATTTCTACAAAATTTTGGTCCTTACAGTTTGTACAAAATAATGGTTTATTTGTCAATTTGAAAGTTTATGGAGAAACATTATCGAGGTATATAAGGACATTTTTTTTATATGTATTGGGATATTTATAATTATAATTCTAAATATGGGTCAATATATACTAAAATTTACAAATGAAATATTCCGTAAAGCATAGAGTGAGTGGTTTTAATGAAATTGAATTCCTACCTGAAAAATATCAGTGATGTTGCTCTAGAAAAAATGTACATATAAGTAATTTCTCTAAAAAGTTGGAATTAAGATGGACTCGATCATACGTAGTGAACAAAAAAATATCCTTAAGGAAAACATTGCATTAAATAAGTTCGGTTTATGTTTGTCAATTCACAATCTCTTTACATAGCGACATGAATGATATGAATAATGACATAGGGTAAACCAATGAGAACATATATCTAATTATTTCTTTCAAATTTAGACTTACTATAAGTAAATATTCAATATAATGTATTTTTTTAGTATGATTATTGTTTACTGAACTATTATTTTTTTGATTTAGAAAATGGAGGAATGAAGAGGAACTGGGTTGACACGGTCACGACCCGTTCTTGGGGGATCGTGTAATAAAATCCCACAAGCCCACCTCCCAAATGCTAGGAGTTTGAGACTAGTGTTGAAGGTTTCAAATTGAATGTGGGAGGAATTTTCTAGAGTACCTATATGAACACACACAAAACCATGTCCAAAAGACAGAATGGTAAACATTTATCCTACAAAACAACTATATAGTAAAATAAAAAATGTAGGTCGAATGTATCAGAATCAGAACACAACAATTTTCAAACTGAAAACCAAAAAGTACAAGGAATCCCTAAAATTTTTTCGATGAAAACCACACATGATGGGTATGTGTAGAGTAGCTGATGGAAGCTATATAAGTACACCCTGCTATCCTCGTATCACATGACCCCACAGGGTCTGGGGCCACCATGTCCTCCCTCAAGGGAGTTGTTGTCTCCACTAGACACAACACATGCGGGTGAGGCCGCACAGCGGTGAGAAACAATAAACTCAATAGGGACCCTAAACCAACACGTAAAGACAACAATTATATCCACAATGAAAACCATGATTCACGATATATCACACAAGGTATAATCTAGGGTAGGAAAGTAGAACCATTAGTCACAACATTGAACACCTTGACTGCTACAGAACTCCTCATCCATGAGTTAGGTGGGCCTAAAGGGTTCAATAGAAGCTGCTTCCCAGAAACCATTGGAATGTTTTGGTACTCATCCCTAATGATTACAATGGGTATACTAGGTGACATAGAAATTACACCCCAATATGGGAATGTCATATCATAGAGCACATGCTTCCCACCTATGGCCTACTAATGTACTCCTCCTATCGACTATTATGGTTCTGTCAGGTCACACAGAAGCTTCTCCCCATTGTGGTTTTACTGGGTCACACTGAAACCGCTTCCCACTAGGCCATAGAATAAGATCCACACATGGTCATTCATTATCATCTTTTTGGTTTCACCCAGGCACACGGTTTCCAAATGTAGCACGCTTGATCTCAAGAGAACCACTCCTCAATCCATTTTTCAAATTTCAACATCCATGAATTCCACCATAGATTATTCTAAATTATCTATCTCGTCACTAGTTTTTCAACCCCACAAACGTCTCATCAATCGAATGCCACTTTCCCATGATTTTGAAATTTTTCCAAAAACATGTCAGTTTTTTCTGAGTCTGAGCCAACCTGTTCAGACCGATTTAACCCGACCCGACCCAGATAAGGGTCCACTAACTTGACCTGGGTCTTCCCACCCATCCTGAGTCCGCAGACCTGACATAGACTCAACCTAACTGGGGTTAGGTCAATTGGTCTGTAGGCCCTACCAACAATCTGCCCAATCCGCCTGGCTAGGATGCCGCTAGAAGCCACGTCTGGCACACCCACTCACCCCTCGGTTGACGCGGGGTCATTCCAACTAGCCCAGACACATGGAATGTATATCGTTGTTGCTCTGTGGCTGACTGGACTCCCATATTTGGTGAAAGAATGTGTGCCTCTAATGAACACGAACCATAATTGTAGGTTCCTCCACATATATGGATGAGAGCAGTGTCCCTGCCTCCATCCATAGCCCTAGCTGGGGATTCTCCCAAACATGTTGGAGGGATCTTTTATGGACCACCGAGTCTACACCGGTGGTTTGCTTTTCACACCGATTGTGTATTCATCCTTTCGGGGGTATCACCATCCCTATGGTGGATTTGAAACTATATTTCCACTCTTTAAAAAAATATTCTCCCATCAACGCACAAGATGTAGTGGGTTGCGACGTATTCGTGTCTTCCCACGCCATCTGTGTTAGAATTTTAAAATAGGAGAGGCTTGAGAATGATGTTCCATCATCAATAATCTAACACTGAAATGAAAATCCAATAAAACACCACCCTCCCTAAGGAATAGATGATCATTGGATCAACCTATTCATGGTTTGATCAAGGTTCATCATTTAGAATGATGAAAAGGGGAATCATAAACAAAAATAAACCATGATCTCGGAGAATTTTGATGCTGAAGAGGACTACCTGCCATGATTCAAGAAGTTAAAGGTGTTCATTGCATATCATCTCCATTCCTCATGGGGTGTAAAAGTTGGTAACATTCTAAAAACATTCATAATTCTTTGTTCGATAGAAAACACACTAGTTTTCCACCAGAGTATTTTCTTCCCTTTAAGCCTCATTTCACTAATGTGTTATTCTATAAAAAAGGAAACATTTCGTAGTGATTCTATTACACTGTGTCATTGTGTCATTATACTGATTCATTTATGAAACATCATAGAAGTTTCTATTCTTATAAATCATAATCACACTATACATTAATGATCAATTAATGTTCTTCTATTAAAAAAATTCATCATCTCTTTGTCGCCACACCACAACGCCACCGTCCTCCTCTCAATGGGTGAAGGAAAATAAAATAATTTATTTATTTTTTTATTTGTTTTGAATAATTTTAAAAATATAATTTCCATCTGACAATTTCCTATCAATGTTATGTTTTTTCAAGGAAAATCCCAACATTTTGATTTCAATAATTCCCTTATATTTTTTATTCGAACAATAATTCAATAGATATAAAAATCAGATTGCATGTTTACTTAAGAGACCAGAAGAAAGGTCAAAATTTATTTCCAGGCTCACTGGCCCTCCGAATCGTGTGTAGTAAGAGTGTGTGGTGTTGAAATAATTTCATATAATTCTGAAAAATAAGTTCTTGAATATTCTAAGACAATAAACTATCTCCACCTTAGGGATGTACATCCACGAAATCCAAAATAAGGGATAAACAAACAAATTGGGGTAATGAGAACAAATCTAAGCCTCACACTCCCATGTGTTATCCATGAGGTTTCTATGATTCCACTGAACACAAACTGGAGGAATCGACCATCCATGTAGGATGCTCTCCTGTCGATCCTCAATCTCCATCGGGAAATCCAAAAACATCACACCATCATCATTGTCCATATCTCATTAGTCGATAACGTGTGATGGATCACGCACGTACCTCTTCAAAAAAACATGTGGAAAACATATTGAACAAGGTGCATCTTTTGGGGAAGAGATAGGTGGTATTCCACCTCTCAATCTCTATTCAGAATCTGAAAAGGCCCGTTGATCCTCGGAGATAGCATGCCACCCTTTCTAAATCTCATCAATCCTCATCAGGGTGAGACTTGAAAGAACCATTGGTTTTCCTCATTAAAATTATATGGTATTTTCCTCCTATCATTATAGGATTTCTTCCTTCTCTGTATAGTCTTAATTCGCACTTGGATGATCTGCACCTTCCATGTGGAAGCTTGTAACAACATTGGAACCATGAGTGCAGACTCCCCTAGAACTGTACAATATAGAGGTGATCTGAATGGTCACCCTTACAATGCCTCAAATGGTTCCATGATAATCGCGGAGTGGTAGATGATATGTATGGAAACTACACCATTGGTATGTGGTTCTCTCAACTATGACCAAAATCAAGGACAGAATCATGAAGCATATCCTCCAAGGTTTTTATGGCCTGCTCCATCTCCCAATCTATTGGGGGTGAAACGTTGTACTCTAGATCAACTGAGTCTCATACACCTCCTACAACCCCTTCCACAACCCAGAGGTAATTCATACATCAGTGTCTGAGACGATTGTTGATTGATCCTTGTAAAGACTCACTATCTCCTAGACATAGAGGCATCCCAAGATCTCCATTGTTCTATGCTATTGGATGGATTGGAAGTGAGTTGACTTAGTGAGTCAGTCAATGATCACCCATAAAGAATCAGGGTCATTGGAAAACCATGGTAACCACATCAGGATGTATATTGGGAAACCATCCCACTTAAATTTTGGTACCTCAACTAGTTGTGCGAAGCCTTCTAGGACCTGTTTCTCGGCCTTCACCTAATGACATGTGAGGTATTGTGAATAAAACTCTACCATCACTTTCTTCACCCATGAACACCAGTACTGACGTTGTAGGTCCTAGTACATCTTTTCAACACTAGGATTTACCACCGAATGATATGTGTGGAAATATCTCAACAACTCCTCCTAAAACATCAATTTTATTACGATTATCCCTTTGAATAAAATGGTTTGGTCTTCACATATTGAAAATCCATTTGGAACATGTACTAAGGGTAATTGAGAAAGTTGGGCCTCAATGTCAAATATCCACAATATATGCCTCCCTAACTCACTGTAAGAGTGGAGGCGTGATAGTCATCAATTGAAGGTATGTTTCTCCATAATCATCCATGATGGTTATCAATGGTATGGCTAACTGTTTTGTCACTTCACATAGCTGTTTTAGACCAGAACACCTACTAAGGACATCTGCCACCATGTTCCCCTTCCCAAGAGTATATAATCAATCAAATCATAGTCCTAGACAAACTCCAGAAATCTAAAATATCCCTTGTTCAGGTTATTTTGTGAGAAGATATTCATGAGACTCTTGTTGTCAAAGGAGATGGTAAATCGTTCACCCATCAAGATGTGCTAGAACATATTCAATTAAAAGACAACTAATTCTAAATATAGGTCATGGTTCATGTATTTCTTCTCTTTCCTCCTCAACTACTATGAACCGTATGAGATCACTGCTTGCTCCCGTATCAAGACACAACCTAATCTGGTCCATGAATCACCCCAGAAGACTACACATCTAACACCATCTTCTAGTAATATCACGATAGGGGAACTCCTCAGTCTCTGCCATAGCTCCTAGAAACTATTATGCCACTTCTCCATCAATATTAATGGTTTTAAGCTATTTTTCAAATACCAAAAGTGTGCTTCTACTTAGAAAATTTTTATCACAAACCTCTGTTATTACCCTAAAAACCCCAAGGAACTCTTCACCTTAGTCATTCTACTGGGTGGCTCCCAAGTAGGAACTACCTCTATCATTTATTGATCCACTAAAACATCTGTCTCTAAGATGACATGTCAATAAAATTGGACCTCATGATTTCAAAACTGGCACATCAAGAGCTTTTTGTAAATTTGGTGCTCTCGGAGTGTATCCAGTACTATCTATAGGTGTGTATGATGCTCCTCCTCTGACGTCGAGTACACAAAAATGAGAGAAATGAAGTCCACCGTGATATGATCGAGGTAAGGCTGGATGATCATATTCAGGAGTACCATGAACACTTCATGGGACTTGGTCATACTGAAAAGAATCACCAAAAACTCATTGTGGCCATACTAACATCTAAAGGCTCTCTTTGCTACGTCCTCATCCCATACCCGAAGTTGATGATAGCCTGATTTGGGGTATCTCTTTTAGAACCAGCTCAATCCCTTTTTCTGGTCTAAGAGGTCATCAATCCTCATCAATTGATACTTGTTCATCACAGTCACCTAGTTCAGGCACCAGAAGTCCACATTTAGCCTTAAGATCCCTTCTTAATTCTTGGAAAAAGTCACTAGGGCTGCCCATGGTTAAGCATCAGGCCTTACGAACCACTTATCCTATATGTCCTCCATATGTACCCTCAATTAACAGAGCTTTGTGGGGGCCATCTGATATGCCGACGAGGCTATCAGTACAGTTTTGAAGTACAGATCGATGAAAAAGTCAACCTCCCTACAATGAGTTAATCCAAAAATATCCTTACGAAATACATGTTGATACTCATCCAACCCAACATGAAAGCTCTGATTCCTCTCATCCACAAAAATTATGGTGACGATATGTAACTGGTGATTCATCGGCTACACCATCCTCGGAGAAATTACTTATTGTGATGTAAAAGTTCCCTTCTTTCCGGTGAAGGAAAACCAGGTCCCATCCTCTCAGACATATCTCACATTTTACCTAAAACAGTCGATCAAAGCATGGACTATAGATAAGTCACCCATACCCAATATAACATCATAAGGAATCCATACAGCTATTAAGAAATACCAATAATAGATCTTGCCTCCTAGAGTAAGCTCACACTATCAACACCTATGTGTAACTGTCGAATACCCTCCCTTAGGAGTCTTTATTCGAAATGATCGAGATAACATCTCCAATGGAATCTCCAAACCTTGAACGAGGTTCATGGAAACGAAAGAGTGACTGGAACCTATGTATATATGAACTATATCTATTGTGGAGAAGACACATATCATACCTCTAATCATCTCTGGTGAACCGTGTTCGTTGGCCTCTATCACGTGAAGCTAGCCTCGCCCCTGTCTTCCATCTCCTTGAGCCTATAGTGGACCACAAAGGGGTGATGGTGGTTGCATCTCGAACTGTCTTCCACCTCATGCCACTCGACCTCTTCCCAGACCATGTTTATCACCATGTGGACCTCCTTGATCAATCTTCTACATCTATCATAGAGGTCCATCAACCGTCTACTGATCGTATGTGTGGCGGGTCGAGCAGTCAAAATCCAATTTTTCCCTGCCCACTGCACGTGACGCAAATCCTGGTTCCGTGGTGAATATCTCTACACTAGGACCCCAAAACCACCTACCCCAAGTCCTGAGGTCATCCCCTAAATGATATAACCTCCTTGTCAACCCTCGTCTATTGCATAATGCTCACCATTGAAGACTATATCGCCTAAGGTCTTCTGGTGGCTCCAGCAATCGTTTACTACTCTACTGGGAATCTCTCTACAAGGAGGGATCTCTCAAGTACTCCAACATGAGTGGGGATACTAAGGGACACCATGGATTCACAGATCTCCCATTTGAGACCCTGCTCAATGGTCTAGAAACATATGAAAGGGTCTCATACCATGTTTTTGGAGTAGCAATATAGGATTGTAAAAATCATAGAGTACTAAACCTCCGACATGATGTGATGTTGTAGGTGAAGAATCAAATAAATGCACACCAAGTGCGAGGTATTGGGGAGGAACTGATCCCAATAAATTTGATCAAATTCAACAAAATAGAGGATTACCTCTGCATGAGTCTGAGTCATTAGGCCAAACCATTTCCATACAGAGCCTAGAAGAAGTCTCACAACTAAGATCACCATTTGATCAAGTAGAATCCTAATAATGCTTAAGAACCACATCACCCTCTCTAACTATTCTTCAGTGGATAGAGGTTCATTCTCTCCTATGAACCAAGGAGCTCTCTGTATCTATAAATCATGCATGTGAGCCTTTGCATGTCCTCTACTGGTAATGCTGGTAGTAACTACTAATCAACTTGTAGTGGTAACGCTGGTGCACCACACGGTGGGGCCATATCTGGCACTAGTCCCTAAACCAATGCCACATCTCTAGGCATGTTTTATTCACTATCACACATTGTAATCCTAGATGGAAGTCCATGTAGTGGTATCCTGATATAGTTAACGATGTACCGAAATTAATAGATTATACTTGATGAGTTTACTGTAATTTAAGAAGAACATTAGGAAACAGTCAATTTATATATGATTCATGATACCAGGGTTTTTATATATAGGGAAGAAAAGAAGAATTTGAGGTCTGGGTGTATGGATATATCAGATGCCACACCATCACTAGATTCCCCAAATTTGAAATTCAAACTCGAAACATTTAAAATTGTTTCCTAAAAACAAAAAAAAACTGAATCTTAGTATTTGAGGTAGAACAGATGGCATCTCATACAACTTTGTTAGGACCCGTCCCCCGAGTCCCATGCCATGACATTACCCAATCCTTCCTCTTGAAGGCCAAGGGTTTTCGACTTGCACTGAAGGCATTATCCTACAAATGGGAGTAATTTTCCCGCGTTGTAGTACACAAACACACACAACCATGTACCAATGCTAGAAAGGTAAACATTCATCTCATAAAACTACAACTGAGTAAAATTATAAACTATAGGCCAAATTGGGAAACACAAAAACCCAAGAAAAGATGAAAAGAAAATAAAAATGTATAAGGATAACATAAAAGTCAACTGCTGAAAATCTCAGATGATGGTTATGTGTTGAATAGCTGTTAGAAGACTTAGAACTA
Source organism: Viscum album (assembly GCA_963277665.1). Lineage (NCBI taxonomy): Eukaryota > Viridiplantae > Streptophyta > Magnoliopsida > Santalales > Viscaceae > Viscum > Viscum album. The sequence continues at coordinate 1,991,917,070 of OY728150.1, read as the reverse complement.
CACCCTCCCTACCTGGTCTCACAAGACACCACCATGTCCTAGTCCACTAAGTACTCATTCAAGGCAGTAGTCATCTACATCCAATACAACATTTGAAAGTGAATCCCAAGTAGGGGTGAGTAATAATATACCCAGTAGGGACCCCATAACAAAAAAGGAATGTTCAAAAATACATCCCCAATGAAAACAACGAAGGATGAAAACTGACACAAGATAAAATCTAGAGAAGGAAAGCAGAACCATTAGTCACATCGTCGAACACCTCAGACTCTAGTGAACACCTCCTTAATGAGTATAGTGGAAATGATGAGTCACAGAGAAGCAGCTTCACACAAACCATAGGATCTATTGTGGTACTCTTGCCTAATAAGTACCATGGGTATGCTGGATCACACAAAATCCTCTCCCTACCATGGGCATGCTAGTTCAAACAGATGTAGTTTCCCACCTATGGCCAACTAAGGTAATCCTACTATCAAGAATAGTGGGTCTACTGGGTCATAGAGAAGCCCCTCCACACCGTGGGCCTACCAAGTCACACAGAAGCCACTTCCAACTGCTCCATATTATGCAATCAACACAGGGTCGCTCTTCAGCAGTCCTCAGGTCTCAAACAACCGTAGGGTTTCCACATTTATCTCACTTGATCTCAGGAGAACTAGTACACAAGACATTCATTGATTATTAAAATCCTGATAATATATGAAGAGTATTCCAAATGTTCTGTCTCATCATGGGGGTTCCAAAACCACAACAAGATCGGTAATCTGATGCTCAATTTGCATGATATTTATGTTTTTCTAAAAAGGGGCCGGTTGGGTCAGGGTCTGGTCCAACCACACCTATCGCAAGGTCAACCAACCTGAACCAGGTCTGCATACCTGACCTGGACCCAGCCCGACCAGATTCCAACTCTTTATTTCATGGATCCAGCCCAACATAGTATATCTGACCTACACCCTGCTCGGTCTGCATGGCTAGGATGCGGCTGGAAGTAGCGTCCGACACCCTCGCTCACCCCGCGGTCGATGTAGGGAAATTACCTCCATCCCAGATGTACGACATGCCTAGGGTTGTCTCTACATGGAAAGATACTGTGGGCCACATCTCTAACGCCATCCTTTGGCTCTCCCCAGCACGTTGTTGCTACGCATCGCCTCTAGCCAGTGACTGATATCCACCCCAACATGTCGATGGGCTCTTCCACTAATATCTGGGTTCATATGGGTGGTCTGTTCATCACACAGACTACACCTTCAGCCTACGTGGGGTATCTCATTCACATTTAAGTCCCTGAAATTGACATTCCACCATTTAAAACATTTTCCAACCAAGAACGCAAAATAACGAGGGGGCCAGGTCTTGTTTGGCTTGGCCGGCACTCTCCAAGTTAGATATTTAAAATTATGGTGGCTTGGAAATGATGTTCTATAAACAATAATGTTACCCTAAATAGAAAATTCCAAGAAACATCACCCTCTGGCATGAATGGATGATCCATGGATCAACATGTTCATGGGGTGATCGAGGTTCATTATTTAGAATGAGTAACTCAGAAAATATAATGAAAAATAACCCATACCTCAATGTAGTTTGACATTGAAACAGTCTTCCCGCCATGATTCAAGAAGTAAAAGGAATTTGTTGCCTCATAAATCTATTCCTTGAGGTGTTTCAATGTTATTAATGTTCCACCAGCATTCGTCGTTATTATTTGGAGAGAAAACATGTTGGCGGTTCATCAGAGAGTTATTTGATGTTTAACTCGAAATTCTATAATGTTTTATTCTGTAAAAATAAAACACATCACAACCATAATGTTATGATGTGATGTTGTATCATTACAGTTCATTGAAAACATCGTTATGCTTTACATTATAGAGCCATTAAGGTGCTTCATTGAATTCTCCTCATCGTCACATCATCGCCAAACCATGGGGCTATTGTCCACCTCTCAACTTTGTGAAGGAAAATGAAATAACTCTTTTAGGTTATTTTATTATTTCTTATAATGTCCCAAAAATAACTTTTCCTTTCAACCCATTCCTGTCGTAGTTAATTCCATTCTCGGAGAATGAAAGTGTTTTGAGATCAATGATGCAATCAGATTTTAGACCATAGAACCAGTTAAAAAGTTAGAAAAACCCACTCACACGGTTACTTTTGAAAACATAAAAAATGAACAAAATTAATTTCCTGGCTCACTAAGCTTCTGAATCACTCTCCGTTAGAGTGTGTGGTCTTGAAATAATTCCATATATTAAAAAAAAAATTCCATAAATTTCAATATATTATATACATTAAATGTGATGGATAATATTTTGTTTAAAAATAAATTAGACAATAACTAGTGTAAAGTATTTTGTAAAGATTCTAAATCATATATCATGATATATGAAAAAAAACAAACACGATAACAAAATCTCAAACAAAAAAATGAATAGAAGGACAGAGTTCATTCATAGTTTTGGTGGTGGAAACCAAATATGAATGAATAACCAATTCCATATATCCTATGAATGTCTGAATAATTACTCAATGGAATGTTTCATAGGAATTTGAACATGTTTTAGGTGTAAATAAAAATCTAATACAGGAAAAACAATAATGAATTAAAATTAAATGAATAAATAAAATAATATATGCGAATATTTTTCCTCCAATAGACTTATTAGTGGATGGATATATTAAATGCATCATATATTAGATTTATGAATTTCATCATCCTAAAGGGAAATCTCAAGAACAATATCAGAAAGGATATATGGGTAATGGTTTTTCCATTTATAAATTAGAGGCAAAAATTAAAATGACATAGGAATGGGTACCTAAGATATATGATGATGAAGACAAGTTAATGGTTTAAGAATAAAGATAAAGGATTGATGTGTTTATGTTTTTTAATTTATTAATTATTTTATGTGAATAATAAAATATATAAAAGGAATGTACAAAAGATGTTTCTCTTAAGGATTTAAATGAATATGTTTAATAATACCCATGAACTAGAAATTTGATTTAATGGGAATGTTATAGTTTAATTAAAACATCAGATTAAGGGAGGATATCCATTTTATATATTCTGAATGTGGTGATAATTAGGATAATATATAGAGACAGTGGATATGAATAAATATAATTTGATATTATTGAGGAATTTAAAATTGAGTAACGTTTTGTGGAAAAATTAATTTATTTCCTCATTATTGGAGATTAGAAAATTATATAATTTCTGCCATATATTCAATAATATGTGGTTTAATTTATGAAAAATGAAAGAATGCATGTTTTCATTATGGTTTTATGGTAATTCTATTTGTTAACATGTTTTAATGAATCATATGATCAATGTAATGAAATATTTTTTATTGGAATTTATAGGTACTTTATATTGTTTTCATGTTTAATGACAATTATATTTAGGAAATTTATATACCTTATTTCTAAATTTTTCAATTTAATTTTTTAGTAGGACATCAAGGAACCATAAGGATGCCTATTGATGAAATTGACTATGTTAATCATTTCATGTTATTGGATAACCTATTAAATCAATGATATTTTTTATAACAATAATATGATTAATGATTGGATTATTATCATTTTATGTAACAGTTCATCTATTGGTTGTTCAGACATAAAATTTAATCTTAATTTCTTAATGTAAGAGATGATGTGTAAATTGATCACAGTATAACCAATGAATGAGATTGTAATTATGAAATTGAATGGGATAAAGTATGTATATTTTAAAAAAAACCCTGACATTATAAACAGTGTTTTGAATAATATATTATCATATTATCATCACTTATGATGATATAAATGAACTTTTTCACACATCTTTGGATTAATGTTCTATATTGATTTTCAAATGATTTTTCACATTCTTGTGATCAACAATCACTAAAACTCTAAATAATTATATAGATATTAATGTTTTATTCGATGTAAAAATATAAAAATGGAACTTATGTAATCTTATATAGAATCATATATTGTGTTATTTCTTATGACCCACATGATATCCTTTCTCTCTTTCTAAGAGGTGGTTTTATAACCTTCTTTACAATGTCTATTTTCCACAAATAGATTTTCATGTGTTCAACCCATATTTATAGAGCACTTGTTCAAATATCAAAGGAAAAATTTATTAATGTGTTTTATTGTAAGTGACCATGATTTTATATTAAATATAACGTTTTGAAATGTATTTAATATTTTTATGTCTTTTATTACATGCAAAAACGAGTTTAACTAAAATGTGACATTCAATTAAAATATAAATTTTTATATGATAGCTATGAGAAAGTTGTTTGAATAGATTGCACGAATATGATTAAATAAATTATGAATATGTATTGTTAATTTTAGTTTATAAAAGTACTTATTTGGAGACTATTTATTTATAAATAATAATAAAAAACCTTTTTAAAAAAGGGAATATTTTCCGAATTTTTTTTTGTGCCTAAACTCCTTTTACCATAATATATTAAAAGACTTTAATTCTTGAATTATATTAATGAAATTTATATATTAGATATACAATATATCTTTTAACAATAATCTTATGCGTTGTTTAGACAATATAAAATTACATCCAATCACACATTAAAATCCCATTATTACCTAAAAGGAATTTTTATCACATTTTCATCCATTATATTAAAATTAATTATTGAAAAATATAGAAAATTCATTTTTAAAAATAAATTAACTTTATAAATAATTATTTTAAATTTATATTAGGTATTTTTTTGAGTTCTTATGAGAAGAATAAAATTTCTACGAATAATGAAAAATAATGGTTTATATTAAGAATTGTTATTTATTTTAAATAAATTAATAAAATATGATGGTTTTAGAAGTAAATTAAATTTAATTATATTTTTTTAATAAATATTATGTTATTGTAATTTATTTTTTGTTGAATTTTTATATAAATACTTGTTAAACAAAAAACAATTTCTCTTTGGAAGACCTTTTTTTCACCTCATACACATGGTTAATAAGGATTTTTTTAACTCTTATATAAAGGGAATTTGAAAAAATGTATTCAATATATGGAATCAGAATTATTTATGCCACATATTAAGAATATTTTATTTACCTTATTATATATTAAATACATGGAAATTTATTTACCTCGATTAAGGTGAAAATGGGTTCACCAGGTTATTACACTAAGAATATATATGATTAAATAACATTGAATCCTATTATAAACCCATTTAATAGAAATTTCATGACCTTATCACATTTATTTTGTAATAATGGAGGATAGTTGTGCTTTTGGGTTGTCAATAAGATGATGAAACCTTTCCTATTTCAAAAAATACAATTTCAGTACTCACCTCACTTACCAAAAGAAACCCTCATCATATCATTTTCACAAATCTAGAAACCATTGGTTCTGCTAATTAATAATAAAATCACATAATAAAACCTTATATATTTCCATATCCCTATTTTTTTAGAAATCCAACCTATGAATTTTTTTTATAACTAAAAAATGTTTATTGAAGAAGATGTAACGTCCATAACCGACCATTTCAATTCATTTCTTCATCATAATACTAAAGTTGTTATTAAAACATGATGATATAATATTCTAACTATTTTAAATATATTTTAATTCAATTATTTATATTTTATATCTTAGAAAATTCTTTTCTAACATCATACGTTTTACGAAATCATCTTTCTTGTGTAAAATATCGCACCACCAACCGATGTTATTCATTATTTTAACCGACTCTCATTGGTGGATATAATTATTTTTTTAATGTTAATATATTTTATTTATGATATTATTATACATATGTAATTAAAATTCATTATATAATTACATAAATCCAAAACCAATGGGAATATAATTATACTGCTCATGTGGAAGCCAGACTATGACTTCAAGAACTAATGTGGTGTTTTATTCATTTATGATTTACATGGATGATAAAAATTTTATATTAAATTAATATTTATTGTAGCTTTTAAAAAATTATTTTTTTATAATTATTTTTTCACATATATCATTTTACATCCTATTCGGTGGGGGATATGAATACATCATTCTTGTGTTTGGCCAACTACTACCTCGAAAAGTGATGGGAATTGTTTTTGACTAACACATTTCATGGAATGTAAATTCGGAAAATTTAATGAATATAGGTGATATAAATGACATAAAATAATAATATATAATTTAATTATATTATATAAATATCATTCATTTAATTTTTTGAGAAAATGGAAAATCTATTCATGTTTTTGTACGACCCACCATCTCGATGAACAACGAATTTATATTTCAATCTCTAAATTTTATAAATTATTCTGAATAAATATATAATGAATATATTTATTAAATAAACTTCGTTAAAATTATTGATATTATTTATCCATGATGAAATTTATAGGACCAAAAATAACAAATCAAATCATACATGAGAATCTGAGAAGTTATTTTGTAAATAATTAATTTAACCATGAATTAAATACAAATCAGTAATATAAGGTCATTATTATACAAGATGTGATTTTATTTAATATATTTATAATATATATATATATATATTAACGAATTTTTTAATTTTTAATATGGAATTTGATACCTAAGGTTCATGATTCACTTCTCCCATTTTACTTTTGTGCGACACATACCATATTCACCACCTATTTCTTCAATATGGTATATATAATTATGATGGATAATTTTTTATGATTATACCAAATATTAGTTTTTTATAAAATCTACTTGTCCATATATCCTTTAGAGTTTTTACAGTATAACAATTTCTTATCTAGTATGGGATTTTCTTCACAACATTCTTATTTGATATATATGTCATCTTATCAACCTATGTTATTTTATGAGGCCTGTATACAGCCCCATTGACATGTAATATAATTAATTAATTTATTTCATTTATATTTCATGATTAATTTAATTTTAATCTTACATGGGAATTATGAATTAGTGTTACCATATTGTAAATGGTTTTCTTGTACAATCTCATCGTTCATAGAGATTATTTTTTATTATGATTACAACGATGAAATCAAATGATACTTCCCTAAAAACTAATAAAATTTATTCTCAACTAGTTTTGTCATGTTATTTAAAATTTTCTCAAAATTTTACTCCCTTTATGCACTATAGTATTCAAAAGAAATCTTTATTGATACAATCATCATTATTTCAATGATTTTTCAAAACCATTTTTCTTCCAAAATGATGTTTTCTATAAATATTTTCAAATAATATTTTATCATATTTCAATTGTTTTATTAGAAATTTTTTTAAATTTTATGGATGTTACAATTTTTTTGAATAAAATATTCTTGTATTTTTTAAAATAGGGATCATATAGAATTTAATAAAATTTGGAAAAGAATAATTATTTTTTATCTCTATGGAATGAATGTTATTTCTCGTGTTCATGAATAGTCAATGATTTAAATGATTCATTATATGATTCCAATTTGATTTTTAACGGGATGTATTTTGATTTTTTTTTAAATTTTTAGCGTCAAAAATACAATTTTAATGTGAAACGTGAAATTTTCTTATGAATTTTTACATTTGATCTTTCAAAATAATTTCGTTAAATGCTGACATCCTTTTATGTCACTTGTTATTTCATGAGGATTTGATTCGATGATATAATTATTTTTTTTGAATGGGTTTTCAGGATGATAATAAGGTTATGAAACCCATTTCTTTTTGTTGGGTTATATATTGATAAAATCCTTATGAATCCAATTTTTTTAATGGGAAATAATTTGATGAAATTTTGAAAATATTATGAAAATTGTTTCTTTTATACTAGATATTTACAAGGGAAATTTTTATAAAACCCATTTCATTTCTGGGGTTCTAATGTTATTAATGTTTTCTGATTTTTGGGAATATATATGTATTATTTTCAATGTGTGATGGTTAGGACATATATCTTCTTATAGTATATTGGTAAATGATTGATGTCTCATGAGATAAATTGGAAACAATTGTGAGTGAACACAATTTTGAAAGGGACTATGTCCACTATGCTTATCTTTGGAGTGAAACATAACTACTACGGTGGTTTTGGGAGTGAACAAATTCCACTATAACAATCAAGGGAAAAATATTTTTACTACCAATGAAATTAATTTATATTCCTTAGTTTATGCCATAAATATATTCAATCTAAACCTGTTATATACTCATGGTTGATGATCTTTTATAACATTATGAATCATCTCATATTAACTTTTAGTAGTTATAAAATGTCTCAGGTTTATGATCTATTATATAAAGGGTTTGTTTTTTTAATGTTATTATAATGTGGACATACCTATATTCACATAATGTATTGATATCTCCATAGTTTACCCATACTGTGAATCTAATATAACCCATTCATATATTTCCATTCTCCAGGTTATTATGAAAGGTATTACATATGATATGTCTAAGATGGGTGATATCATGGAAGGGTAGAGTGGAATATGGAATATCTCAGTGATGGACCAATTTTTTTATGTTTCCAGGTTTCAAGAGGCAGTAGACCTAAAAAATTCCGGAGAAGATGATTATTTTATTTAATTTATATTCATCTATTATGATTTAATATTTAACTATGTGGCGTTTAGGTCATTAAATAATATGTTTATGATACAAATAAATTATTATAAATGGATTCATATATGGATTTTAGAATACATCATAGTAAGATAATATTATATGGGAATTCTATAATATTAATATGATGATCACAACATACAATGAATTCTATAAATATTGAATAATAATGAATTGAAAAGTTTTAATGGTTGTTCCATATTGAATTTACATATATGTTTGATATGAAACACCAATATTCTACTATGTGATGAAATCCTATTAATGAATCATTCATGTATTTTATGTATGTACTGGATCTTTGTCAGATATATTAGATATTGGGTGTTTTATATATCCTCATGTATTAAATGACATCAATCAGTGAAATTTGATAAATCATAAAATACTATTGAATCCTGGTCAATTATGTAGTCATTAAAATATAATTCAGTAGAACACTTATGAAATTATTTTCCTTATATATATCTAAAGGGAATTATGATAAAATCCAAAGTGATTATCTCTCATTTTCATTTTATAATATATAATGGTTTCATTATCCTATTATTCTTTTAAAATTTCATCATTCCATGTTGGGATTTAGGGAAATTTAATATATATTGAAAAATCAATTTCTCTATAGTATTCAACTATAAGATATATGGGATATCTCACTTCATAATTTTTCATACACTGCTGACAGAGAAATATGATATTTGAAAATTATTTAATAATAGTTATTAAATTTCATCATAAAAGTTGTACACAATAATATCCAAAATTTTTTTTACTCCAAGGTTTTCAAAATTAATATTTAGAACATTATCATTACTCATAACATCCACCTTATCATATATTGATATCAAACCATTGTAATAGCTTAATAATAATGAAGATAGATAGTTGGGTTTTAATTGGTGAAAGGGAGGATTTTATATGTTATTTTATGATTCCTATGTTTATAACATACTTATACAAGATTATTATATCCCTTGAGATCCCCATTATATATAATATATGGCGATATTTTCTACATAGTTCATCTTCAGTTGTACCCAAATTTATTCGATGATAAAGAATTGAATAGTCATAGACTTAGATCATATTGAATGATCATCACCTATGCAACATGAATCATTTTTGTGTAAACAAATAAATTATTAATTTATAATCAATATAAATTTCCTCTTTCATACTGCATATACAATTCCATTAAATCCACACTTAAAAAATTATTATTTTTAGCTCCAAAACACATTTCTTTTAATTCTGCAAACAACCCCAACCATTATAGCATAGGGTCGATGGTTAAATTATAATGTTTTCACCAATACATGTGATAACATCCTTAAGTACGAAATTATATTGTATTCATGATGAACTATAAATATTCACGAATATCACCTTAAATTTGTCAATATAAAATAAATCATTTTATTTTATTTAAGAACATTATTAATCCCAATAAAATAGCCTTTAATATCATCATAGTGCACATTGTTGAATCCTAGTGAATAGAAACCATATAATTTATTGATATCATATGATTATTATTGTAATTCGTACAATATAAGATATCATATCATAATTAAGACATTAATAATATGGAATGAAAAAATAATGATCAAATAATTCCATATAAATAATCACTTGATTTAAAACCATATCTATAGATATTACAACAATTTAAAAAATCTCATGGCCATCAATAACTAATTTCATAATATGGGAATCTATAATTCTAGATGTCTTAAACTTACCATCAAGGACATGTCCCAAAAATATTAGATAAATAGCTAAACCTATGACAAATACCTGAACACGTTGTCTAATGAGATCTATCTATGGATATAGGGCCAATACTATTTTTTACCTCACCGAAAAAAAATTATTCAAATGAAATAATTATATGAATATCTAATATAATATAATCAGTAAGAATTAATATTTTATAATTTTCCTTTTTGGTTTAACCATAATATATAGTATAAATACATTCCAAATTCAAAATTATCATTAAATATTAATAAAATTATAGTAAATGAATTTATTATATTATATCATCAGTAATGTATAAGATTAATCAAAGGATGTTTTCATAGAAGAAAATAGTTTGAAAATATCATTGGAACAACTCTTTAGGAAAATATATATTTATTTTTCAAATAAATATTTATATTATAACAATTACCATAATTATATGTTTACAATATCAATTAAAATTAACCATGGAATCACAAAAATGGATATTCAAAAAAAAATATTATCAATTATGGTGGGAAAAATCATTTTTATAGTGTTTTTTAAAAACATATTGCATTCAATCCTTTTGTGTTAATTACATCAGTGAGATAAAATGAAGAATATACCAGTTTAAAATTTTTTATTGAAATTATAAATTACTAAAAATAACATTAATAAATATTTGGATACTATTTCATATATTCTTGAAAATATTTTAATGTAAATTTGGAATTTGAGGAAAAATATTCCTAATAAAATACAATAACCAAGTTAGTTAACATTAAAAACATCCATTCTTTATTTTTATTACTTATGGAGAGTAAAATGAATGTATAAAATAAAATTTATTTAGAGAATAAAATAATTTATATATAAGATCAAAATGAATTATAATTCATCCAATAAAAAAATTAAACATAAACAATCCATGATATGGATGAGATTGTGAAATAATCTCGGCCACATGTCTAACATGGTTAATAACTTTTTATAATTTCATGTATAATAAAAATTAATATATCATAATTATTTAACATATCAACATACATATTTATAATGTCGTAAATTATTTAATTATAATATTTAAACAAGTATTTATTCCTTTTAATGTCCTTGATTTCTATTTTTATTTTTTTCATGTTTTCATGTTTTATTGATTATGTAGTTTATTTTATTGCATCATTATCATGGTTCCATTATCTCTACAACATAAATGATGATATTAATATTATATATATCACTTATTAACATATTTATAATCGTCCATTAATGATATCTAACTGAAATGAATTATGTCACATCATGGAGGATGTAGTGAAAATGTATACATGAATGACATTATAATTTTTCAATGGGTGTAAGAGAAAGAAAAAATTATAGAATATAGTTAAATATAAATAATTTATTAAAAAATATCAATTATTTTTATTACAATAATTTTTATTAACACATATATAATGTAGTGAAGATAAATTAATTATAAGTCTACATAGAGGCCACAACACATATGTACAGAAGAACAATATATTCATTTTTATAAGATGTAAAATAGGTGGAAAATTGTTTTCCCAAAACCTTAAGAACATCTATGTATAGTTATTAAACCACTATAATTATATTTGTATGGTTAACAAATTAATTTAATTATAATTATTAATAATCATTAAATAGTCAGTAAGGATGGTTACATCTTCTTAGAGATAACTCATTTGGTTTACAATATAAAACATAAAAGATTCGAAATAAGAGAAAAATGGGATATATATATAAATGATAGGGAATATGTGATGGTAATTTAGAAATAATTGGTTGGTAAAAATTATAAAAATACTTTTGGATAAGGTAGGATAGGATCACACCTTTTAAAATTGATGTATAGGACAAACAAGGTATTACATAAAATGTCTTCATAAAATTAATGATTTTATCGAGTATAACTATTCAAAAATAATAATTATTCAAATAAATATAATATAAGTTTAAACTATCTTCATAAAATAATAATTTTACATGTTTATGGTGAATTAATACTCTTATCATTGAGTTTAACACCCTATAAAACCATTCCACAATTATATTTTGTAACAAATTTTTTCTATTTTTATTTTTCATTATTACAAGAAAATTAAAATTACATTATTAAATATCGTTAATAATTAATATTTAGAATATTTATTCCACATTACATTTTTCTATTGGTAAATTTCTAGAAATTTGTTTTTACATAAATTCACAATAACTAGTGAAATCCATTTATAAAATTATGTCACTTTGAAGCATAAAAAAGCACTTTAATATAAAATAATATATAATGTCTCTTCTAATGAATATAATTGTAATATGTGAAATAAAATAAAAACAATTTTTCTTTTAAATAAAATAAAAAATTAAGGATTTTTATTATATACATGATTAATGTAAAATAATAATAAATGTTTTAATTTGAATTAAAATACGATTTTGACATACAGAACATCAGGAATATTTTTATATGATAAACATTTTAATTTTATGTTAACTATATTACATATTAAATATATATTTAATATAAAAAAAATAACATAGAAATTTATTTTTTAAAATATAACATTATAAATCCATAGAATTGAAAAGATTTTATTGTCCTTATTTTTCACTATTCACCTAGAAGACAACTATTTTTGAACAAATTAAAATAATATTTATACAATATGTTTGACCTTATGTATCAAAAATTCAATTAATTTTTTAAATTCTATTTAAAAAGTTTGATAATTTATTTATTAGCTACATTCTTGTATAATGATATGTTCATTACAGAATTGATTCTCTATAAAGAAAAAGAAAACAAATAATATTTAAATCTCATATAATACATTATTAACCACTTCTAAAAAAATTATACAATACCACAACATGAACATATCTAGTTACTATTTCATCATAACTTTATCAGGTTCCCAAATAACTACATCAATCATATGGTTTTCTATTATACCTTAAACAACTGAGTCCTTTCATTCAATGGATGGTATTCTCTAGTGTAAGAAATCATCCTAGGATCTAAATAAAATAAAAATTTAGATCTAAATAAATTTAATCATTTGTGAGAACATTTTTTGGGTATAGCATGTATATAATTAATAAATATTTATTAGACACATCATGACCTTTAGAGAGGGCCTATGCAATTTCAAATTGGACGGATACAACACCAATTTATTCCAGTATTTAATGATGAATCATGTAACTAAAAAAAGTTTTTATGTCTATTGAACCCTATAAAACCTCTTTAGGGATATACCATAATGAAAACATGATCATCAATATGAAAATCATGATCATTAATTTTAATTTTACATTTTACATTTTTATTCTTTTATCATCAATTATTTAACTCTAAATAGAATTAACTGTAATTATTATCTCATCCGAGAGATCTGGGCCTACAAACTACCTTTCACCAACTCACCAAACAAATTAGTGTATGAAAAATCATTCAACATAATTTTTCATATAGTTCCATTTTAATTATTTAATTAAATCCAAATAATTTTAAATTTAATCCAAGGATAAATAAAGACAGCACATATAATTAAATTCAGTCAAGAATAAAATGAAAATATAAAAATAATTTTAATAGTCCATTTAGACTCCAATCTGTTATGTTAAAATATGTGGTGCTATAATTTTTCTTACTCTCATGATACATAGGAATATTCTTCTATTATTACATCTTACACCACATATTTTGTTTGGTTATAATCCAAATATGTGAATGGCGATGTCTAAATAGATTGTTAATAACGAATAATGAAAATAAATTAACGTATAAATCTCCAGATATAAAGAGTATATTTATGAACATGGTAAGGTGGTCAATATAACTAATGTTGAATTATTTTTTATTGTAGTATTTTTATATACAATGAAAAATTATATTCTAATATCATCCCATATACACATTAGAATATATAGATGTATTAGGAATCCTTTAGGATATTTTCTTATAGACATTACTTATTGAGAAACAAAGCATCATGATACATAGTAAGTAATTTCACATTTCATATTATCCCACTAAAAATGATACCTCAAATACTAATACATTGAGGGGAATGAAATGATTATAATTAAATTAATCTAATATTTTTTGTTTGATAAATCTCTTATCATCTTTGGTATATATATAATGCTTTAATTCTTTTTGATTTTCAGCACACATTATTAATTAACATAATCTGATAGGTTACCATCATTATCTTATTTAATTGTATTTCTTAGTATCATATTAATTTTATATTAAAATATTATATTCTATTATGGAGATAATTAAGAAATCAATTGGAAAAGGAATAATTTTTCCCTTACCAAATAATTTTAACAACCACCTTTACCATGTTCTAAAATATGGAATCATTTTTAATCCACATCGTAGTAATAACTCAAAGATATTTCATAATCAATTATGTTCCTACCGTAGTATCCTTCAGGTGGTTTTATTGTTTTGAGATATCAAATCCGCTAGCAGTAATATATATATTGAAAAATGTTGAGCTATTTTTATTAGAATATGTATATCTATCTTTTATTCTTCATATATTTATCAAATTTTACACCACAGAGAAATAATTTCCATTTAATCAAGTAACAAATAATCACTACCAACTAAATATTATGTGGTTTTAAGTTCTATTCATCTATCATTATGTTCTTTGATATATAAAAAATAAAATTATATTTTTTCATAAGGATACTTCAATTTTAATTCACTTACATGTCACTATATATATCAAATACATCACATCAAAATGGAAATTTCAACTCTAAAATATTGAAGAACCTCATATTTAATTCAACAAATCATTTTCAATATTCCACTATAAGGAAAAAATTATACCCTTTATATGTCATAATTGTTAATGTGTTTTCTAATTACGTAAATATTTGGAAAATATATTTTATTTTAACTATATAATCTAAGGAACATAAATATATCAGTACAGCTTTTTGGTATATGAATTACAATTATTTCCTTTTCCTTTATTGGATAAAATTTTAATCCATCTATAGAGGAAATAATGTCTGGAAAATGTACATGAAGATGAAAAAAATCAGGCTTTATAAATTTTTCATTTAAGCAATTTTCTCTGTGATTATCATGAGTGAATCATATATTCCTATTTATATCTTCTTAACTTTTGGAGCATACATAGATATCATCAATAAAAATAATAATATTATAATGTTATTATATAGAAACATTGTTAATAAGATCAATAAAAACAATTGGTGCATTATTTATTCATTATGGAATTACAATAAACTTATAATTTCCATACATCATACGAAGTGTTTTCATAATAATATCTTAAATCTATATTCACAGTAGATGATAACCTAAAAATTGAATCAATGAAAAATATTTATCATCATAAATATCATTAATAAGGTCACCAATACAATGTGGAGGATATTTTTTAAACATGGTAATGGAATTTATATCCTATAAGTAATTTAAAAGCCACATAGATAGATAATTTGTTATTCAAAAAATGTATATGAGCTCTAACATAGACCTTCTATAGGGACGCATTGTTAATTAATATTCCATAGGAATGATATCAATAAAAAATCATATGTCTATAAGTAGGTGTATGTCAAGGTAATTATTCTAGAAACACACCAATATACTCCTACAAAAAAAAGAACATCCTCTTTTATATAGTTACATATCCCATATATATACTCCTCTTTCACATTTTCTCCATTAATTTCATTAAGGATGGATACAAGGGGGATCTAGCAATTGGCATGAATTCGCCTGGATACCATAGTACTGAGGCAACAGAGATAATCCCAACATATCCTAATGAGATTCCTTGATCCCCGCAGGTGGAGACTACAAATTGGAGTCATAAAAAACAAAACCATGAATATTTTTTCAATATAAATAATTAATGAAACAAAAATAAGTTTGTATGTTCAGTGAAAAATCTCCAATGATATTGTACCAAATTTAAAACATGCATATCAATGCCGAAATAGTAAATCATCGAGTTCTCCAAATGTACGAGATAATAATCAATCAACTATAATTTCTCAAAACTCCAATCCCAAATTGTCATGATGTCCCACCTCCTCAAAGATTCATAATCCACTTACATTAGAAAGATATTTGAAAACCATAAAACCCCTAAAAGAAAAGGATTGGTTTGATTAAAAGACAACTCGGGCCTCACAAACTGTTCTATAAGAAGTATCCTTACCAAATAGATTAAATCATTCATTAATGTCATATAAAACAATTGTGGAGGTAAATTTTAATATTAATTCAAAATAGGATTTTCATTTTAATTGAATAAATTATTTCAAAAAATGTATTATGTAAAAATGGTATATCAAACAATTTATATAAAACAATAGTACATGAAGAAAGATGTAAAAAATAAATAGAATACATATTGATGTCAATCATAACAATCAACATGGTCATATATAGTAGGGTATGATAGTTCCACAAAATGTGATCCTCACATTCACATTTCAGGTATTGTAAGAATATGTGTTAACATGTCCTCAAAACACTAGACAAATAGGACTCATCAAAATCCCATTGGGAATAATATATAGGGAACTATGTTTTTAATAGTGTTGTAAATATTCAATATTTTTCTAGATAATTACAATCCTATCATTTTTATCGAATGTAAATGACTGACTACTCAGTATTCCATGTTGTTAATCAATCAATCTAATGATACAAATTATTTCAATATCGTTTAAAATATAATTTCTGCTTTTTAATTTAAATTTTAATATTTTCATATTGAAATTCCTTGAGTTATTTATCAATTGATTCCTTTTTCATGAAAAAATCAATCACATATTCGTAGAAAATCAATTTATGTCATTTATCTCAAAATAATATTTCATTAATTCCATCAAAATAAATTCACAAAATAATTTTCAATTATATTTAAATTTGAGGGGAGGGGTCCCCAAAAATAATTATAATAAAATTTCATATTACATTTCAAATAGAATTTAATTTAATAATCTGATTAAAATAAATTAAATTAAATTATATCAAATAAAAGTTCTATAACATGCTAAGTCATAACCAAACAATCTACCATTAATCATCGTGATCACGCAACTAAACACCTGCTGCATGAACTACCAATGAAGAAAGAAATAAAATAGATATTTAAAAAATAAATATAGAATCAAGATCCAAATAAAATGAAATTAGATCCCACAATAAAAAATGATCTAAAATAACACAGGTGGAATGAAGGAGATAGTGGGAGAGAAATAACAGGATAAGATATGTTAGTTGAGATGAAGTGAACAGGGTTATCTTAGATTTAATACACTTTGTAATAGGATTTGAGGATCCAAAATTGTTCTTCAGAACTCCTAAGTCCTATGAATACGTACAATACCTACTTAGGGTATAGTGGGGATTCATATGGGTGTCATATAATTATTTTTTTAATTTTTGGAATAAAAAAATCCACTCACACACTTTCAAATAGGGGGATACACAGCATCCCAAACATTATTCCCCAACTAATCACCCCTAAAATGTGGTCCATGAATTATCATAGGTTGTTTTATATTTATTAAAATCATGTTCCAACATTATAAACCCCAAAATTTGGAATTCTATGGTTTTCACCAGGAGTGTGCACAGTTGGAAAAACCATGCACCAACTGTGTACTTTGTAGAAAATACAAAATTCCCAACATTTCACCTAAATCAACCCTAAAAGAGTCCCAACCAATTTATTATAAATAGGATAGGTTGAGGAGTAACTAAAAATAATATAATTATGTTAACCCCCCCCCCCCACCATATAAAAATTCACTCCCCATAAATACTATCATTAAATATCCATGTAAAAAAGATGAAGTCAATTTTCTCTCAACAATGCCTTTGTCTCCAATGTTTCGTGAGTATTATAACAATACCGCCATAGCCATCAAACCGAATGTATGAATGGAAAAAATAAGTACATTATTGTCATAATAAACTATCCTGAAGGGATTCTTAGTCACGAATAAATTCAGATCAACATCAAGATAACTCAAATTCAGAACCTGAGATGGATCAGAAAGATATTTACACATCCAAAATACATAGAACAGATTATGTATTAATGTAAAATTTAGAGGAAATGATAAATGGTAAGAAACATTCCCCGCCATCTCAAAATCATCAAAAGTCCCCATATAATATGATTAATATTTCCTTTCATCCCAAGATAACTATGAAAAAAATAAAATACACTCAAGAACACAAGACCACCAACTGAAAATTAAAATGACCAGCAAAAACCATCTGCATAAAATTGATACCATCTTTGTAAAATAAAAATTATATAATTAATAAATTGAAAATTTTATATCAAATAATGTAAAAATTATTTTCTGATCATGGAACATTCCCTAGCCTTTGTCTAGTATATTAGATATTTACATGGACAAGAATAAAATACTTCCAAAATATCTGTTCTAATCTATAATATGTAACTATTGATATAGGTAAACACAACAAGTCCCAAATTTTCATATCAAGGTATATGAAATTTATGTACCTCGACATCCATTATTGTCTCATGATTTCATTTGGTCTTCTATGTCTATCCATCCATCTTTGGATGATATTACATTCTCAAAAATAACTTCATATCCATGTTCCTTTTTAAGGATTAAAAAAAGTGAGAAGTAAAATAGAGATATATATTAAAGACTATACGACATGGAAATCCATTAAAACTGAAAATATCTCTCACATAATGAATTCTGAGTACCTTATCTTTGATTGTACCAGTAATGGGTACAATGTGATCTAATATGGTTATCCAATCAATTACAAAAAATATCACTTTCTTTTTTCTCTATGTATGAGAAACCCCATTGATAACTATATATAAATGTCATCCCATGTTCACATTAGAATTGGATGTTCATTGGGAATACCATATGGTATCTGACGCCTATCCATGGCCTATATGAAAATAAAACAATGAGAGAAATTGTTAGTGATCTCCATATCATACCAAGAATCCAAAATTTCAACGACCTGACATGAACATATTCCTGGTTCTAGGGTGGACTACACATTAAGAGTTAAGGAAAACCTCCATTACAAATTTCAACACCACTAATGGCACATCAAACCAATTATGAAATATAAAGTGTCTTATATGGATAATTTACACACAACAATGATCTACCCATCATATATATAGTATCTAATTCTAAAAAATGCAGCACCAAGATATTGTTCCTGAAGAATAATCTCGAGAAATTTGGAGGGCAAATGAACACTGTCCAAAAAAACTTTATCCCATATTTCATAGAATCCAATATAAAATTGTGAAATGGGATCCATCATGTTATAATATTTTGATGATTCCTTCATGGCATGAGTCAAGAAATATCCACTCAAAGCATCTACGATAAAACTCCTATTCCCCAATGTATTTTATACATCAATATAAAATTATTGAAGGTACACCACCCATTTACCCTAGAATGGATTAATATAAATTTCACATAAGATATATGTCAATATCATGTGGTCATAATACATGGTATAACATTCTCTAAAAAGCTAATACTATGAACTATTATGTTTAGGCATTATAGTTTCTTGTTTGAGGTCATGGACGGAGTTATTGTTCATATGTGTTCTGGGATACGATGAACCATATGCAACAATGTGATCACCCTTAATTCCAAATAGGATTATGATGCATCACATAAAACCACATAGACCTACCTGGCCTCTAGAAGAGTCAACACCATTACGGAAGTAAAATGAATTTTTAGCTAAATAAAATAACTCTAACATTTCTCATCCCTATTAAAAAATACTTCTTTTTTAGTTAGGGCCATTATCGAAGTGAAACATTTTAAGGAGAACATTATGAAAAAATGACAATACCAAGAAAATCATTAGAATCCTGGGCTCTTGATAATATTATGTGGTTTATTCCATGTCATAAAAGTGTTATCCTTCTCTATATCAAATTAGATACCATATTATGATACCACATGCACCAATAACATAAAATCCCAAATTAAGAAATCATATTTCAATAGCACGGAATATAATCAATGATTTCTCAATAGTTCTAAAATTTCCCATTAATAATTCAAATGACCCTCATATAGTATGGAATAATAATCGATTTAATCTGAATTAAAAACAAAAAAATAATCATGATATATATAAAATATCCCATTCATCTAATCCATAAAATATATAGACTCATTGGTTAGATGAAATGTAATTTCAAAGTACTAATAATAATCATACCAACACTTATCAACAGTTTTATGAATATTATATTATTTTATTCTTTGATGGTGATAACCTGATAAAAGATAAATAATCTAAAACCACTTCTCCCATTTCAACTAGTTAAATTGATCATCAATCCATTGAAACCAATTTTTTTTATTATCATACCTCAAATTAGTTTTTGATAATAAACAAAATGTTTATGTTTTCTATAATAATTTTGAGTAATGAGTGTATGGGAAACCCATGGTTACACACTCTTGTGTATACATCCTTTCCTTATAAGATCATCTAATAGACCATTCAACTCTTCATTTTAGCTGATTTTTTGTTGTATGATCAAATAAATACTACATGATTCTAATTGTTAAATCAATAGGAAAATATAAATCCCTTACTCTTGGTAAACCAATGCAGTCAGAAGGAAAAATGTTAGAAAACATTATGTCTACAATAGGGAGATTAACTGTGAAATATTCACACTATAGATCAAAACTAAAAAATGATATTAATTACCCAAAATCATGATAAGAAGGTCTAAGTCTACATGAACTTGGGTGACATTCTCTAAAAAAATATATGGAGCACCATTTCTGCCACAAAAAAGGGGTGTCATTGATGATAAATATCAATTCAAGAATTATTAACAATGATCCAATACATACTAAAAATGATGTCAAGTGGTTTAATTTTTGGAAACAGAAAATCCCATTCTTACTACGTTTAAGATAATGAAAAAACATAAGAATGAAAACAATGACCCTTCTTTGTGTTCATTCTATGGGGTGTAGTAATATCCATCAAATAAGATAAATTATCTATAGAATGATTTAGAATATTCACAAAAAATGAAATGAACAAATGATATAAACATGTATCAAATAAAGATGTCTCGAAATATGAAGCTAATATAATGGTACCATTCAATGTAACTTGTCCCAAAACTGATTCATATAGAACAAATTATAAAAATATAATATTATATATTCTAGATCATTATGGATGACACCACATTGTTCTTGAAGTGTCTGATTTCACCATTTCACATTGATGAAATGATGATGTTGTGAAACAACATGGAGTATAATATAAGTTGAAAGAATCTATATGTGACATGATCTTCCACATTATTAACATAGCTTGGGTGCCAAAAAAATACATTTTGAATACCAAATATTTCCACATTGGTAGAAAAAAGGGAATATTCTTATAACTATAGGAGTTCTAGAAGAACCCTTTTATCAAGAACTGCTACTAGAATCAACATATATTTTATTCCCCTTATGGGAACTCAAAAAATTTATACTAGGATATAATTTAACACCTGTAAGCCCTAATATACTAGGAATATCATGCTCAACCATCAACACTATATCTGGAAAATCTGTATAATAATATTTCTTCAGTAAGAATTCATAAGAATTAATATCTTGTCAAATTACCATCATGAATTTTTTTTGATGATAATTTAATTTAATAAAATATTGTTAAAAAACTACATATGAATAGAAAAAATATTATCATACTCATTCATACTTTTCTACTTTCTTAATTATGAAAAACTCTCTATCATCTATGAAGAGTATAGACATTGGATTAAACTTTTCGATGACAGTAAACATAACATCCTTTGACTATAATCCCTCAAACATCTTCATAACCACCATCATGTCCCACCATTTCCCATGTTGTCCTTCCATCATTAATGTGAAACATTTCAAAGAGATTTCCTCATGAGTATCAACAAACTAAGTCAGATGATCAATTCTCATTAACCAATCCTCAGCCACTTCAGGATCATTTGAGCATGGGAACAGTCTTGGATTTGGTGGAGGAAATTATGAGAACAATTTTAGAATTCAAACCTATGCAGTTACACATACAGATCCTAAATTGTAATATATGTAAGAGGTTAACCCAAATATTTTTCAATTTATAAAATAACCTCAACTATATTATGGCCCATGGAAGGATTTTCTCACCCTATTTCATTAGGAGCTACAATTGAATAGTATTCCAAGATATTTTGAAAGGACTGATGATATAAAACAGAATCACATGACATTGATGGAATCATAAAATACTCATATCAATAATTAAATAAGATAAATTGGGAATTTAAGCTAATTAGATAATAAATAATTGTTTGAATTTCAATATATCTAAACAAGAAGTTAGAAAAGGACTATAAATAATCCTATGTAAGGGTTTCTGAAACCACCAATGGAGACCAATGGCTCATCCTCGAGAGAGATGCATGAGCACTAACTCACAACTATCTCATATTTCTAAAAAATATTTCAATTTTTTTTAATAAAAACAGGGAAAGATACAAAACATTCACCTTTGATACCACCTTGTCATGAACATGCCCAGATAACATAGTACCATGATAACTGACTGTGATGCTCCTGCAATAGACCAAATTATATTTTATTTCCCCTATTGTTGGTTACTAGTACATGGTAATATAAAAAATAAAAGATAACAGGGGTTTTACACATAAATCATAGAAGAAACAGAAACATGTTTGTATGATCAATGAAAACTATTAAATGATACTGTACCAAAAATCAAATAGGTATATCAAATACTAAAACTATATCATAATTTATGAAAAAATAGGGAAAAATCAAACAGTCAAAAGGTATCTACAATATCAGAATAAAGTGTCAATAATATCCACCTCCACCCATCGACTCCTTCCATTTACTCAATCCGAGTAGAATATAATTCATATTTAATAGAATGAAAATGTATGGTGTGATATAAAATCCCAATAGGTTTTAATAATGCATCATTTAATAGTATATGATAACAAATAAATCAAATCATTTTTAAAATTTCATATATAATTGGTATGGAAGTTTAAGTTTAAATTAAAAAACATGATTTTTCTTTTAAATTGATGGAATTATTTCAAAAAAATGCATCATGAAAAAATTTTATACATAGAAAAATGGAATGTATAAATTAGTTCACATTCAATGGTATTTATTTCAAATTAAATCAAAAAAATCAAAATGGTCATCTTTTATTGGGTGTAACGGTTTAATGTTATGTGATTGTCACACACTATTATCACGGATCCGGACTATATGTGTACACACATCCTGTAGAAACAAGCCAATAAGGCTCATCAACATCCCATCAAGGATAATATATACCACATTATATTTTGTATAGTTTCATAATGTCAATATATTTCTAAGGAATTATTATTCTTTCATGTCTTCCACAAAAACCCCACAATCTATGATTAGTTGCATGGGTTGAAACAAATAACCAGATTATGAAGAATATTTCAAAAATATTTGAAAATATAATTTCTCAATTATCAGTTTTAATATTCCTATTTTCACATTAAAACAAAAATACATCCACTTAATCAATTATTTTACTTTTCAACATTAAATAAATTTTATATTCATTTCAAATTAATTAAATCCATTTTTCTTAAATTTTAATATCATAAATTGATTTTACCATTTCCCTGTAACTCAAATCACACCACCATTTTCCAATTCCAATGGAAGTGGGGGGATTCACGAAAAATCATGTTAATCCAAATTAAAAATCAAATTTGAAATGAATTGTATTTTTTGAAATTTTTCAAAAATAAATATTATTATATGAAGGAAAAAAAATTATAAAATGGTAAATATCAAGTGAATCGCTTACATTTAATCATAGATATCACCTAACTGAAAATCCAAATTAGGAATTTCGAAAGAAGAATGACTTCCAAAGAGACCATGAAATAAATATAAAATTAATATAGAAATTGAAGGATATTATATCCTTCAAAAATAATATTATAAAATAACTTGAGGTGGATTGAAATAAAGAGAGGGAGTGAAATAAAATAAGAAGATCCCTCAAAAGAGTGAAAATAAATGAATTTTTCCGTGATTCCATCCAATTTTGAATAGTTTTTTAGGAGAAAAAGAAGTTTTTTTAGAGATCCAAATACCTAGGAATGAATCCCATACTATGTTATTGTCGAGAATGGGATTCTATGGGTGTAAGGAAATTTATTATATAATATTTGGAAGTGAAATTTTTTGTACGCATGGTTTCATAGAGTGGTTGTAACACCCCAAGATTTCATAGTGTGTTATTTCTTCAAAATAATTCAATAACTTGCACTACACGTAACACCGAGTTCAATCACACCATGAATTACCAGAGGAAAAATCCATTCAAAAGAGGTTATGAATATTATTAACTAAATTTTAAACTTTATATAATCCTTATAATTTTAGAATCCATATTATGAGTTTCTTAGTCATAATGCAAGAACAGATTCATTTTCAGTATTACACTTTTATCAACTTTTAATAGTGAAACCTTTTTAAATACAATATTTTATACTTTTTGACTAAATGGTGACATCAAAAAAATTTAAAATGAAACATCCCAAGCTTACACGGTATGCTTTCCTTTGAATAAAACAGTAGCGTGTGTTGTACGCAACTTCGAGTTTTAACACACACCACAACCGATCAAACTAGCCGTTATGAATAGTAATACCTAATTTTTGAAATTATATATATTTTATATTTCAAAATGGACTTCATTTTTGGATTCGGAATATCGAATTTAGCCTAAGGTGAAATTTTGGTACTTTTCGGATAACTTTCATATTTTGATGAATAGTGAAAATTACTAAATTTTAATTAAAAACAACTTTTTTAATCAAAATAATTAATAGTGATAAATTGTGAATTTGAGTGGTTTTAAAGTATGTTTAGAATATATTTTTACCATTTAATATAATGTTGGTCATTGGACATAATTTTACAATTAAACCGAACATAAACAAGTGTCAATCTTTTGATAGTTATTATCTCTTAAAAACACGCTTTTTGTTTTGACAGCGGGAATTAATTTTAAATTAATTTCTGCCACTTCTGTGTTTAGAATTTAGGAAAATGGATTCCATATTTGGAATCAGGATGTTCAAATTGTTTAAATAGGTAACTTTTATTTTTAGACATTTTGAATAATTACTGCGGTAAATATTTTATTTACCCTGGTTAAGGGTAAATCCGGTAAATAAGGGTTAAAAAATAATATTATAATAATAATAAATTACCCTAAAACGTGTCTTAACCCTATTGGTTGATACATTGTCGACCATGGGCATCTTTGTGTCAATTTTGGGACCCCATGGATCCACTTGTAAGTGATAATGACACTTTATTTTAATTAAGTCAAAATGAATACAAAAATGACACAAGCATATATCTTTTAGAAAAACAATTGTTACATAGGGTTATATAAGTTGGATTTTAGATTATAAATATTCATTAGAAAGATAAAAATATTTCCTACATAATTATATTTTATTTATAATTTTTAGACATTAAATAATTTATATTATTTATGACACAATGATGATGCAGTAATTACTATAATAGTGAAAAATTAAAATAATTGATATTATAAATACCCAAAAAAATATAATATGAAACTTTTAATGAATTAAACTAATTTTCTAGGATAATATGATATATTAGGATTGATTTAATTGACTTTTTTCGAAGTAATCAATCTGTTATGAGTTTCAAAAAAATCAACTATTGAATAGTGTCAAAATTGACATAAAAGAGTTTTTAAAACCAATATTATATTATTAATTGATATTAAATTCCAAAAAATCTAAGGTTCGGCCAAGAGACTTATATAAGGATAGGTTCATCATTAATGGACCACTTGGGGGTCTCTTGGATGTATATAGTATGTTTATTAACCATATTATATAAAAATACAAAGAGACATTGTAAAAGTGAAACTAATTAACTTAGAGTTAATACTTAAAGATAAGGTTAATATAAGTCCCCAAACCTGTCTAAATTCTATTGGTTGAGTGGTTTTCGACCTATACCCACCTTAACCTTTGAATAGTCAAATTGGAGCCATTGGAAGCCGAATATGAATTTATTATAAATTAATATTTCTAGCTTTTCCAAAGGTGCCCCTCACCCCTCTTATAAAAGGGAACTCCTCCTTCTCATTTCTTCACACCTTCCAAGCCTTTTGGTTCGGCCAAACTCTGCCCAAATACTCTCCAAACATCCCTCACTACAACCTAGAGGCCTTAGTTTGATCAGAAAGCCAACCTAAGGAGCCCTTTTGATCAAATCAAAAGGAAGAACCCGAAGAAGAGGAGGTTAACCTACCCCAACCAAGGAAAAGTACAAGGTAAGGGTTATTTCACAATCTCTTCCTTATCCGAGGTTGTTTATACGTAATAATCTACTGGGATATCTTTATCATCCACATCCATGTTTCTTAAAAATGTATTTCAAAACATTTTTACTATTTACAAGAATATGGGTTAAAGTCATTTATACCCTTGTTTGACTTTTTATAAGAGGTTTATAAAGGAATCTTTCCGTCGTTTTCAAAACAAGGTCCTTTTTAACCTTTTCGACAGAATTGAGGTAAGAATGTTTTTTTAACTTATACGGCGGGTGCGGTTATTTTACGCCGTTATAAAATCGTCAAAGCTTTCCTTACAAGATTACAAGAATATTTTCAAGAAAATGTTTTATTTTATATGGCTCTTAAATGATTTCAAAAATAGAAAGAGATATTTCTCTAAAAAGTGTTTTTATTTCATCTATGTCAACATCCTTTAATGGATTTTATGCTTATTTGAAGTTGATTTATTATAATACAAAACTTCTATATTGTATTGAAGGTTTTGTGATATTTTTGACTGTGGATGTGCTATTTTATACCATTCATAGTTTATGGTGAAACTATTGACATTTCGTATGCTAGTTTTAATCCGAATGTTTATGTTATATTTCAAACTTTTCTTCAGATGAATGTGCTAAACAAGTATGTTCCGGGTTGGGGACCGGTAAAAGTAAGCCCTCCAGGTTGGGGACTGGTTAAAGTAAGCCCTCCAGGTTAGGGACTGGTAAAAGTATGCCCTCCGGGTTGGTGTCCGGTTATTAGAGGCACTCCGGGTTAGTGTCCGGTTATTAGAGGCACTCCGGGTTGGTGTCCGGTTATTAGAGGCACTCCGGGTTGGGTTCCGGTTAGAAGTAACCCCTAGGTCTTGGGATGAGGCCTAGACAAAGAAATTAACGTTTAGCATTATGCATTCCAACATTATGAAAGTGGTTATTGATATTGCATGTGATTATTCGATTAGTAGAATATCCATGTGAATAAGTAAATGGCATTATTTCATTTTACTTTTTCCATACTATGTTGAAGTTCAATTTTAAAAGGCTTTTGTTTTAGTAATTCATTGCCTTAAATGTTTATGATTATTTTGAATTTTCCGCTATATTGTTATCCTTACTGGGCATTTGAGCTCACCCCTTTTCTATGTTTTATTTTTCCCAGGTAGTGAAGAAGTAAATTATGAATGACTTGCAGGGATATTATGAGGGGTTAATAGTGTGGATATGAAGACTTTGTTGTTGTAGTAGTTTTTCACTTTGAAATGTAATGTAAAACTTTATGATTATATCTAGTGTTTCCAAGGCTACTAAACCAATCGGTCTTTCGAGATTTGATCTTTCTTGTGATCATGCCAATGTTACGAAGTAATGCACCGACTCTGGGTAACTGGGGTCGGGGCGTTACAGTTGGTATCAGAGGAAGTTTAGTACAAACCTTGGAAGCTAGATTTAGATAAACTCTGATTAGAGCACGTAGACCTAAGATGAGCTTTGAGGATTAGTGTAGAAGAACTTCCTAGAATTTTGGTATTGTAGAGATTTTGTGAGTTTTCCGAGCAATACATCCCTGTCTGGATACGAGCAGGTAGAGGCGGCTCTGGCACAGATGTACCTAGGGGTAAAACCCAAAAACACCGCTTTGAGCTAGACTCGAACGGGAACTGGTGCACGACAACGGGCCTTGCTGCACTCTTGGTTACGACACTCCCGGGGGATATGCTTAGGATAACTCTCATTTTCTTTACAAATCATTATGAAGGGTTTATGAGTATATACGTCCTCAAAGGAAACATTCTTATGATTATGGATTATATCCATAAATAGTTCAATTTATGTTAAGTGTTTTATAAGTATGGGATTATGTATTTTGATTCATAAACTGATCTAGTGTATTCCATTGTTTAGAAATGGCGCCCAGTAGAAGGAATGAGAACTCCAGCAATGCACATGATCCAAAGAGAAAGAAGGATCATATCTTTCATGGTCTTAAGCCAGAATTTATAAGAGAAATAGTCTCCCATGTATTATCATTATATGAAAAAATAATATCATGTGTTGATAAGATAAGTAAAGATTTTACTGAGTCCTATGGATTTGAAGGGAATCAAGAGAAGAAAAGGATGGAAGAGAGAAAGATGGATAAAGGGAAGAGGGAAAAGAAGAATTTTCCCATATGTGGTAACTGTGGAAAGAAACACCCTGGAACTTTCCTGAAAGGAATGGGAGTTTGTTATAAGTGTGGAGGAAAAGGGCACAAAGTACGTGACTGCAAGGGTAAGAAAATGGTTTTAAATGTACAATGCTTCATTTGCAAGGAGTTTGGACACTACGCGAACCTATGTCCCAGTCATCAGACTATGCCGCAAATGATGCTATTGGATAATAATCAAGTTATGATACTACCACAGATGAAGAGGAATGATTTGAGTTCTTATGTTGATTATGTCAATTGAGTGTTGTATCAACAATGTACTTGTTATAATAATTATGGAGTATATAAGGATTGTACTGCAGTACTATTTCATTAAGGACTTGAGATTGTGTGGAACAAAGAAAAGTGACTCATTAGCAGGATAGATTTTTGGAAAATATTTGGTTGAGAGAATGATAAACCATAATATAGTTCTGATACCGAGGTAGTGATTTTGGGATAATATGTGATTGTTTTGGATAAATTATATTGGATATTCTTGACTACCTTGGAACTGATTAATGATTTGTATATTCCATCATTGTTGGGGTGTAAAACATTTTTGGATTAATGAAGTATATCCATCATTCTATATGGAATAAGGGAGCATGAATGTAATCAATAAGGAATATGGTAATACATGATGAAGGTATTCATATGCTATTACGGGGTAAAAAGGATCTATATTATGTTTACCTTCCTTATAAATGTTGGACTGTGAGTTTGGACAGAAGTATTTTGGATAGTTCTAGTTTGGATTATTTTGGATTGCCATAAAAGGACAACCCGGAGGTCGGGCGGCAACCCGTCGCGTCTGGAGAAAAAAGGCTGCGAGACTTGAACCCGCAACCGAAGGGCGACAAGGGTATATCACCTACCACTAGCCCAAGAGATGTCCTGGATTAAATAATGTAATTTTTTTAAAAGATCTGGTAGATGAATTATAAATTCGTTTATTTTGGAACCCTGTACGAATAGTATAAATATAATTTTTTTTACGAGTGAAAGGTGAGTTTATGGTAGAAACTTATTAATGGATAAAACTCTGATTATAAAGTAATTATATCTCCTTATGATCTTAGCCAATCTCATAAATAAATTCCTCAACATTAATAAAAGGAACTTAGAACAAAAATGTTTCCCTAGATGGTACCTTAAATCATCACTAATTTATGGCTTTGGGATTGTTGGCCTTTTCATAGCCATGTTCTCTACCACTCTCCATCAGATAATTGATGGTTAGATTTCTCTTCCATATCCATATTTTCCTACATGGAACCCTAGTATGTGTTATTTTCGGTAATCTTCATACTTTCCACTATTTATTTTAAATAGAGGCCTCATTAATTCATTTTTCGATGTGGGATTTCAACTAAGATATTTTGAAACGTCAAAAATGTGTTATCCCAATACCCTATATTTTGTTGAACCGATGGTACTTCAAATCATCATAGATTGATGAGTTTAAGGACCTCAATTTTATACTTTTTTGTGATTGATGACCTCAATCACTACCTATAAATATTTACGTTTTTCCTCCAATTATATGTCTCTAATTGCCACCAATGTTCTCCTAATCAAGATCATAATTTGGTGGTGACCCTTTGATTTCTCTTTTCCTCATATTAAGACTAAATTTTAGTAACCCAATTTCCGATGTGGGTTTTCCCACAAATATATTTTCTACTTTCAACCTTTTATTTTTGAAGAACAATTTCAAATTGCGAGGACGCAATTTATTGAAGGAGGGGAGAATGTAACACCCCAAGATTTCATAGTGTGTTATTTCTTCAAAATAATTCAATAACTTGCACTACACTTAACACCGAGTTCAATCACACCATGAATTACCAGAGGAAAAATCCATTCAAAAGAGGTTATGAATATTATTAACTAAATTTTAAACTTTATATAATCCTTATAATTTTAGAATCCATATTATGAGTTTCTTAGTCATAATGCAAGAACAGATTCATTTTCAGTATTACACTTTTATCAACTTTTAATAGTGAAACCTTTTTAAATACAATATTTTATACTTTTTGACTAAATGGGGACATCAAAAAAATTTAAAATGAAACATCCCAAGCTTACACGGTATGCTTTCCTTTGAATAAAACAGTAGCGTGTGTTGTACGCAACTTCGAGTTTTAACACACACCACAACCGATCAAACTAGCCGTTATGAATAGTAATACCTAATTTTTGAAATTATATATATTTTATATTTCAAAATGGACTTCATTTTTGGATTCGGAATATCGAATTTAGCCTAAGGTGAAATTTTGGTACTTTTCGGATAACTTTCATATTTTGATGAATAGTGAAAATTACTAAATTTTAATTAAAAACAACTTTTTTAATCAAAATAATTAATAGTGATAAATTGTGAATTTGAGTGGTTTTAAAGTATGTTTAGAATATATTTTTACCATTTAATATAATGTTGGTCATTGGACATAATTTTATAATTAAACCGAACATAAACAAGTGTCAATCTTTTGATAGTTATTATCTCTTAAAAACACGCTTTTTGTTTTGACAGCGGGAATTAATTTTAAATTAATTTCTGCCACTTATGTGTTTAGAATTTAGGAAAATGGATTCCATATTTGGAATCAGGATTTTCAAATTGTGTAAATAGGTAACTTTTATTTTTAGACATTTTGAATAATTACTGCGGTAAATATTTTATTTACCCTGGTTAAGGGTAAATCCGGTAAATAAGGGTTAAAAAAAAATATTATAATAATACTAAATTACCCTAAAACGTGTCTTAACCCTATTGGTTGATACATTGTCGACCATGGGCATCTTTGTGTCAATTTTGGGACCCCATGGATCCACTTGTAAGTGATAATGACACTTT
Organism: Viscum album; assembly: GCA_963277665.1. Classification (NCBI taxonomy): domain Eukaryota; kingdom Viridiplantae; phylum Streptophyta; class Magnoliopsida; order Santalales; family Viscaceae; genus Viscum; species Viscum album. Next base: position 1,991,885,156 of record OY728150.1, on the reverse strand, counting down.
ATTTTAATTAAGTCAAAATGAATACAAAAATGACACAAGCATATATCTTTTAGCAAAACAATTGTTACATAGGGTTATATAAGTTGGATTTTAGATTATAAATATTCATTAGAAAGATAAAAAGATTTCCTACATAATTATATTTTATTTATAATTTTTAGACATTAAATAATTTATTTTATTTATGACACAATGATGATGCAGTAATTACTATAATAGTGAAAAATTAAAATAATTGATATTATAAATACCCAAAAAAATATAATATGAAACTTTTAATGAATTAAACTAATTTTCTAGGATAATACGATATATTAGGATTGATATAATTGACTTTGTTCGAAGTAATCAATCTGTTATGAGTTTCACAAAAATCAACTATTGAATAGTGTCAAAATTGACATAAAAGAGTTTTTAAAACCAATATTATATTATTAATTGATATTAAATTCCAAAAAATCTAAGGTTCGGCCAAGAGACTTATATAAGGATAGGTTCATCATTAATGGACCACTTGGGGGTCTCTTGGATGTATATAGTAAGTTTATTAACCATATTATATAAAAATACAAAGAGACATTGTAAAAGTGAAACTAATTAACTTAGAGTTAATACTTAAAGATAAGGTTAATATAAGTCCCCAAACCTGTCTAAATTCTATTGGTTGAGTGGTTTTCGACCTATACCCACCTTAACCTTTGAATAGTCAACTTTGGAGCCATTGGAAGCCGAATATGAATTTATTATAAATTAATATTTCTAGCTTTTCCAAAGGTGCCCCTCACCCCTCTTATAAAATGGCACTCCTCCTTCTCATTTCTTCACACCTTCCAAGCCTTTTGGTTCGGCCAAACTCTACCCAAATACTCTCCAAACATCCCTCACTACAACCTAGAGGCCTTAGTTTGATCAGAAAGCCAACCTAAGGAGCCCTTTTGATCAAATCAAAAGGAAGAACCCGAAGAAGAGGAGGTTAACCTACCCCAACCAAGGAAAAGTACAAGGTAAGGGTTATTTCACAATCTCTTCCTTTTCCGAGGTTGTTTATACGTAATAATCTACTGGGATATCTTTATCATCCACATCCATGTTTCTTAAAAATGTATTTCAAAACATTTTTACTATTTACAAGAATATGGGTTAAAGTCATTTATACCCTTGTTTGACTTTTTATAAGAGGTTTATAAAGGAATCTTTCCGTCGCTTTCAAAACAAGGTCCTTTTTAACCTTTTCGACAGAATTGAGGTAAGAATGTTTTTTTTAACTTATACGGCGGGTGCGGTTATTTTACGCCGTTATAAAATCGTCAAAGCTTTCCTTACAAGATTACAAGAATATTTTCAAGAAAATGTTTTATTTTATATGGCTCTTAAATGATTTCAAAAATAGAAAGAGATATTTCTCTAAAAAGTGTTTTTATTTCATCTATGTCAACATCCTTTAATGGATTTTACGCTTATTTGAAGTTGATTTATTATAATACAAAACTTCTATATTGTATTGAAGGTTTTGTGATATTTTTGACTGTGGATGTGCTATTTTATACCATTCATAGTTTATGGTGAAACTATTGACATTTCGTATGCTAGTTTTAATCCGAATGTTTATGTTATATTTCAAACTTTTCTTCAGATGAATGTGCTAAACAAGTATGTTCCGGGTTGGGGACCGGTAAAAGTAAGCCCTCCAGGTTGGGGACTGGTTAAAGTAAGCCCTCCAGGTTAGGGACTGGTAAAAGTATGCCCTCCGGGTTGGTGTCCGGTTATTAGAGGCACTCCGGGTTGGTGTCCGGTTATTAGAGGCACTCCGGGTTGGTGTCTGGTTATTAGAGGCACTCCGGGTTGGGTTCCGGTTAGAAGTAACCCCTAGGTCTTGGGATGAGGCCTAGACAAAGAAATTAACGTTTAGCATTATGCATTCCAACATTATGAAAGTGGTTATTGATATTGCATGTGATTATTCGATTAGTAGAATATCCATGTGAATAAGTAAATGGCATTATTTCATTTTACTTTTTCCATACTATGTTGAAGTTCAATTTTAAAAGGCTTTTGTTTTAGTAATTCGTTGCCTTAAATGTTTATGATTATTTTGAATTTTCCGCTATATTTTTATCCTTACTGGGCATTTGAGCTCACCCCTTTTCTATGTTTTATTTTTCCCAGGTAGTGAAGAAGTAAATTATGAATGACTTGCAGGGATATTATGAGGGGTTAATAGTGTGGATATGAAGACTTTGTTGTTGTAGTAGTTTTTCACTTTGAAATGTAATGTAAAACTTTATGATTATATCTAGTGTTTCCAAGGCTACTAAACCAATCGGTCTTTCGAGATTTGATCTTTCTTGTGATCATGCCAATGTTACGAAGTAATGCACCGACTCTGGGTAACTGGGGTCGGGGCGTTACAGTGGTATTCAAATTTTTCCAAAATTGTGTGCCCTATTTGCCTGCCCCTATAATATAGTTCATGGTTTCTATTAGGATGGTGAAATTGTTTTAAACTATTAACCAACTGTGAAGCCCCCAGTATTTTAATTTTCAATTTTTCCACTGCATGTGTGCATTGATTTGGAAAACCATGCACGACCAAGATAATTACAAATTTATCAACACTCCCCTTCATAAAAAATTAAATTATTCCATACTAGATCATGATATAGAAAATCGGTTGATTAGTACATGTGAACAATAACATGATGTTGAAGCTAGGATTTAAATGGTAAATACAATATTTTAAAAACAAGGAATTCAATATCATTATCACAAATTTTTATATACTTCTCCTAAAAATAATTTATATTAAATACTGACATTAAATTAATACATAGGATTATATATGACTATTTGATAGGTATAATATTTGAATTAGTGAAAAGGTTATGATCACAGATAAAAATGGGGCTTGATTGATTATATATATTTCCATAATAGTTTCTATTATTTTAATGATTTATTATTAACTACATAGTTTTATTGAAGTGATTTTGTTATTAGCGTAAAACAATGAATATATAATAGAGTGTTTGGATTGGGAATTTATGAAATAATTATATATCATTCATGTTATGATCCAATAACTAGACATAAAATCTATGAAAATAGCATAGTAATATGAATAAATTAAATATGATATACCTTCTCCCATTTTCTTGTTCTTTGGTAAGATCCATTGACATTTGGGGAATCGATATGCATAGTTACATATTTTCCAAATGTTAAGGAACTATATATTAATGATTATACAATAAAATTTCATGCATGATCATGATGGTCTTTATCTCCACACATGAAGAAAAAACCAGTTCAGTTTCCTCAAATGCATTGGTGTATCCTTAAATAATTATTAAGTTTTCAAAATATACCATTATATTCTTCACCTTTTACATTTTTTTTCATCATGAGGTTCTCATTCATCATATTCTTCTCGTTAATTATTTCCAACTCATAAAACATAGGTATTTCTTTATTTCTATTTTTATATCATGTTATTTTATCCACATCTAATGGGAATGATTGGGATACTATTTCCCTTTAAAGGATTGAATTTATCACATTAAATAAATAGTCAATATTTTTGTTTGGATTATCAACATAGTCTACATAATTCTCTACTATCCTTTTAATGATGGTTTTATACATTTAAATATTTTCATCTTCTATTTATCTTTAATAACATAATTTTTTCTCTATTTCCACATGTTGTTAGCGTGGAAAATAGTTTTCAATGAAAATTACATTAATTTTTTTAAATAATGCTCCATATTTCAACCACAACCATAGTGTTTTGAATCAATAACTACTATTGATATGTATCCCCTATGAGATGATAAACTATTAATACAACCTTCTCCCTTAAAATACATCCTAAATATAGGACACATTTTCAAAATAACATATCCTTTCTAGATAATAATGGATAATTGTTTTCCCCAAAATGGGGGAGATGATTTTCCCATGAAATGGTAGAACATTGTTTCCCCATATTGATGAATATAAGGTTTCCCATATGTTAAATTTTATTGACCATTACCTATTTCATCTTCCATTATATAGCTATATATTGTTCAGCTACAGCACCATCTACAATATCCGCCTAATATCCATTCATAGGAGGGTAACCCCAATATATAATTCATGTAAGGATGCAGTTTTAATTACATCTTCTAAGTTACTTGCCTATACAATTGAATACACTACATCATTAAAAATTATAATATTTTTTTTAATAATATCTATTAATTATGAAACTACTAAACCATATAAATTAAATTAAATTTATGCATTGTTATCCATAAAGTAATAACCATATTATCATTGGTATTATCATCTAATAATAAATATATTTTTAAAATATAGTGTAATATTTTGAAAAGAGTGAGTGAATCAACCAAAGAATATCCTATGTGAGTGTCTATCTAGGTGGGTATTCATAGTCCCATAGATTTTGAAGTAGTGAAAAAATGTTAATACTCAATCTACCAAATTAATATTTGTTAAAAATATGGGAATTTTTCTAACATATGCATATACATTCCCGTATCATCAAAGTGAATAATTTTTTTATGAAAACCAGGCATTCACTACTTTTCCAAATCATTATGATATTACCCATAAATAGAATTTCACTTCTTGTTGATCATATTGTTATGTTCAATGATCTATATATTCTGAACTCTAGATCCCAATTTTTTTATTATACCTACATTGATACAAACTATAATGACCACGAACCCAGTATCAAATGGTCAGTTATTACTTTTTTATTGGCACTAGGTATATTTGATCGTATATGAAGGGATGTAATATAATAGAAGACTTTGAAAATAATTTAGATGATTTAATATCACATTAAATTTAAAAATATAAAAAACATTGAATTTTATTTTACAGAATCATTATACCCTCATTTATAACCTTGCATATTGATCACAGTAATATTAAATGAATCATTGGGATGGGAAAATGAGGAATTTAGTTATCTCAGATGCTCAATCGAGGAAAATATAGAGAAGAATATGAAATATAATAAATAAGAAATGCATGATATAGAATGAAAATATATGTTGCTAAAATAATTATATAGAAATCATATCATGATTTTGAAAAGAATACATTGATTCCATAAATATTAAAATAATTACAGAAACATCAGTAAACGAATTTATAATGATATAATTCATAATATCATACATCATAAAAATATTATGGATGCCTTATGCCAATATGGAATATATAAAATCATAAATAATTATATAAAAACCCAATCTATTTATATTCACAATTCCTACAAATTAATTTTGGGTATATGTAATTATTGGTCCCACATATCAGCTAAAAGTCTTATTCATTCATCATATGAATTAACAATAAATCATAATAAGCATTACTTAAAAAATAAAAGTTCATATTAGAATAACTGTAATATGGAATGTGAATTAATTATTAAATAAAAATTATTATAATAAATATAGATAAATATATTTTATGTAATCAATACATTTTATCCTTTATATTTAATTCTTTTATTAAGATTTTATTAACATCACATAAAACATTTTAAACATATTACTAGATTATTTCATTTGGAAATTTCCATTTATATATTGAAGTCACTTGTTTAAAATATAAGAATTTCCATAATCTAATGATGAAAACAATTTTTTGAATGAATTTATAAATATTTTAATATATTCATAAAGGAAATTATTATTCATGATTGTTGGGAAATCAATTCATATAGTCTACATTAGATAATCAATTCTATTGAAAAAATTAATAAAATTACTTCATTTTTAAAATGACATATGGTTTCATTTATGTAATTTTTTAATAAACAAAAATGGGTAAAATAACACAAATAAACCATTTGAACATTATAAAAAAAATCGTAAAAATGTGTTTATAAATTTTTTGATATGGAAGGGAAAAATTATTTACTGAATAAAAAAATAATAGTAGACTACCTTAAATAACATTCCATTCAACTATTATGTATATAAGGAGAAATAATTTGATGTAAAACATCTAATTTATAGAAAAGAACAAAATTGATCTTATTTGATATGAAAATATAATTTTTTTCCTAAAATAGAAACATATGCAAAAAAGTTACTGAATAATGTTGAATTTTTTGAAAGAACCCTTAACTATTGTATGAAAATTTTCAGAAGTTATTTTATCCTTATGAATAATAAATTTAATTTTATTATAATTCTGTCAAAAAAACATATAAATACTTATAATATAATATGTGATCATATTATATCATTTTTATAATTTTTTTGTAATATGTTTTTATAATAAATTTTTTAACGAGTGTTAACTTTTTCTTCTTTCAGTCATGTTTTGGTTTGGTAGTTTCAATACTTTTAGATTTATCATGGTTAAATAAAATAATAATTTTTAATCAATATATAAATATATTATATATTAATTATATATTTATATTTTATCATCCAATAACATTTCACATGAATAATTATTTACATCACTTTGTGGGTCCGGTAGTCCACATGTACACAACAATGCCATTATCATTTCTGAACAACTAGAACTATAAGAAGATAAATTATATACTATATTCCCTAAAATTCTTTATCTAACAAACATATTATATATTAATCTGTTACATATATATAAACATTCAATTTAATTGGTGATAGAAAATTATTTGAAGCACTATATTGAGATAGTAAGATGTACATTTCGACAAGAAATATTTTCACTTTCTATTGGATGGAATTGAGGTTAAAAATTGTTTTCACGTAGTAAAAATAAAATATCATTATATTTTTGATACTTTATAAATTATATTAAGAGGTCTGCTGTTAGGTCCACTAGGTCGAACACCCTGAGGGGGCAGGGGTGAATCGGGATATGATTGATTAAAACATTCTCCCATTCGGATCTAGTTTTGTTCTTAGAAAAAACTAAATTTTCTCTTCCTCTTGTAATAATATATAAATAGATATGAAAAAATTAACAAAGAATATCAATTTTTACTTTCTTTACCCTCACTAGGATATGCCCAAGGGTCATACAATTGCAATTGGTTGATGTACCAAATTTACTAAGGCTCCATACCAATAATGAGTACAATGTGCGTGCTAGATATTCTATGCCCAGGCTCCCTTCCTTTAGAATGTTTCGGGTATTCTGACATCATTCCCATGGTTCAATCCTTATGCCTCATTCTATGGCTTAGTTCTAGTGTAATGGGTCCCCGTCTTCCTCTTCATGCGCCCACCTCTCTAGAAAAGACTCCACACACAGTTTATTGACTTTTAGGTCAAACACAGTTTTTAACCTTGTAGGTCACTTCATTTGCATGAATTCCTCTATCATACACTATTTATAGATTCTTTTTTGATGTTCCTTTTCACCATTAGATTAATTCCACCTTTCTATGTACATCAAGGTATTGGAAAATACAATCTCAAACTAATTTTATTTTGTTTAATGCTTCATAGTGCAAATCATGAAACACCTTGTTCCACCGCGTACTATGTAGTGGGTTTGTTACGTGGTAATCTCTTCTGAGTACTTATGTAACTACTATGAACCAACCTTCATACATAGATTGCCTTCAGTAATCACTTTCATACCACTGCCTTTGTTTCACATCATCTTACTGCACCCTATCCAAGAATGTTTCTCTGTTTGCGGACTGCCTTCACTTCCGCGTGCTGAAACTCCCCGTTCACAAACCATATACAGAAAATCTCTCTTTCATAACAAATTTTCCTTCTCCACATACCGATCCAACTCTTTCTGTGTACCATAAATCCTCTTATGCATACCAGACATCCTATTCGGGGTAAGAATACCTACTATCACCATTAGAAAAATTACTTCTCCGCGAACCACTTCAACCTTCACGAACCACCCTTCATGAACTTCCTTCGGTCTGTGCAGAAATCCCATATCAAAAATATGTTCTCTAATGATACTCAATCACCATAGTAATTTGTCAGATTACCAATTCTTATATTGGAAACTATATCTGCAAAAACCATTAATCCATGATTTACCAAATCTTCAATCAAATCTTCACCACATACCAATCATCCACCCACCACGAACCACATGCCATCAAAGAACTATTATTCCACATCCCCATGTAATGCTTTGGCTCCATTGTAGTCAATATCCTCAGCCGACGTTAATCAATCCATATACCTCACTTCCACTTTTCCATGAAATGTATTTGGTTTTACAAACTTCTCCAGCATACCTTTCATATTCGATCCACATACCATTCCTACCACTCTTCAGACCTTTCACAAAAAATAGAATGTGGTCCATGAGTAATGATAGGTTGTTCTCATCCTTTTCCAATTTTCTTCAATGTTCTTTACATCATTCACTGTAATTAATAAATCCATCATTTCCAAACATAAAACACACGATTTTGAGGCACAAAATTTTGGAAAACACTGGAAATATTGTGTCTCTTCAAAATATTATATTCGGAAAACAAAAACCTTACTCAGTTGTAGTAATCTAGATGTGTCAAAAAAACCCAACCACCACTAAAAAACACTGAGAGGACACCTTGCATAAATTTTCCCTACAATCTTTTTCTTTGGGTTTGTTGACAACTCTTCATATAACAATTATTTTCATTTTTATACCTTATTAAAACTCATTCCAATTTCAACCACCATTCACATTATTAGATAATGATTGAGATCAAGGATTAATTCAATACATTCTCTAAGATAACATGATCTATGCTTAGTGTGAGAAAGAAGAGTATAATGCAATGTTATTCAATAAAAAACATAACTGCTAATGACCAATTGTTGATACCATAATGATACACTGATACCATTGAACTACTTTCATCACGATCCTCAGCCGTCATGATATATAATCATTGATCGATCACACCAAACAACATCAGATTTAATGATCCCCCTATGTTTTAGCTCCTCTTACCAGCTCTAGCTCCCCCAATCCCACTACTCTACAAAACAAGTTTTTTCCCATGGCTTTTCTCCCCATTTTTCAACGAACCTGAAGGGCACATCAAGATTGTCCACAATAGGGTAAAAACACATATCAGTAGATTAGGGAAGGACATATCATACTCCAGGGAAAGGGGGACCCACATATACCCTTCTTCAAGTACAGGAAGTCTACTAGACTCTTAATGATAGTTAATGCATTTAAAATTCTTCTTTGGGTATCTCTTTTATTATAATATCTGCAACTCGTTATTCTGGTGGCACATACTCCAACTTCACAATCCCATGCCCTACCTTTTCCTTGATAAAATATTAATTTTTAAAAAATGTGATTTTTCCATGAGTGATGGATAAGATTTTTGATAAGATTTATAAAACATGAATTATCACAATGGATTCCAATCATAGATATCTATTTAATTCCCATATACTCAAGTTTCTGCTTCACCCACAATAGATGAATAAAAGCATGACTAGCCACAATATATTCAACTTCTATAGGTCTCATCGAAATACAAACATGATTCTTTTTCAACCAAGAAATAAAAAATCATCCAAAATAAAATTCACCTCATAATGTATATTCTATTTTTTCTACTAATCCAGAACAGTCCTCATCTGTATATCCCAACATTTATGGATGAATTTTTCTATTAAAAATTTAACCAAAATCCATTGATACCTTGATATACTGAAGTATTATTTTTAATTAAATCATGTGGATCCACTTTGTATTAATTTTATACCTTTCTTCTTGGCATGTGACAAATTAAATATCAGGTCATGTCACTATTAGGTATATAATTCTTCCGATGATTATCATGTATTATGTGAGATTAAGAGCCTTGCCTTCATCATCTCGTGACAGTTTCAACCGGATAGCAACCACAGTCTTCATCCCTTTGGAATTATCCATTCCAATACTTCTAAAGACAACCTTGGAATATTTACATTGAGAAATAAATGTTCCATTAATTCCATGAGTCACTTGTAAGCCATGAAAAAATGTCATCTCAACAATCATCGACCTTTTGAACTCTCTTTTCATGAATTTGGAAAACTATCTTCATTATGCTTCATCTGATCCGCAAAATATAATGTCACCAACATAAACCAGCACCATCGCCCTTTGATTGTTTAAATTTTTGAAATACAAATTGTAATCAACACTACCACGTTGAAAACTGAGCTTATTTAGAAATTGTTCAAGCCTTGAATTGCATACTCTTGGGGCTTGTTTCTCTCCATATAAGGCCTTATGTAGGCGAAAAAAACTGTTCTCATCTTCATGAATTTGAAACCCACCTAGTTTCTCAATGTAAACCTATTATTCAAGAAATACATTCAGAAATGATGACCTGACATCTATCTAGAAAACCATAAACATTATTTTCACTATTCTAGCCAAGTGTAATATGATTATATCCAGCCATGAAATAGGTTCAAACGTCTCATAAACATCAATACCATCTATTTGAGAGTACCCTTTGCACACCAGACATGAATTTTTTCGAATCACAACACTATATTCATTCATTTTGTTAGAAAAAGGACCATTTTGTCCATATGACATTCTCATCTTCTAGCCTCAAAATTAATTCCCACATCTGATTCTTCTCAATTTGGTCATTCACATTATACATTGAATTAAACCAATTATCATCTCCGACTACTCCGTCCAGCCATTTAGTCTCAACTTGTGAGAAGTATGAAGCTTACATAGAAACTTCATCCCCCTTCTCTGTACAAATGATTTCGGTTCTCCAATTATGTTTCCCTATAAATTTCATCTCTTCTCACTAGTCTTTGAGAAATCACTAATTTTTTCTCATAATCTGAGTCTTCTTCTGAATCATCCTCTAGAGATGGAGCATCTTCAGGCTTGATCATTTCATCATCACTATCCTCCTAAGTATGATCATGTTTATGCTGATGATTATTTTCATTCTCTACTATAGTCACATCATGGCATTCAGCTTTAATTCCTAGAATCCTATTGAGGCATTTATATTATTTTCACTTCTTTGAGTAGCCATGAAATATTTCTTCATCTCCAAAGTATGAAAACATCATTTGTTTCTCCATATTGAGAAAAAAAAGCTTACTTCCCAAAATTCGAGAGCATTTCAGTGATGGAATCATTCCATATTAAAGCACATTAGGAGTATTCTCCTACTTTTGGAATAATAAGGCTCTAAATGAAGTTTATACTGCTCTCATCACTTCCTCTTTCTATAACATCTCTAGAATATCATTCTCAAAGATAATTGTTCTAGCTATGATGCTCACAATTAGATTTCTTCACTCAACTACTCCAAACTATTATTGAGTTATTACAACAGAATATTTATGCCTTATCCCATGTTTCATTAGATAATCCTCGACATTGATGTTTGTGAATTATGTTACATTATCTATTCAAATTGTCTGGATTTTCTGAGTAAGAATCTTTTTACATTCCCATCGATATCATTTAATAAAACTAAACACTTTATATTTGTGGGTGATTAGTGAAACCCTTGCCATTCTACTATAGTCATATATGAAGAGAACATAATAACTTCTCCCATCAATATAACACAGCAAAATTGGCCCAGATATATCTATATGAACAAAATCAAGAAATATTGTTAACTATTGATCCTTTGGCCTATATATCATTCGAATGATCTTCCCCTATGGATAGGAATTACACATATGAGTACGATCATGTGAAAATATTTGAAGATTTATAGTTGTACTATATTTCACCATTTCGTCCATGGAACCTTGTCTTATGGGTCCAAGAAAATTATGTCGTAACATATTTTCTTCATCATTGGATAGAAAAAATATATCTTCATCTCCACACCCGAGGCAGAGATTCCCTTTCAAACGCATTCCTTAAAACACAAAACACCTTCCATTGCTTTTATGGTATATTATTTATTGGAAAAACGTATGGCATGTTCTGAGTCCCACAATTGAATTACACTAAGAATGTTGTTATTATACCCCTCAATAATAAATAAATCTACTCATCTCATATCTTTTCCTCCAAACATGGATTTTTTTACCAATAATTTTAAATCTCTCATCATTACCAAATCTCACGGCAACTTCATTATCATATCTGAATATGGTCACTAAATATTTATTTCTTATTATTTGTGATCTGCATCCACTATCAACGATCTATATTCCAATGCAATCAAATGACTTGAATGCAATTTATGTGACCACTACCTACTCTTCCGTTTTTTTGACCCATGTATTTGAATTCATATCCGACATGGTATGATAATCATGATCTTTATCACTATATGATAAACCTACTTCATCATTCAGAGCTGGAAAAATATTTTGAATTTTCCACTCTATTGAAGATACATTTGGATGCTACTTATGAAAATATTTAGTTGGCCTCAACACATTCCACTGCATTGCTGATGTGAAATATCATTCCATGTGCCAAAGTACTTTACACCTGAAACAGTGACCATCAAATTTTGACCTTGAATATTGACCTCTATACAACCACCTATGTTTTTCTTGTTCCCTTTGGTAAAACATTTCTATGGAACATGCATTTGTAAAATTTCATGTCTTACCACAAAAATAACATCTTATGTAAGAAACATTCTTATATATAAATGATACACCACTAGTTATTCTATGGGTTCTTTGATACATTTTATTTTTCTTCATACCCCAATCAAAATTTAATCTTGGGGTGGGTACTTGTGGTCTGAATTGAAATATAACAGTTTATTGTTTTAGGTCAAGCCCCATACTAGACATATTGTTTATAATTGATTGTTGCTTCTGTTTTAACGGACCACCCAGCTGAAATATCATCTTGTCTGTTTTCTGTATGATCTTCTTTTTTAATTTCAAATTAAGAGTTTTTATTTTCTCTTGATCATTAATTGATCATCGTAGATTACTGACTATCTCTTCTAGTTGATTGATATGTTTGATTTGATATTTTCCAGTTTCAGTTAAACCTTCAATTTATATTTTCTATTCTCCAATTTTGGGTTTATACTCAACAACATTTTCCTGAGCATTCTAACATTGAAGACCTCATCGTTTCAACTTCTGCATTCAGCTCATAATTACCTTTTACCTGCTCCTACATAAAGAGTTTGTCCTCATGAACAACTTTGTTTTATTTCACTATTTTGGCTCCTAGAATATCTACATCTTAATGGAAAGCTTCAAATTCAGCCAAAAAACCATATTTATATCAATTTAACCTTCTTCATTGACACTCTTCTCCCTTATTAATGAATTTCTGACATCTTCCACCAAAGAATCTATTTTTTTTCCTTGTAGTTGTCCAACTATTCTACCTCTGATTCTTCTGAACTGTCATACTGTTTTGAAATCATATTCATTTTTTTAATATCATTCTCATGGTTATCCTCCTCCCTTTCTCATATGATGAACAATACTTTTGGGGAATATTGTCATTTTCTTCATTTTCATCCTAAAACTTCTTATGACACTTTGTTGTAAAATGCCCTATAATTCTGCATTAGAAGCATACAAATGAAAGTTTACCTTTGAACTTATAATTTTCCCTCTAAAGATTGGAGGAGATAAATGACATGACATCATCAATATTGTCCTCTTTATTACTATCATCAATCGAGTGATTTTTCATGCCCTTTAATTAAACTTCATTAAAATCCCCTTTTCCACTTCATCATTATAATTGTTTCTCATTTCATATGCTACAAGGGTACTATATAGGTTTTCTATTGTTAGTTATTTGGAATCTTTATCATCCAACATTGAAACATTAGGATTTAATCACAATGGATGTTTCATCAGGATACATTTCACTATCATTATATATTCTATGACTTCTCCAAGAACCATCATGTCTTCCATAATAATATTGATCTTGTCGAAGAATTCATCAACAGTCTCATTGGGATTTATTTCATGACCCTAATACTTGTTCCATATAAGCTGCATCTTTTCTTCATGGACTTTTGTTCCTCCCTCATAAATGTTCAACAAGTTTCTCCACATTGAATGCGATTTTTTAGGACATCACATTCGTGTAAATTGCATTTTCGGGGGGTCACCATAACACATTGACCCCTTCAGTCTCAGCAACCAATTCTATTCTTTATGATTATGATAAAGAACAACTATTAATATCAGTTCACATTCCATGAATAGATATTATGATTACATCCATCCCTACTGATGGCATGTAGTGTCACATTCGATTCATCCGTATTTGAAAATTATTTCCATCAAAGATCTGAATTATATTATGATTGATCACCTCCATTTATTTTTATTGAGAGAAAACCACCAACTGTTATCCTTTCCCTTTGATACTAATTATTAGGCCCACTAGGTCTAATACACTGAGAGGTGGTGAAATATGATATAATAGATTAAAACATTCTCTCATTCAAATCATGTTTAGTTGTTAGACAAAACTAAATTCATTATTCCTAACATAGAAACACATGAACATATATGAAATAATGCAGAGGAAAAATCAATTTTACATGGTGTAATCTCACTGGGATATATCCAATGAGCATACAATGGAAACATGCCAATATAACAAATTCACTATGGCTCAATTCCAATAATGAGTAAAATGTTCAAGCTAGATCATTTATACCCTGGATCACTTCTTTTACAATGTATATGATCTCCTCACAGTATTCCCAATGGTTACTCCTGATGTCTCATTCTTTGGCTCAATGCCAGTGGAATGGGTATCTGTATACCTCTTCATACACTCACTTATCTAGAAGGGAATCCATACATAGTTTATTGACATGTAGGTCAAACATGGTTTATGGACTTGTAGGGCCCTTCATTTACATGAAATCCTGCATCCTCGGCTACTGATAGATGCTATTTTAAAATTCATTTGTCACCCATAGATTAATTCAACCATCCCGAGTACTACTAGTTACCATAAAATACATTCACAAACAGATTTCATGATATTTAAATCTTCTTATTGAAAATCGCAAACCACCTCATTCAACTGCGTACTGTGTAGCGGGTTTTGTGATGACCCAGACTCTCTTGGTCCTTCCCTTTGACAAAATCCGGGTTCTAAAGTAGTGGTGTCTCAGTGAGACCGATCGGCGAGACCGATCGGCGTCAGCCGGCCTTGTCATGTTGTTTCTAGTAGCACTCCTATGCATAAATAGGGTTTTAAACCCTATTCTGACTCTTTTAACAGTGTTTTTAAGACCCGTAACGCCCATAAGAGTTTTAATTAAATGATTCATCAATTCTTGAGACGGCTTAAACCACCCGACCCGCTTTTGTGACGAGTGGAGCCACGTGGTCAAGCCACAACCCTCGCGCCTTATGCGGTTTTGCGTTTTCACCTCAACCGTCCCCGGCTCTTATAAACTAAAGGTTAGCCGTGCTTTCTCCTTTCCTCGATCATGACTTTTCACAAACAGCTTCTGGTGCATCGGGCTCGCCGCATCGTTATCCGTAAAGTTCATCGCCCCCGGCCTAAACTCCGATCATCTATCAACAAGTAGGGAATTTCTCCTTCGTCTCTCTCTTTTGTGTATCATGCGGGGTGTGCGTGCTTTTGATCCTTTAGAATTGGGAAAACCAAACCAAATTAAAGATAAATAACTAATTATATAAAGAAAGAAGAGGGGGGGTGCTCTGATCATTGATGGTGTTTTATATTTTGATGTTGTTTCTTCTATGACCATCTTGTTGTGTTGTGCTGGCTTATGCCTCCTGAAAATCGAGCCTGTTGGTGGTCGTTATTTGTGCACTAATAAACCTGGATGATGTTTTAAATGGCTTTTTTGTGGTTGTAAACTTCTGCTGTGAAAAGTGAATCGGTTAATCACGTATATACGGCTGAATAATTGAAAGCACCAGGATCAACCCTTATGTGATAACTCCCGGTTAGAACACACAAGATTTGAAATCATGGAGTGTGTTAAGTCGTTTAAATCTGAAAATCTCTGACTTGTGTTGGTGGTGGTATTTGGTTGTTTTCCTTCCGGGCCGATTGCTGGAAATGTGGGAGGGGATGGGATCCCCTGTTCTTTTATACTCTCGTTGGTTGTGTGAATTTGGGGGATGGTATATCCTGTTGGTATGGATTCGGTGGTTTTTAGTTTTAAATCTGGGTGGTTACATGTTTATATCACAAATTGGGGTGGAATCATCTGTTGTTGAGAACTAGGTGTGGACGTTTTGGTTGATGTTTGACTGTTTTCTTTTCTGGACTTATGCCTATGCCTACTAGTTTCCCAATAGTGCTTAAACGTAAACATTATTACTGAACGTGAAATAAGAAAGGGGACAAATGTGTTGTTGGCGTGAGTCGTGACTCGAACTTGAGTGTTGTTGTGATCTCTAGGCAGTCTGAAGAAAAACCTAGCTTTTGGTGAGTTCTTGTTACATATATATATATATATCTGTAGATTTGTGTTTCTTATTCACGCCCCACAAAAGTTGAGAACGTAGTGCCGAACATCCCCATTTCATGAGGGAGGGTGTTTTTCCCAACACTATTCTTAGTGTCCGGTTATTAGCTCCTTTTCTTCTCCCTTTCCCGAATATCCCAAGTATCTTCGGGCTGGCTGTGATGGCCTGAAGTCCATTATTAGACCAAGAACCTTCGGGCGGGGTGGTGTGGTGGTTGGCCAGGTGTGTGCGGCAGGTGGTTTCTCAAGTGTCTTTAGGATGAGGCCTAGGTGTCTTCGGGCATGGCAGTGGATCCTTTAGCCCAGGTGTCTTCAGGCGTGGTGGGGGTTGTTCTGGCCTAGGTGTTTGCAGGCATGGTTACATGTGACAGTTGTGGCCCAGGTGTGTGCGGGCGGGATTAAGTAGTGGGACTGCGTGCGGTTGAGGCCCAGGTGTGTGCGGGCGGGATTTTGGCAGTGGGACTGCGTGTTGTAGTGGCTCAGGTGTGTGCGGGCGGGTGTGGCAGTGAGACTGTGGTGAGAATGGCGGTATTGGTCCGATGCGTAGGATGTCTCTATGACCAGTGGGAAAGTGGCGCGGGGTACCCAAAAATCGATGTGCTCTTATTATATACATTACTTGACTTGCGTTATTTGGGGAGTGAGCCTTGGTGAGGCCCAGGATGGATAATTTGCCTTGTTATGTGTTTGGTTTACTCTTTTTCTCACGGGGATTTAGTACGTTGCCCCACTTGTGCACGAGAGTCTCGGTTTTCCCTACTGAGTGTACTTGTATGCTCACCCTACGTATATAAAACTGCTTTCAGGTTTCCAGGAGGACTTCAGGGATCACGCAGGACCTTACTAGCTCAGACATTTTGAGCAGTTGCAGTTGTTGTTTTTATTTTTGGCACTTACCTTGTAGTCACCTTTTTCACTTTGTGGCTTTTAATTTTGAAACATGCATGTTGGAATGGTTTACTTTTGGCTTTAATTTTTTTTCTACCTTGGTGTTGTTGGGTTTTCTTCTCCTTATCTCTCGATCCTATAAAATAAAAAGGGTAATTCCTTCCATTTGCATGAATTTTCTATACCCTTGGTGCTAGTCTCCACTCCGGGACCTATTGAAGGCGGGTTTCGGGGGTCATTATATCTCCTTCAACATAAAGAAGGAAGGGCCTGACAATCTGCTGACCCTTCCCTACTTTTGGTGAAGGCGGGTCGTGACAGAATGGTATCAGAGGTGATGGTTGAGATATTGGACGGAGTCTGGAGTTAGGCACGGTGAGGATTGCATGAAATGGTAAGGCAACAGTGTTGGGTGACCTTGGAGCGTGAATTAGTCTAGGGAAGACCGACTAGGACATGGGATTTTAGGGCCCCCCGTGATCCGATGCAAGGACTCTGGACCTACCGAACGACCAAGTGAGGCCACACTGATTGCAGGGTAGAGACCCTAGGAAAGGTACATGCATCATAATGACTTGTGTTCTTGTGTTTCTGGGATGTACTGGGAATTAAGAATAAATTAAATCTTAAGAAGTTTTAAGAACGATATTCTGCACTACTTGGGCTTAGGCATTCCTTGTTTACCTTGCAGCTATGGCACCTGGAAAGCGACCACGTGTGGTACAAGCGATCGAGGCCCCTGAGACTACTTTGGCCAAACAGTAGAGAGCTGATCGAGAGGAAGAGGACAACCAGTGGCAGAAGACTCTTCGAGCCTTCCAGCGACAGGCCCTCAAGAAGTATGAGGGCAGCACCTCCGATATGAAGACGGAAGGCTGGCTAGAGGAGCTAGTTATAGCCTTCAGCCTGATTCTGGCCCCGACCGAGTACTGGGTTCCCCTAGCCGTTATCCAGATGTAGGGAGCGGCACGTCAGTGGTGGATGCTTTACCTGGGGGAGAGGAGAGAGTCTGAGGTGGCTTGGGTTGATTTTGAGAAGGAGTTCCGGGCAGAATTCCTCTCCTCGACGATGAAGGCAGAAAAGAGGAAGGAACTACTCTCCCTACACCAGGGGAGTATGTCTGTGAGGGAGCTAGGGATCATGTTCAAGGACCTCCTACATTTTGCTCTGAAACTCTTTCCCGGCGAGGAGTCTCGGGCAGGACGTTTGGAGGAGGCACTCCGACCCTCCCTCCAGTATGCTGTTACCCCCTTTACCCTGCCGACGTACATGGAGGTCCAGAAGAAGGCCGAAGTGGTGGAGCGAATGCATGCTCTAGGGGGAGTGTTGCGAGAGGGGATCCAACTGGGACCATCAAAGGGGAAGACCGTCAGCACCAGGCCTCCAGCATCAGGACCCTCTTGGTTCCGACGCGCAGGGAGCAGGCCGCAACAGTTTCAGTTTCGATCCCCCGGTCCTCGCCCTTTTCCTAGGGGCACGGGACCACGGTGCTTCATCTGTGGAAGCCCTGGGCATCTCTGGAGTCAATGCCCAGACCGGGTGCAGTACAGCAGTGGCAGTTAGCCCCATCACCTGCCCCAGTAGCAGCTTCCAGCCAGACCTTTCCAGCATCATCCGCAGGGACAGCGAGCTCCCGCTCCTCTGAGGGAAGACGTAGGAGGAGGCCGACCTCAGGGCACTCCACAGGGACATCGACCAGGGTGTGGTCCGGGAGGTGGCCGACAACCGAGGGGCAGGGGGGCTGGGCGTGGATAGTTGCACGCTGCAGAGGCAGCAGTCCCAGTAGGGCCAGAGGTTGTTCGAGGTACGATCAGTCTCTTTAGCACTCTTGCTTATGCTTTGTTCAATACTGGAGCTTTGCACTCCTTCGTTGCACCCAGTCTAGCCCGTGCCTTGGGTGAAGATGCCGAGTGACTTCCAGTGCCCCTGGTGTTGAGCACACCAGTTGGAGGTTAGATCGACATGTTGTTCATTTTTCGGGGATGTAGACTGAGGATAGGGCCACATCAGTCGGTTCGAGATCTTCTTCTGCTACAGATTCAGCCATACGATGTCATCCTAGGCATCGACTGGCTATTTTCTGTGTGCGCCATCATCGACTATTTTCGAAGAAGGGTGGTGTTCTCAGACTTGGACAGCCGGCATGTTACCTTCACCGGCTAGCGGAGCAGTCTGAAGGGAAACATGAGAGAGGAACCTCTCCTCTCCTTGTTGACCGAGATAATGGTGGAATCAGTAGATGCGGAAATGTTGGAAGTGCCATAGATCGTCCGTGAGTTTATGGACATCTTTCACGAGGAGGTGAAGACTCTACCCCCTTGACGTGATATCGATTTCTGGACAGACCTGCAGCCCTTCACTCGTCCAATCTCGATGGCTCCTTACCGGATGGCACCTTCGGAGCTACAGGAGTCGCGGATACAGATTGAAGATCTGATGAAGAGGGGTTATGTTCATCCGAGTACGTCACCGTGGGGTGCTCCGGTCTTGTTTTCAAAGAAGGCAGATGGAGGTCTTAGGCTGTGCATAGACTACAGGAGGCTAAATCAGGTGACGATCAAGATTCGCTACCCTCTCCCAAGGATATATGATCTTTTTGACCAGCTGAAAGGGGCAGGATGGTTCTCGAAGATCAACCTATGGTATGGGTACCACCAGATGTGGTTGAAAGAGAGTGACATCCCGAAGACAACATTCATGTGCAGGAATGGACACTTAGATTTCTCAGTCATGCCCTTCAGTGTTACGAACGCCCCGGCTGTGTTCATGGGGCTTATAAACTCCATATTTCAGGAGTACCTGGATCGGTTCGTGGTTGTGTTCATCGACGACATCCTGGTCTACTCTAGATCAGAGGAGGACCATGCAGAGCACCTGAGGACAGTTTTGGAGGTCCTCCGATAGCACCAGCTATATGGGAAGTTGTCAAAATGCAAGTTCTGGACACGAGAAGTGCACTTCCTCGGGCACGTAGTGTCTGAGCAGGGGGTAGAGGTCGACCCATCAATGGTTGAGGCAGTTGTTTCTTGGACAGAACCCAAGAATGTGGCAGAAGTCCAAAGTTTCCTCGGGCTGGTAGGTTACTACCGGAGATTCGTACCAAACATCTCCCGAGTAGCAGCCCCTTTGATGGCTCTGACCAAGAAGGACCATGGTTTCGTATGGAGTGAGCAGTGCCAGTCAGCCTTCAGCTATCTGAAGGAGATGTTGGTCAGTGCCCTAGTGCTGAGATTACCAGAAGAAGGGGTGGCCTATGAGGTATTCTGCGATGCTTCAGGACAGGTCCTGGGATGCGTGTTGATGCAGCGACGAGGGGAGATCTCTTATGGGTCTAGGCAGCTGTGTTACCATGAGCGTAATTACGCCACCCACGATCTAGAGCTTGCAGCGGTCGTTTTTTCGCTAAAGTTATGGCGGCACTACCTCATCGGGGAACACTTTCTGGTCTTTACGGATCACAAAATCTTGAGATATATCTTCTCCTATCGGGACTTAGACTTGTGACAGCGGAGATGGGTGGAGTTCCTCCAGGATTACGACTTCAAGATTTCTTATACTGAGGGCAAGGGAAATGTGGTGGCTGATGCTTTGAGCAGGAGGACGTAGAGGGATACGGTCCGAGAGTCGGCGGACGCCTGGAAGGCAATGGAAGAGTTGGCTGCCTTACACCTAGATGCGACGATGGATAACGGTAGAGGCTGCCTATATCAGATGACAGTGTAGTCATCCCTGTTTCAGTAGGTGGAAGAGTCTCAGTGGGGAGACCTAGAGTGCGAAGTGATGCGTGACCAAGTTGACCAGGGCAATGCTTCGGAAGGATGGACCGAGGATGGTCAGAACCAGATGCTTTTCAAGGGAAGGTTGTTGTCCCAGAGGCGATGCGCGGAAGGTTCTCAGTGAGTTCCACAACTAACCCCTGGCGGTACACCCTGGAGTTTCCAAGATGTACTAGGGTTTGAAGAGGCAGTTTTGGTGGCCCAGAGCTAAGAGAGCAGTGGAAGAGTTTGTGGCCAAGTGCCTAGTGTGTCAGCAAGTGAAGGATGAACACCGAGTTCCAGGCGGCCTACTACAACCCCTAGGTGTCCCTGAGTGGAAGTGGGATGACATATAAATGGATTTCGTCACGGGACTACCCAAGGCCCAAGGAGGGTACGACGCCATCTGGGTGGTAGTGGATAGGTTGACGAAATCGGCTCACTTTCTGGCGATCAGGGAGTCGAGTGCTGTGGATGCTTTGGCACGAAAGTACGTGGATGAGGTGGTGCGGTTTCATGGAGTCCCGAAGACTATAGTCTCGGATAGGGATGCACGGTTTACCTCGTGAGTCTGGAGAGGATTGCAGCATGCGTTTGGAACCCAGTTACGCCTTAGCACTGCTTTCCATCCCCATACAGATGGACAAACGGAGCGCAGCATCCAAACCTTGGAGGATATGCTGGGAGCCTGTGTTCTGGACTCAGGAGGGTCATGGGTGCAATACTTGCCTCTGGTAGAGTTTTCCTACAATAATAGGTACCACTCTACCATTGGCATGGGCCCGTTTGAGGCTTTGTACGGGAGGCAATGTCATTCACCTGTGTGTTGGGCCGAAGTAGGAGAGGCAGGTATCCTTGGTCCGGATGTGGTGCAGAACACGACAGAGAATGTTCAGCTCATACGGGAAAGGATGAAGGTAGCCCAGGACCGACAGAAGTCATATGATGATACCAGGAGGAGGCCCTTGGAGTTTGAGGTTGGGGACCACGTGTTCTTGATGGTCTACCCTCGGCGTGGGCAGTGGAGGTTCGACAAGGGGAGTAAGCTTTCCCCTAGGTTCATCGGACCCTTCCAAGTGTTGCGGCGGGTCGGCGATGTGGCTTACCAACTAGCATTGCCACCACCGCTACTAAGGATACATGATGTCTTTCATGTGTCTCAGCTCCGTCGGTATCTGCATGACGATTCGCATGTCCTTGATTGGGGCGAGCTGGACATCGAGGACGACGTGACCTTTATGGAGAGACCAGTGATGATCGAGGATCGCAAGGAGAAGGTGCTTCGTGGGCGAACCGTTCCCTTGGTTCACGTGTTGTGGAGACATGGTGGGCTTGAGGAGAGTACGTGGGAGAGGGAAGCACAGATGCGTACCCAGTACCCAGAGTTGTTTTGAGTTTTGTTCCTTGTTGTACCTATTGTGATAGAACGTTTTGTCTTTTGCCTATGAAATGTACTGGTTTCATTCCTCTGCTTGTATGTAAAAACCCCCGGCTATAGGGAAGGAGAGAACTCGACCCCTAATCAAGACGCATTATGGTGGATGCGATTAAACCCGTGCGGGCGAGTCAGTGCCGCCCAATGCAGATAATATCTTGACATGGGGGAAGAGACTCCCCAACACATGTGCCTGGGCATTTTGGCATGGTATGTTGCTTGGTTCGTGACAGGAAGATGTTCTTAGTTAGTGACGAGGTTCACTCTTGAGAGGTATCTTTTGGGGTGGTTGTTCGGACCCTCCCTTTCCATCGGGGTTGTCTAAATTATTGGGGACGAGAATAGATTGAGTGGTATCTGATATGATGACCCAGACTATCTTGGTCCTTCCCTTTGACAAAATCTAGGTTCTAAAGGAGTGGCTTCTCGGTGAGACTGATAGGGGAGACCGATCGGTGAGACTGATCGGCGAGACCGATCGATGAGACTGATCGGTGAGACTGATCGGTGAGACTGATCAGTGAGACCGATCGGCGAGACTGACCAGTGAGACCGATCGGTGTCACCCGGCCATGTCAAGTTGTTTGCAGTAGCGCTCCTTTGCGTAAATAGGGTTTTAAACCCTATTCTGACTCATTTAACCGTGTTTTTAAGACCTGTAATGCCCATAAGAGTTTTAATTAAATGCTTCATCAATTCATGAGTCAGCTTAAACCACCCGACCCCCTTTTGTGACGAGTGGAGCCGCGTGATCAACACACGACCCCCGCGCCTTACGCGGTTTCGCGTTATCACCTCAACCGTCCCCGGATCTTATAAACTAAGGGTTAGCCGTGGTTTCTCCTTTCCTCAATCGTGACTTTTCACAAACAGCTACTGCTGCATCAGGCTCACCGCATCGTTATCCGTAAAGTTCCGCGCCCCCGGCCTAAACGTCGATCATCTATCAACAAGTAGGGAATTTCTCCTTCGTCTCTCTCTTTTGTGTATTATGCGGGGTGGGCGTGCTTTTGATCTTGTATAATTGGGCGAACCAGACCTAATTTAATATAATGAACGAATTCTATAAATAATGAAGAGGGGGGGCTGTGGTCATTGATGGTGTTTTATATTTTTATGGTGTTTCTTCTATGACCATCTTGTTGAGTTGTGCTGGCTTATGCCTCTTGAAAATCGAGCCCGTTGGTGGTCGTTGTTTGTGCACTAATAAACCCTGCTGATGTTTTAAATGGCTTGTTTGTGGTTGTAAACTCCTACTGTGAAAAGTGAATCGTTTAATCATGTATATCCGACTGAATAATTGAAAGCACCAGGATCAACCCTTCTGTGATAACTCCCGGTTAGAACACACGGAATTTGAAATCATGGAGTGTGTTAAGTCGTTTAAATCTGAAAATCCCTGACTTGTGTTGGTGGTGGTAGTTGGTTGTTTTCCTTCCGGGCCGATTGATGGAAATGTGGGAGGGGATGGGATCCCCTTTTCTTTTATACTCTCAGTGGTTGTTTGAATTTGGGGGATGGGATCTCATGTTGTTATGGATTCAGTGGTTGTGAGTTTTAAATCTGGGTGGTTACTTGTTTATATCACAAATTGGGGTGGAATCCTCTGTTGTTGAGAACCAGGTGTGGACGTTTTAGTTGATGTTTGACTATTTACTTTTCTGGACATATGCCAATGCATACTAGTTTCCCAGTAGTGCTTAAACGTAAACATTATTACTGAACATGAAATAAGAAAGGGGAAAAATGGTTTGTTGGCGTGAGTCATGACTCAGACTTGAGTGTTGTTGTGATCTATAGGCTGTCTGAAGAAAAACCTAGCTTTGGGTGAGTGCTTGTTACATATATATATATATATCTGTAGCTTTGTGTTTCTTATTTGCGCCCCACTCAAGTTGAGCACTTAGTGCCGAACATCCCCATTTCACGGGGGATGGTGTTTTCCCAACACTATTCTTAGTGGCTGGTTATTAGCTCCTTTTATGCTCCCTTTCCCAGATAGCCCAAGTATCTTCGGGAAGGCTGTGATGGCCTGAAGTCCATTATTAGCCTAAAAACCCTCGGGCGGGGTGGTGTGGTGGTTGGCCAGGTGTGTGCGGCAGGTGGTTTCCCAAGTGTCTTCGGGATGAGGCCCAGGTGTCTTCGGGCATGGTAGTGGATCCATTAGCCCAGGTGTCTTCAGGAGTGGTGGTGGTTGTTCTGGCCTAGGTGTTTGCAGGCATGGTTACATGTGACAGTTGTGGCCCAGGTGTGTGCGGGCGGGATTCAGCAGTGGGACTGCGTGCGGTTGAGGCCCAGGTCTGTGCGAGCGGGATTTCGGCAGTGGGATTGCGTGTGGTTGTGGCCCAGGTGTGTGCGGGCGGGTGTGGCAGTGGGACTACGGTGAGAAAGGCGGGATTGGTCTGATGCGTAGGATGTCTCAATAACCAGTGGGAAAGTGGTGCGGGGTACCCAAACATCGATGTGCTCTTATTATATATATTACTTGACCTGCGTTATTTGGGGAGTGAGCCTTGGTGAGGCCTGGGATGGATAGTTTTCCTTGTTAGGTGTTTGGTTTACTCTTTTTCTCACGGGACTTTAGTACGTTCCCCCACTTGTGAACTAGAGTCTTGGTTTTCCCTACTGAGTGTACTTGTATGCTCACCCTACGTATATAAAACTGCTTTCAGGTTTCCAGGAGGACTTCGGGGATCACGCAGGACCTTACTAGCTCGGACTTTTGGAGCAGTTGCAGTTGTTGTTTTTCTTTTTAGTACTTACCTTGTAGTCACCTTTTTCACTTTGTGGCTTTTACTTTTGAAACATGCATGTGGTAATGGTTTACTTTTCGCCATACTTTTCTTTCTTCCTTGGTGTTGTTGTGTTTTCTTCTCCTTATCTCTCGATCCTATAAAATAAAAAGGGTAATGCCTTCCATTTGCGAGAATTTTCTATACCATTGGTGCTAGTCGCCACTCCGGGACCTATTGAAGGCGGGTTTCAGGGGTCATTATCTCTCCTTCAACTTAAAGAAGGAAGGGCCTGGAAATATGCTGACCCTTCCCTCCTTTTGGTGAAGGCGGGTTGTGACCGGTTTGGTACGCGGTTCACGTCCTTCACATACTACAATCGCCGCTGCAAACTACCCTTCATCCACAGACTACCATCACTAACAACCCATGTAATGTTTCCTTCATTCTGCTTTTGTAAACTGCCCCATGTCCACGAATTGTTCACTGTTCGGGGACTGGATTCACTTCCTAATACTAGAGCTCCCCCTTCGCCTACCAAATGCCAAAATATCTCACTCGCGTAACAGAGATTCATCATCCACATACCGAGTCAACTACATCAGTGTACCAGATATTATCTTATGCATACAAGACTTCCTTTGCAGGTTATGAATCCATGCAATCAACTTTGGAAAAATTACTTCAATGAGAACCACTTCACCCTCTGCGAACCACCCTATGTGAACTTCATCAGTCCTTGCAGAAATACAAGATGAAAAATTCGTTCTCTAATGATACATGATCTCCATTGTAATCAGTGGGATTAGAAATATTTATATAAGAAATGTTATCCTTAAAAACAACTAATCTACGATTTACCAAATGATCAATCCATCCTTCACTACATATGGTCCATCTAGCTGCTGAGGACCACACGTCACCCACATACCATTTTTCCATGCCACCAGTATACTGCCTTGGCACCTATATGGTCAATCTTCATTAATGATGTTATGCCATCTGTGTACTGCACAGTCGCTCCACCGCAAACTATTTTTGGATTCGTGAATTGCCCTAGCATATTGTTCTCAGCCGCTCTGCGTACTAATCTTATAGCTTCGAGTATTGTTCCAAGAACATGTTACGTGGTCCATTAATAATGGTACATGATTCTCATGCACTGCCAATTTTCTTAAACATTCTTCATATCGTTCACTCCTATGTATAAATTCTTTCTTTACAAATATAAAACTCTCGATATTGAGGGAATAAAATTCATAATACAATAGAAAAACCATGTCACTTAAAAAACAAGCCTTTGAAAAACACCAACCATACTCAATTGGGTTTATCTGGATTTTTCAACAGACCCAACCACACCAAAAACATACCAAAGAACACCTTGAATTATTTTTTCCCAGCATCTATATTATATATATAGAAATTATATTAATATATAAGAAGAATAGGGTCAATAAGGACAATTACCAATTCTATGACAGACCACCTTTAGAATATTCTTTATTCCATGAAAGATTTTTCTTAGGAGAATAATTTTGGTCTAGGATGAATGTAATTTATATAGTTAAGTATTTGGGTATTTATTTTTCTAATCAAATAATCATAGAAATTTTAAATATTAGATCACAGGAGTTATAATTTACTATGTGACAGATATGACATAAAGAGAATTAGTTAAAATATTTAAAAATAAATAATATTATTCTCATGTATAATTCATAAAAATGAATAAGGATTATATGGATTATAATATAGGTTCTAAATAAATTTTTTATAATAATATTTAGACTATTCTATGAGGAATTATTAATATTACCTCATAGTTCAACCCCCATGGTTAACATGATTAATCCTTAATAGTGGTAATAAATTTTTACACTTTTTACTTGTCATTAAACTAAAATATTATGTTTTTCTTATTAATATATTATAAATATTAATGATTCCACATATGGAATACCTTGTATAAAATTATATTTTTAATTTTTATGTAGTTGGTTTTAATATTTGCATGAAATATATAATGAAACCATTTAGAGAAAAATGATTTTTTATGCACAAAAATAAACTATCATCAATAAAATGTGTAATGTTTGTTCAAATGGGTTTAATTGGATTTTTATAAAATAAATCGACACATACTTTTCATTAAATATAATAAATATTTTAATTAATCAATTTATATATTTGATTAAGATAAAGAATATAAATATAAATTTTATTAGAATAGAAACAGTATTTCTTTTTTGAAATTGATAAAATTTTATTTCTATGTTTCATATAATAGGTTTTAATAGATTATATTACTTAATTAATATATATTTATTCTAGAAATATATTTTATAACTATGTAATATAATTATATATCTTTATAATATCAAATAATCGTAGTTTTTTAAAATTGGTATCTTTCACCATTCATATGAAAAAATATATTTATGAGATAAATCAGAAAATCATCATATTATATTTTTCACATACAGAATTGAAAAATGAAATTAATTAATTAAAAATAAATTAATATAACTATATAATAACTTTTAGTAAAATACTTAAATAAATATATGTGTATTATATAACTATTTCTTTTGAAAAAATAATTCTTATAATAATTGAATCTTGTGTATTGATTTTTTTTCCATCGATCAATAAATTCCATATAGAATACTATAAAAATTAGATTTCATATATCTTTAATTTTTTTTATTGGTCTAAGGGTATTCCTGAGGGAAATTTAAGGTGAGTGGAAGATGATTGGTGGAGTTTTAAAAAATTTGAATATTGTTAACATTTAATTCCATGGATATATCTTCTACACCATTGTGAGTTTCCTCGAGATTAGTATTTTATATAGATATTAAGAATGCACTAATATATTTATTTTACTGGTGTAACTAGTGTGATATTTTATGGATATTATATATGGTATTTCTAAGTGACATTGTTTATAATAGAATGGATGGTTTTTCTATGTTGTGTAAAATTTTTGAATTATTTCTCTCAAAGACTTAGTAGTTTAATCTTCAATGAGTTTGTTTTGTAGAATAAGGACCTGAAAGTAAAAATTAAAAAATCTAGATAATTTAAACTATAATTTTTTATTACATTAAAAAAGATATTTTAAGTTTATGTTTTTAATAATTTAAGAAAAATATCATACATAAAATCCCTATATATTACAAACTAGAATCTACAATTTAGAACCATTTTTTCATAAAAAAATAAAAAAAATTTTTTTCATGAAACAAATTTTCTTCTTGAATCCATAATGATATATAATTATAAATATAATTTTGTAAAAAATATTATAAACATTGAGTTCAGAAAAAAATTAATAGTAAGAGGCATCGAAACAAAAAATAAAGTATCCATTTCTAAACCATAAATCCCATTAAAAATATATTTCATAAAAAATATATTCTTACAAGGAAAGGGGTATAATATATCCATGAAAATTAATTTTTCCAGATTTATAAAAAAATATTATTTCCCAGAAAACATATTTAAAATAATGTATAAATAATTATGTTTCCATGGGAAATTGTCATAATAGAACACTTTTATAACCCGTATGAAAACCCTTATAATAGGAATAAACATACAAACTACTTCAAAGATAATATTCCATAGATAATAATTATTAAGAAATGAATTGTAGAGTTATCTTAGTGAAACCATAATATAAGACAGATCGATCTCATTCATGATATATAATGTATAAATCCTTCAAATTAAATGTAAATGGATCCTATCATGAATTAAATAATTGAAAAACTCTTTCAATATAATGTATAAAACACCATTTAATATTGAAAAAGAAATATTTTTAAAACACATTTTTCAAACCAGGATTTCCTAGATCAAAAAGGGAAAGAATATTATTCATTTAAGAAAGCATGAAATTTTTTTATTTATTCTAAAATTAAAATATTGATTTGGATGCTGGGAAAATAATTTTTGATATATGAATTAAAATAGAATATTAATTTAATCATTTATATAAAAGAAAAATCATTCCATTAGAATAATTAATTTAGGAAAATTTGAATTAATATATAAAAAAATTAAAAATAACATTATAAATCCTTTATGTATATAAAAATTCATAAGCAATATAATTTTATGAAACATGTACATTTATGTACATTAGTTTGAATTGGAAACATTAATATATAATTTTTAAAAGAAATTTACTTACCTTGTGCATAAATTTTCACATGTGTTTCTTATCTTCTTATATAATAATATTATGTAAATTATTTAAGCATGTGAAATTTTTTTCATGTTTATTATTAATTTAATTTATATTATTATGAATATATACAAAAATAATATAATATTTATATTCATGTTGGAATATTTTATTATATACACCTCATATGTCCAAAATTTAATTTAGTAGGTTGAAAATGGGATGATATTTCATTATTCCATATCTATAATATAATTATCCTGAAATAATTATCACTTATATACGTTAGTGGTTATTTTTAACCCATTAATAATAGTTCTTTATTAGAACATAACTATTATGTAATCATGGAGACGGTACGTCTTACATACCCATGATTAATGTTTCTAGTTTTTCATTGATTTGTGTAGAAAGATGATAAGTATTTTATATCAATAAATAATGAAACTAATATATTAATATTATATTATTTTTTCTGTATTCTTATATTTATAATCCATTAAATTTTGTGATAAAAAACTATTTCATTTATTTTTGATTATTTTAGTCCTCACATATTCATGAAAGACGTAACCATTTTTCATTAAATAAAATTGTAAGAAAATAACTATTATATTACCATTCCAGAATGATAAATATTGAATTTATAAAATGTATAAAAAATATATTTATAATTATAATCATATGATGGTGGTTGGGATGGGAAACCACTTATATCAGTTTGGGAGGTAGTACTCTATTGTACACATGAATTATGGATTTTGTACCCATTTAAATGAATGTTGTGGATTTACATAAGTTTTTACTTTTACATAATAACATATAAAAATATTTAAGATATTAATTTACAAATATATATATATATATAAATGGTTAAAGAACATTTGATGGAAATGAAATATGAAATAATACCACATTGCTCGATTAAAACTGCACCTCTTCTTCTAAAACCATAATTTCCTTATAATTAGGGAATTATATGGTCGGTAATATTAATTATATAAGGGAACTATGGTAAGGAGATATAATTTATAAAGGGATTTTGTTAGGAGATATACTTCAGTAATTCTTTTTAATCCTGAAATAATGACAATAATATGATCCCTTTTTATAAAAGAATTGAAAGGCACTCTGGGAAATTGATAAAATATAATACTAATATAAACTAATATTGATGTTAAAATGGATCCAAATTTATTAATTTAGAATCTATTATAATGAAGAGTTTATGTTCTAAAATTTAATAAAATTTGGAAATGTATAGATCCCAATTTTATACTTATCTTTTTGTTTTAACCATTTATTATTCATTTTCACTATTGTAGTGATATCAATTTTTATCTATTATGTAGTAAATATATTGAAAATAAAAGGAAAAAAATCCCATTAATGAACCACTATTTATATTTTAGGCATTAATGAAACCAATAGGTTGATTATAGTATTTGTTTTATAATTGAATATGATTTTAAAAAATATTATTTATTTTCCAAGATCATCTTTATCAATTTTGGAAATATTCATTTAATTTTACTTTTAAAACTATAATACAACAATTTAAATTAAATCTAGTAGATCCCAAACTCCATAATATAAATTTAGATTCTATCAAATTTATTAAAAAAATAAATCATATGAATTATATAAATTTTAATATTTTTGAAATCATTAAATTTTTTTATTAATTGGATAACTACCGCATAAACATTGTCTATGTTTTAAGGAAATTATTTCATAACTAAAAAAATTATTAAAAATATATTTAGAATTAAAATAAATATTTCAACTATAATATATCTTCTATTAATACCTTTGTTAAAAAATATTTCATTTATTACATCCTAGTGTGTGACAATTTCAGGTTAATGATAACCTAAATGTTGAAATGGATTGAATCACAATGAAATGGTCAATATCATCCATATATGTGACCATGGGATGATTATGAATGATATATACTCATCCAATAAAATTAAATGAACATTTAGGGTGATTTCATAGTCCATATCATTTTGCCCTTTACATTAATTATGTGATTTAAAATTTACTATGGAAAAACAATTACAATGTAAATAATTCATATTGGGAAAATTTAAATGGTCATATTTACTAAATTTGGACCCACTAAATCTAATCATTGTGATTTATTTCATAATCTTTAAAAAACATTATTTCCAATTAAAATAGAAAAGAAAAAAAATTAATTTTTTGGAAAAATCTTATTTAATGTTTAAATTTTTTTTAAACTAAATTCTGTATTAAATTTATTTGAAAAAACACAATTATATAATTATGAACAGATAAAAAAAGATTAAAAATTAAAAACTATAAAAAATTTAATTTTACATTGTAATTAATTTGAAATAAAATACATTTTTATTGAAAATCAATATTTCCCAATATTCATTGAATATACAATGTCTAAAGTAGATAAGAAATTTTTTCATTTAGTTGATATATAGACAATAACATATTTCTCATTATTACCTTATGATTCATTTTCCATCCCTAAGAAGAAATTACATCTAATATTTTCCCATTTATGTATTAAAATTTGAAATATTTTTAATATTATACATTATTAATTGTAATTATTTATTATCATATTGAAAATTCAGTATTTTATAGGTAATTTTATAAATATCAGTTTTTAATCCTTCCCCCAGTAATTCTCCAAAATGTATATATAAATCATTTTGATAGTGAGATGAATAGAAAACAGGGAACTATGAAATTCACTCAACAATTCTCTCCTTAGCTATGATTCACAAAGTGCACATAATATATTTCCCTATCTCAAAACATCATCTTTATCAATGTTAAATTTAAGAAACATAGCCTTCTAAATAACTTATACCATTCCCAGTAAATTAGGGTCTTCATTTTTTTAATGATTAATTTATTATGGAATAGATGATTATGCTAACATAAGAAACAGAATTGAAAATGTCAGTATGTCCACAACATCAAAGAAAATATTTATCTCACTAATAACCAAAATGTTTTTCCAAATAAACATGATTAATGTAGTAAAATAATTTTAATATAAAATATTAGCTACATTGATTTATTTTCGTGGATTGTAATGAATCATGAAATCATAATACTTGTCGTGTTGTATTTATCATCCCAATATCCTCATCCATACATTTTTTCAAGAACAAAAACTTAAAACAATTATGATCAATATATGTAGAACACATTACTAAATACAAATGATGTCCCTAAATTATTAAAAAAATCCACATTAGGTAATTTCAAACAATGTGTTGGATAATTTAATCCATGTGGTTTTACATACCGTGAACTGAAAAAAATTCATATTGATTATGTTTTATACACAGCTGAGTCTTTATAGATGAAAAAGTAATCATTTCTAAATTGTAGTGCCAAAATATGATTATTCAACAATAGTATTATTATTTTTTTATGTAAATAATAATATTTATATCCCTAGAAAAAATTCAATCCATTTTGATTTAATATTGTTAGTGGGAATGATAACTGAGAAAATATTTCATCAAACATATAATAGTAAACTTATAATGGAAGATATCTCTGAGTCTTGATAACTTTTATTGACTTTTTTATTTTTTTTGAATTTTTTTACCATGTTAAATAATAAATTTCTATTTAGAGACAACATGCCGGTGTAAATAAATTTTTTCAACCAAAAGTAAAACATTCGATATTTTCCATATAATATCATTTAATTTATGGATTTTTCATAACAATCCTTAGGGGTATTTCATGATCAAAATAAGTTTTCTAATATACAATTATATATTCAATAAACAGAACCATAATTTTATCGTAAATTTCATTTTGAAATATATTCCTATGAACCTTAGAAACATCTAGTACATTATACAACTAAAATGGAATAAGTATAATATCATAAAGCCCATATTTTGTTGAAACATGACATTTATAATATATTTCTCTTTAACCGTCAACTAATGGTTAACCAAATTATGACCAATCATTGAAAAATATTGTGGTTCCTATATCTCATAAAAACAATATATAATATTAGATAAATTAATTTTTTTAATTAATCTTATTCAATGTACTATAATAAATTGAAATCCCAATGGATTTGTTTTCCATAACAACAAAAAATGTGTACCACATGGTGATGATCTAGGATGATGGGAAACTTTACCTCAATACATTTTAAAGATATTATAAATTCAACACATTATATATGAGTTATTTGATATTTTGGTTTTGAAATTTAGAATGTATAAGGTACTAATTCATTAGTACACTCAACCTATTGATCAAAATAATTTATATGAAAATGATCATGAAAACACACCATATATTTATTTATAACTAGTATATCACTAATATGAATTGTTTATTTATTTTCATAATCAAACTCTATATAATATTTAATACCATATCTAATAAATTTCTCAGATTCTTGGTATCTTATTATATGTATTAAATCATTGAACATAACA
This sequence comes from Viscum album, assembly GCA_963277665.1. Lineage (NCBI taxonomy): Eukaryota > Viridiplantae > Streptophyta > Magnoliopsida > Santalales > Viscaceae > Viscum > Viscum album. Next base: position 1,991,851,274 of record OY728150.1, on the reverse strand, counting down.
TTCAAGGTTTCACAATCTATCAGATATTAATAAAATAAATTCCAATACATAGCCAAAATAATATCAAAATCAACTATGGGATGTTCAAAAATATTTCCATTAAATAAAATATCTTTAATAACTATAGTAATATTTCTATAATCTTTTATTTATTTAATATTTCCACTTATTTTTTCATTAAATGATTCAATATAATTTCATGAGGTGATATTCACAATTTTCAAGAATATTTATTATATATGAAAGAATATAAACATCTATAGAGAAGTGTGGTAATAGAATACATAGAGTTGCCATGTAACATACCTAATATCAATTTATTGTATAGAACTTCATAAATAACAGTAGTATCAATGGAATTTTAAATTTTATTATATTTACTACCGTGCTGATTTTCAGCCTAACTATATATCTTCCAAAAAAATTTATCATAATAAACCATCTCTTTATAAGTAAAACAAATCATTTTTTAATTGCTATATGTTACCCATATTTATTATTGATCAGGATTCATTTATATGTATTTATGAGACTTATAGAAAAACTTAATATATTAGTAACACATCTTAGATGTTATATAACATTCAACTAGATTATTTTTACAGTAATTATCACAATATTTGACCATGATTTTTTACCACAATTTTTTTAATAGAATCTTCCAAACTACCTTTTATATAGAACATTTCATACTATTTATATATGTGTATAAAAATGAATTCTCAACTTTAATATAATATTAAATATGATGCTTATAGATTTTAGTTTTCTCCTATGTCCAATAATATTGAAAAATATGATTTCAATCCTTTGTAAAATCCATTATCTTTATTATCTACATCTAGAATAAAATATGGTATATATCTAAAAAATATATTAAAATTGAATTCATATACTACTAATCAATTAGAATAATTATTACATTATTATAAAATAATCTTTTCACATTCTATATTGAATAATAATTGGGTGATTTTTCTCTAGAATACATTTCAAAAAAATTTCATATTACATGGAATTGTGATTATCCTTATCCATGATATTCCTAAAAATATATGCCCATATATCAACCTCATATATAAATGATAAAAGAAAATATTTTCTTTTTTATATTTTGATCACCCCCATGAAATCAATTGACTATATTATGGCATTGATCTATCATTCAGATACCACTGGATCTAATTTTATAGTAGAAGTTGAAGGGTGTTTTTTAGGAACAGGTAAACTATAGACATGTTATATTATGTAGAACATGATTTCAATAATTTTTAGATACCACCACTATTTATATAATCAATTATCTTAGTAATTAAAAAAATATATCTATTCAAATTACAAAAAATATGGGATGTTGATATGGAATGATATTTTCACCCTGGAGCCTTCCTACTGTAACTTTGATTTTTTACTCTATGGAAACAATTATTGATGAAAATAGATAAGATGAAGAATCATGTTAATATTTAAATTCTATACCATATGAACATACCAATAATATAAAATAATTTAATGGAATTATATTAATATTATCCAAAACAATAAAAATAACTAATACTTCTCATTAATACCAATAATATGGTCCTAATGTTAATAATTACATATTTAAGGGCAATTAAACTAGAATTAACTTTCATCAAATCAGAAATAGCTTGTCTGTGTACATTTATAGAGAGTTAGGTCACATAATTTACATATATAACCCACATATTAAAAATTATACACTTCTATTAGTTATAATTATATTTCTAAAACAAAAAATTTAAAAAGATTTTTTTCTTTTTTGTGAAACATCATTAAATTCATCATTATGACTTCATCATTATCCAAAATAAACCATATTACCATTTGAATATTTTTTATAATATGGTATTATCATAATAAACAAATTATAGAATATAAAAATGATGAAATCATTTTTTCAATTGAAAATCAGGACTATAAATAAATAATACTTTAAAAAATATTCATTTTTACATTAAAAGCAGCCTAGCATATACCCAAAAATCAATATAATAATTATTTAAAATCAAAATATTCCCCTAAAAACATAACAAATCAAAGACATATCATGTGGTCTTCTTTGGACATTATCTTCACAAAACCGTTATAGTACCCTTACAAAAACCCTGACAGCTGGAATAATCATACACCCAACATCCAATATAATTCTATAGAGAACATAATAATAACCCAATTAATTGGATTCATGTTTTGAAAAAATTACATTATAAGATATATTGGCCTCACTTTAGATCTATAATGGGTATAAATCCTTCATAAGTAGTGTATGAGGAATATATAATGAAATAAAACCATTAACAAACACTATTAGAACCATTTGGAAAATAATTTTGTATATTCAAGTAACCAATCAATTTAAAATACATTTTTCAAAACAGAAATACCTAGGACAAATATTGGAAGAGTATATTAATTCATAGAATAAAATAAATTATACAATTTATGAAAAACAAAAAAAAAATACAACATAGGCAATACACATTCTCACTATATACATTAAAATAGAACTTTTTTTGTTTTTCAATGAATGTAATCACATTTCCTAAAATGACTCTTTTTTAAAACCATTTATAGAAAGTCAATAGAAACATAAAATTTCATTTATAAATATGTTTTTTCATTATAAATAATTAAATTATGATTTCTAGGAAATTTCGACATTAGAAAAACATAATTTTGAATTGGAGACTTTAAAATATTGTTTTTAAAATAAAGTATCTTACCTTGTTCCAGACATGCCACATGTGTTCCTTATATTAATAAACAATAAACATGTGTAAATAATTTATTTTCATGATAACCATTTTCATCTTCACTCTTCTATTAATTTAAACTACTACTATATAATATAAAATTACATTATAATTTATATTGACTTCAAACATTTTGATGATATTCGACTCATATTACAAAAATGACTTGGGTAGGTTAAATATGGTCAAATAGATCATTATTCAATCATATCTAGTATTATCATATTGACACAAATATAATTTTAAATTTTAATTATAGTTTTAAAATTAATATTTAACTATTTTATGAAAAAATTAATTACGGTATAATCAGGTGGACTGTAGGACATACGTACGGATGAGTAATGTTTCCATTTTTTCTATTATCATTATAGAATGGAAGGAATTATTATATTTTTTCAATAATAATTTTAATAATATCATAAACATAATATTAATTTTTAAAATATATAAATATATATAATCCATGTCATGAGGTGATGAAAATAATATAACATTGCTCTGTGAATGTGGTAGTCCACACATATGCACGAACAACGATAACATTATTTAGTAAGTTGAAATATAAAAAAATATTTGTTATATTTCCATTTGATAATAATAATTATGATAATAATATCATTAATATACATTAAATACATCATTATAACCACTCATTGGAGTCAGTGATGGAAAATTAATTACTATGGTCCGGGAGGTTGTTGTATTCATTACACATAAATGATGAATTTCATTCCCATTTTACAGATATTGGAGAGAGATACGGGTAATAAAATTAAAATATAAATATATAGGTGTATTAGGAATACTTATATCATTATACTATCATAAGTATGGTTGATTTTTAGGATATTAAGAAAGAAATAATCTAGATATTATTGGTTAAAAACTGTATATATATTTTTAGAAAAAAAACCTTTTATTTTCAATATAATACTTTATAGGTTGCTCATATAAACAAAACAATGACCATATAAATTAGAATGTGTGGTTACTAATTAATTTTAGAATATATTTGAAGCAAATAATATTATTAAATTGTTATGAAATAAAAATAGGTTCCCATTTGTAAGATATGTGGGGGGTGCTCTTAGAATTTATTAAAAAAATAATTTAGTATTAATTAATTTTTACATGAAAAAGGATTAAAATTTATAATATTTCCTGAAAATATGTGGTTAGTTTGAAAAAAATCATATATTAGTTTTTTTCTGAAAACATTAAGTCACATTTTTAACTATATATATTTTTGTTAACCATTTATTGATCCTTTTTTTAATTATAGTGATATAAATTTCTTCTTCTTTTATTCAGTTAATATATTTAATTTTAAAAAAGAACCCCTAAATGGTCAATGAATGATATTTTGGGTAATATACTTGTAATTTTTTGAAAATTTTTATTTATTTTAATTTAATATAATTTAATTTATTATTATTTACTATATAAGAACATTAATTTTTTTATTATAGTTAATAATTTTATTTGACATTTAAAACTAAAGATGATGATAAAATTCATATACAATGGATAATAACCCCTCTAACATGTAATCTTTATCTAAAAAAAATTATACTAAAACCTATTTGAAATCATTTAATTTTTTAATTATTATTATAAAAAGTTAATATATCATTCTATTAATTGAATAATAATTACGTTAGTGAAACTTATAGTTAAATGTAAAATTTTCATTGCCGAAGATAAATAAATCAATTAAACATTTTTAAAATGATATAATTTACCATTAATATTATTATTTAAAAAAAATGTGCTACAATAATACATATCTAAAAAATATAGTTACTAAAAGAATGCATGTTACATTATTGGCTTTATATTCACTAAAATATTACAAAAATCAAAATCATAGTGAGATGAAAATATAACCATATATTAAACTTTTGTATGTTTATAGATGAGAGAAAATCATAAAATAAAACTATTGAATGGGTTATAGTAATTTTTTTCCTGTAATTTTAAGTTTTGTCATTAATTATTGGATTTACCCTTTACGATGGGATAAAAAATTACTAAGGATATTTATTATTTTGACTATAAAAATAAAGACCTAATTTATCAAATATGAATGACTAGTTAAAAGTATGGAATAATTTTTTTAGTTATTTAATTCAAACAATTGGATAAATTTAAATAATAATTTGTGAAATAGAATATAGAAAATATCAGGTTTTTAAAAAAAAGTCATTCTCAACTATTAATTGCTTTTATAAATAATTAATTTATAAAATTAATTTCAAACCCCATAACTATATTAAAATAAATAAAAATAAGCTGATGAAATTTTACAACTAATCCCAAATATAATCATACATTGTGAATAGAATAAAAGAAAGCTTAGTTTTTAAAAACAATCAGTATTTGTCACTATTGACTAAAAAATCATTCATTTCAGAAAAATCTAAAAAATTAAATATGTTTAATTATAACATTTTTAATTAATAATTGTTATTTATTTTTAAAAATTCATGTTATATAATTATAAAATAAATCTTTAAATAAAACTATATTATAATATAATTGTGTAATACTATTCCCTTGTTTATTTTTAAATTACATAATGTATATAATTATTTATATCCTTGATATTAATAAAATCCCAAATTATTTAATAGATCATCACATAGTTTGTTATATATGGTGTAAATGGTTTTATTTATTGAAAAAATATTCTACGGTTACTCTAACATAGGGGACCTATGATTTTTAATCAGGCACTACACCTTGATTTAATCTAAAATAGAATATGCAATGGCATGAAACTCCATGTTTGTATATGGAGGTCCAGGTGATTGATTTACATGGCTCTACCGAACCATGGACTATTGTTTTCTTGGTGTGTGTTTTTTGTTATCTTGTTTGGGGTGCACTGAGTATATGTGGAGGATGACGAGGTATTTCACCATGAAATATGGGTATTTGATACGTATCAAAATACCATTTAGCTCATGTTGTATCCTTCCATTATGGGATTTATTTTAACTAGTTTGGAAGTGAATTTTTAGGAAGATTTATCACACATCATACTATATTATTTTCAATATTCATTTAACTCAACACCATTTCTACATGATCCTTTTAGGTTTTTATTGATTATTTTATTTTTTGGAATAATTACAATTTTCCAAGCTCTCTCAGACTCCAATCTATCCCTTTCACATATCCCACACCATAGTATATCTTAATAGATCTTCCAAGAAGTTTTGTTTGAAAAAATAATTCACTTAGTACTTCTATTCATGTGATATATTTTTCTTTAACTAGAATTTCTCCACTAAAATGATTTTATTATTCATTCCCACTTCTTTATTCAAAGAGGAACATAAAATCATTTGTTCATGGTCATGTTATATTTTTTCACAATTACATGATAAGATGTGTCATGTTTTATGTTGTCTGATAGTCATTGTGAGTATATATGAGATCAAAAATAGTTTTCTTCTATTGGTGTTGTTCTTATGTTTAATCGATATAGTATATAATTTCTAAAACTTATTATATATTCTTGAAATATATTCTTGGAAGGGTTGTGGTGATTTATATTAATGATCAAATATTACTTATTCATTATTATATTGTTACTGATTTATAAAATATTAATGTTTCATGATTTATATGAATCTTGTTTGGAATTTTATTTAATAAGAATAAATTTAATAATGATAATAAACTAGGTGTAAATAATTTGAAGTGAATATAATGAATATAGTGAATTAAGAGATATCTAAATATTTGTTAGATATTATTTATTCATATTTCTGTATATGATTTATCATTGTAGGACATTGATGATAATCCCTATAACCATATTCTTCTGGTAAACAAAAAAATAAAATAAAAACATATATATTGAAATATGTAATCTGCTGAGTCATTATTCAAGAACATATTTTTATTATAATGTTTTATTTGTTTAATTAATGTTAAAAATTTTATTGTAGTAACATTGGGTGGATTGATTTTATGTGGTTACAGATCCATTTCATTATGGATCGATCCAATAATATATTGGTTCTCTCCATTAATTTTTATATTTTCAATTCTGTTTTCATAACTACAATGGTTCAATACTTTATTGTATTTCTATTTCTTGTGTAGGGTATATGTATTCAACAAGATTATCATTCACGATTGACTTATTTCACCTCTCAATTTTATGTGATTTGGGTGGTTCATGTTTTCTTTTATCTAGAATATATCATTTCAAATTTTAATATTCTATAATTACTCACTATCTCATGTGTAATATATTTTATGTTATCCCCTACTAAAAATTCTCTCATATTTTTTATCAATAAAATGTTTTGACTGTTGTTATGTTTCCAACATCGACTAACCAAGATTCCCTTGATAACATCATTTGTGGGTTCTAAAATTGATACACATAGGGAAAAATTGAATTTTTTTGTCTATGGAATTGGATATATGTGTCTCATTGATTTTTTTTCAATGTGGCTTGGTTATATTTGTTGGTTTAGTTGTTCTAAATGTTGGACAGTATTTGGGTATGTTTTTTTGTACTCTGCATTTTTGTATAGATAATTTATCCGTGGTTAATCACACCATAATTTATTTCATACCAACATAAATCATTCAAACTTATCTTAGTTAAGACTTTTTTGGTTTATAATATAATTTTATTAGGATCAATATCTCATTCAAATTCCTCTATTTCGATTATTTAATGTTGTTCCCACTCCTAAAATCCTTTATTATTTCCCCATGATTTTATTTACAGTCATTGTAACTTAGCACATTCAACCTGATATAATCTTTGGTTAGATACTTGGGAGGTTTAATTGAGGGTTCTGACGCATTGAAATAGAACATGTTAATTTATTTGGATCCTTCTATGGAATGGGTGAAATATGATGGGTGTAGATGTTGGATTGTCAAGCCCAGGCCCTGGAATTCCCAGACGCCAGTATAGTGGAAAATAAAACATGGTGTGCAATTTGTTTTATATAATGAAATGCTAAAAACAGACATAATTTATACTCGAGTGGATATTTTTGGTTTAGTTCTGGGAGTATCGGTTACAATTATTATATTTATTTCAAAACAAGAAGAGAAAAAACCCCACAAATCTACCACCGAACAATGTAAATCGAATATAATAAACCTATAAAATTTAAATTGAATTGTAGGGTGAGAATTAGAATTCCCTATAAGGGGTTTTATATTTAAATAATATTTCAATTAAAACCCTTTGAAAACATTCCTTAAAAAATTACACATATAACATTTTTATAAGGAAAGCATATCATACCATTTTGATCACAAAATGAAAGTGAATATTTTAAGGAATGTTAATAGGGTTATAATGCAACAGGTTCGAATCAAAATCACGATCATAATAAATAATCGGTGTGCAGAAAAATGAGTAGTAGTCATAATAACATTTATAAGTGTGACATGAAAAGGTATAATTAGAAAATATTCAGCTGAGAGTAATACATGATCAGAGTTGAGCATGAAATAATAACACTAAATATTTCATTACTAATAGTAAAACATAATACATCTCAAAAAAATGAATAAGCATTATTCTATAAGTATTTACTTATTTTGATTTTCAGAAGTACAAGCTTTTAAACCAAGTATATTCTACTAGTCGAATATTTAAATGGATAATTAAATTGAATAGTAATGATGATGGAAGTAAATCTGTGGGACTAATCCATGTCCTCTTGCCAAGACCATAAACTCAGTGTCAGTTCCTTGTGCCAAGACCATAAATAAACATTTTTTAAGAGCTTGGGCCAAAACCGCAGTTTGTCTCATGAGACCAACCGATGCATCGAGGGTCTATAGCGAGCCCCACCCACAAGATACTTAGTTCAATGAATTATTCATTTCTCTAAATTAAAGTTCTCATTCAACATTGATTTATTAAATTATTTACAATTCCTTGTTTCACATATTACTTGGTTCGACATTTCATATTATTCAATGTTTTCCATACCAATTTGAATAATTTAATTTCTTATTTCATGTTATTCAAAGTGTCCCATACCACATTGAATAATTAGTTTCTCATTACATATTATTCAACATGTCCCAAACCACTTTGAATAATTAGTTTTTCATTTAATGTTTTTCAATGTGTCCTATACCAATTTGAATAATTAGGTTCTTAATTAAATAAAATTCCATTTATTTTTTATTATATTTTAACAATAACATATAAAAAGTTATTAATCCATATAAGTGAGTATTTCAATACTAACAAATACATGGATATGGAAATAAATGAAAAGTATGATAAGAAGATTACATGACATGTAACATTAACTAAAACACATAAATATTTGTTTGTAATATAAAATTATAACCAATAAATTCTAAAATCATATTTCCAAAAATAAACAAAATTCATAATGGAATGTCATCATAAATTGGATTTATAAGAAATTTTAATGTCAAAAAATATTTCATGTGGTGTATTAAACAAATAGTATCATAAAAATTTATTACATTAATTCTCATGTATAACATGACACAAGGTTATTATCAATTAATCACACAAAATAGTCAGAATAAAAATCAACCAAAAATAATACTATTTAAATTTTATGAAAATATGAGAAGCATACATATGTATATAAGAGTGGTAAAACCAAAAAATTTATACTCAAGAATTCTCCAAAACTTACTAAACACATTGAATTTATAACATTTGAAAAATCCAAAATTATCTTCGTCTAGTGTAGTGTAAATCCACATATACACTAGGGTGTATATAAAGAATTGTTTTTTCAATAAAAACCATTTATATTTCAAAAAAATTATTTGTTATTCATTCTTAACAAACTGTAGAAAATTCTAAATAATATTGCGAATAAAATTTAATTTTAATTCAAATATATACACATAACCGATTTATATAATTTGTAAAAGGGTTTACACCAAAAAATATGACGAAACCTGCAAGACTCGGCTATATTAGGAAAATTAATTAACAAGGGCCCCTAAATATTAAATCGTGATATAAAAATTTAATGTTAACTCATATATATGTTTTTTTAAACATCAAAATGCATATATATATATATATATTTACATGAATAATAGATTATACATAGTCTATATAAGGGTCTAACACCGAGATTTAATATCACTTGCATGCTTTAACCATATTAGGAACATTTGTTGAAATAATGGTTCATTGATTTCAGAATGTTCCATAAAATACAAATAGTTTTTTAAAAATATAAATACACGTATATATTCTTATGTATATTTCAATTTATATTGAATCACAAAACATCACACCTCCTTTGCCAAATAAATATTTAAGATCCTTATATAAGATTAAAGACTCACCATCTTAGAAGGATTAGGTAGGACCTTACTCGACATTGTTTATAAATATATAAATATATATTCAAATATGTATAGTTATATTCATATATTCAAACTATAATGAAAAAAGACAACTAGGCCTCTTACTTGGCTCGAAGGGGGAGGAGAGGTCCGGGGAAACTCGGAGGAGGCACTGGCGAGTGGAGAACACTTAGGGTTCATGTGTGAAATGATTAATATTTATAAATCATATATTTTATATTGTAAATGAAATTTGAATGGAAAAAGAAAAACTCCTTAGTTTAATATTAGATAGTGTGTGTCAATCTTATTGAAAATGAGTGAAAAGTGGGGCCATCAGGGTCACGAGTGATGAAAAAATAGGTTGGAGGAGTAGCATGGATACTGGTGCACCACATGCAGGAGGAAGAAGAAGAAAAAGCGATGGTTTTATGTGTGGAAAAAATGGTCTCCCAAGATTAAATGAAGAGATGATCCTACAGTTGTGGTGCTTCTGTATATTTTAAATGAAATGATTGATTGAGATCAAATGTGAAATGGATCAGACAGATATGAGATATTTGAGGTTTTAAAAAGGTATGAACGGCTCGGATTAGATCATGATCGATTAGACTACTGCTAAAAATGTAGAGGATAATCTGTGGCTACTCAGAATCAATGAGGAATCTATATTGGACAACCCAGATCGCGTGTCGCATGATCCAACAGCCTGGATGAGATCCCACATTAAATTTTTTGCCCCACATCGAAACAGAGAGAGTTCCGAGGCTTTTTTATAATCCCAGGTCTCCCAACTAAAGCTCAGATTACACCCTCTCCCCTTCTGGAACCACCTCATGCTGGGTTCTCTATGGGCGCACTCGAGCGCCTTCTCACACTGATGTGCCACCCGACATGGTAGCACGCTCTGGTTCCCTCGCACAACATGAATGTCCTTGCACCCTTAGGACTTGTTGTTTCCCCAGTGGGCGAGGCATGGCATACACCATGAATGAAAACCATTACCCCGGGCCAAATATATGGGTTGTGGGTGATATTCTCATCATTTCCTTGACTGGATACCTAAAAGGTGGCCCTCAGCTAGGTGGGGTAATCACCTATATTTTAGCAACGTAAAAGATTACTTTTTGTAAAATATAAAAATAGATTTTCATATTCATATATAGGTGACATAAAAAAATATGAATTATCTATTATTAAAAAACAATGTCCTAAAATCAATATTTTCCTTAACATTATAAATACGAATGTTTGAAAACATAAAGTGATAATCAAAGTATAATACCTCATTAAAAAAATATTATACCAGTAATATAAAAATGAAGGAAATAGTTTTTGTTAAAACCTTTTTTATAAATATAGGGATGAAAAAATATATAAAATATGATCAAAACATTTGAAATATATTAATCACTGAGTATAGATAAAATATCATATACAACATTAGTTATTATTTTCATTTGTCCAAAGTACAATTTCAAACTCAAAAAAATGTTTATTTGTACCAAAACCAAGTAATTATCTCTCTTGGTATTTAAAACAGAAGGGTTATGATTCAAACCAATATTAATCATTAAAACATTATCCCTCCGATATATATATATATATATATATATAATGTGTTTATAAAAAAGAACCTAATTATAGTTATAAATTCAATTCACACTGTAAACACTTAGAAATTCATTATACCATGACACTTAAAATTGAACAACCAAAATATTCAACGACTATCAGGGCTTTTAATGGTTGAGGACTCAAAAATCACCTAATGGAGGCAACAGTCATGTTGTCTCTATGTCTTTATAAATAAATGATTTATGGTGTTCCATTTTCAAGATGACTTGATAAAGAAGGTGGTTAGAATTCCTCAGATTCTCAGTATGGCAGTTGGGGTTAAGGCTATATTATTCTTCTTGGTGAAGGATCCGAAGGAAATCCACTACTATCATAAGATTTTTGTTATATTTGGCGGTCTCCCTATGGTTGTAATATGTCTCTTTGTTGGTACTTTTTGTTAGTTGTATTCTCATAGCCTTAAAGCAATGTAATCATTTCTTGTGATGTCATTTAATAAAGAAGGTTGTGTGTTTCTTTATAAGCATTGTTTATGATAGTAAGGAAATTAAATGAAGTAAAACCAATACAATATTTTTATTAAATATGAAATGAGTTTTGGGGCATCACATTTTCCCCCTAAAAAGAATTGTGTCCTCGCAATTCTAAAACTCTCGTACACAAAAACAGGGAAAACAAGACACACATTTACTCCAACATCCCCTCACAATGTTGTCCAATGTGGTCAATATTCTGAATACCCTTTAGTGGATCTATATATTTGTTTCCAGTACCTCTACTTCTTTGTCCTAAATACAACGAGAGAACTAGGAGAATCTAGGAACATCCCTATGCATAAAGCATTCGGGTTTCCAGAGGAAGGCTCTTGCAGTTTAGAGATCAGCGATGCAAGAGTGGGCTAGATCATTATAAATATCATAAAATACATCATGCTTGAAATATTAAATGTCTTAGAGAACTCCATACATAATAAAATATATTACATGGTATAGATAGACTACCTGAAGGTCAACCTTAAAAGAAGATTTCTGTAATATTCCATTTTTTCTTAAGTTTTACAATTTTGCTGTTTGAAATAAGGTGTTAGATCTAGCTCTATCTCTTGTAGGAATAGAGGATATTTAAGATGAGGGACTCATTATAAATGAATTTTCAGGTTATCCATAGGTTGAAAAATGTTTGGAATGTATCTGAACATGGGTCAACAAATATGTGTTCTAGTAATTTGGTGATGGGAGAAAAGATATTGTTTGAGGAACTCATGTCTTCTATTTAAACAAATTCAAGGGATAAGTTTTACTCAGTAATAAATAATCCTATTTAAAAAATTCATTATTTTTAAAGGCATGATATTATACTAAACACATGATATAACCTCATCCATGTGTACAAGTTTTATAAACCCATGTAGTTTCATAACTGCTTAATCCATCTCACAAACACAAGTATGGATTTTTTAACGTCTTCCATGATAAAACATCTATGATTTCACCATTGTTGGTGATATCCCTAATTCATAGTTAAACTCGTCCCTAAGGTGGTTCCAAGCTACTCTATCTCCCTAGTCCAGATGCAAATTTTTTATCATGGATAAATAAGATGTTAACATATAATGTTCCAACATGAGAATGTGTGAATTTTATAGAATTGAGAAATATCAACTTGAACGTACCATCTATAATCAAATAAGATAGAATCATCCTTCAGAATTTGGATGTCCATGACCTTTCCTTGAGGATAGTTATTCAGGAATAGACAATGGTATGTTTCCTAGAGGTCACCCTCTTGTGCAGCCTCTAGAAAGTTCATTACTGAAAAAAATTGTTGGCCACGGAAAACTATTAGAATAGACCATCATAGTACCTTCCCATATGTTCATAAAAGAGATGTTGGGTATGCATCATCCAGAAGTAGTCAAATCCAGACCCTTAGAGAAGTTGGGGTACATTAGGATAATTGGATACACAATAAATGTGTTTATAATACAACCGAAGGTTCTTAAATGTTTCATATCCATATAAAAATTCGTTGGACAATATAGATTCTAATATTTCAACTGGAAGGGAAAGAAAAATTGATTCGTCGGCCATCTAATTTTTTTATTAAAACTTATAATTAGTAATACATAATAAAGATTTTAATGTTGTTTTAATTTTCCAGGGTTGTCTAAACGAATCCTCCGATACCAACTGTCATGCCTTGGCCCCGGACTTCCCCGGAGCGAGTGTGGTGAAAAATAAAACATATTGTGTAATATTTTTTATAAAAATAAATGCTAAAAACACAAACATGATCCACTGGAGAGGATCATTTTGGTTTAGTTCTAGGAGAATCATACACATTTTTTACATTTTTTTTAAAACTGGAAGAGAATTAAACTCCACAAAGTTACAACCGAACAATGTCACTCAAATCTACAAAACCTGTAAAATTTAAATTGAAATGTTAGGTGTCCATTTGAATGCCTATTAAGGGGTTTTAAATTAAAATAAAATTTCAATTAAAACCTCTTGAGGACATTCCTTAAAAAATTATTCATAAAAAATATTCATAAGGAAATCATAACATATCATTTTGATCACAAAATAAAAGTGAATATTTAATGGAATATTAATACGGTTACATTGAAACATGGTCCAATGATAAGAATGATCTTACTAAATATAGGGTGTGATGCAAAATGTGTAACAGTCATACAAAATTTAATAAATGTGACATGTGAAAGTAAAATTGCGAAATCAACAACTAAGAGAAATACATGATCAGAGCTGTGCATGAAATAATAACATTAAATAATTATTTAATAGCTATAAAATATAATACATCTCTGAATAATGAATAAATATTATGACTTAAGAATTTAATTCTTCTGATTCTAATAAGTACAAGATCTTTAACTAAGTATATTATACTAGTCAAATATTTACTTGGATAATTAATTTACACAATCTTAATTAGGGGTGTGCATATACGGTACTGTGTTAAGGCCTTGTGCCAAGACCATAAACTCTATGTCAACGTATCGTGCGAAGTACATAAAAAAAATATTGTCACGACCTTGTGCAAAGACAAAAGTTTGTCTTATGATACATACTGAAGCATCAAGGGGCTATATCGGGCCCCACTCCCCACATACAAAATCCAATACATTCCTTATTTCTCTAAATAAAATTGATTTAACCACTTTTATTTATTAAATTATTTATCATTCCAAGTGTCAAATATTACATGGTTCTACATTTCAGGTTATTCAATGTGTCCCATACCAGATTGAATAATGAATTTTCTCTTTTCATGTTTTTCAAAATGCCTCATACCACATGGAATTATTAGTTTCTCATTTCATATTATTCAAATTTTCTCATACGACATTGAATAATTAGTTTCTCATTTACTATTATTCAAAGTGTCCCATACCATAGTGAATAATTTATTTCTTATTTCCATTAATGGTCATTTCTGTTTGATTAAATTTTTATCATTAACATATACAAAGTGAGTCATGCATAATAGTGTGTATTACAATACTAACAACTGCATGTCTATGGAAATAAATGCCAAGTATGATAAGAAGACTAAACGATATGTGACATTAACTAAAACACAGAAAATACCTGTTTGTCAACTAAAATGATAGACCCTAAATTCTAAAGTATTGTTTTTAAAAAAATATGCCTAATTGAAATTCATAATCAATTAGATTTATAAAAAATTTAATGGTAAAAAAATATTTCATGTGGGGTATTAAAAACATAGTTGCTTAAAAATTAATTATTTTTATGCTCATGTATAACATGACACAATGGTATTCTCAATTACCTAGACATAATATTATGAAAAAAAAATCAACCATAACTAAAACTATTTAAAATTTATTAAAATAAGTGAATCATACGTATGTATATCAGTGTTTTAAACCGCCCAAAATTATACTCATGAATTATCAAAAAACTACTAAATGATTCTAAATAATAACATTTGGAAAATCTATAATTATCTAGGTTTAGTGTTGTGTAAATATTTTTATACACAATGATGAATATAAAAAAATTTATTTTAAATAAAAAATTTCATATTTCAAAAATTTTTTTTATTAATTCATAGAAAACCATATAAAATTTTAAATAAAGTTTAGGATCAATGTTTATTTTTATTCACATGTATACACATAACTATTTATACATAATTTATAAAAGGGACTACACCAATAATCCCATCACACCTACAAGACATAACTATATTAGGCACATTAATTTTCAAGGGTCCCTAAATTTTAAATTGGGATATAAAATTTAAAATTTAACGGACATATATTTTTATGTAAACATTAAAATAAATATATATATTTATATATATAACCGATTATACATATTATATATGAGGGTAGTTCACCGTTATTTAATGTCACTTACTAGGTTTAAACATATTAAGAACATTAGTTGAAATAAGGGTTCAATGATTTCAAAATGTTATATTAAATACAAGTGGTTTTATTTATAACATATACATACACCTATATATATGCTTATGTATATTTAAATTTATATTGAATCACAAAACATCACACTGCCTTTTCCTGATAATGAATTAAGAACCTCATGTAGGATTGAGGACTCCCATCTTAGAAGGATTTGGTTGGTCATTACTCAACCGTGTCTATATATATATATGTTCATATATGTATAGTTATATAAATATATTAAAAACATAAGGTAATGAAAAACTAGGTCCCTTCCCTAGTTCGAAGGAGGATGAGAGGTCTAGGGAAGATCGTAGGGGGTGTTGGAGAGTAGAAAACCAATAGAGTTTAAGTGTAAAATGAGTTATATTTATAAATCATATATATTATATTTCTAATGAATTTTTTCAGGAAAAAATGGAAACTCTTATGTTTAAAATAAGATAAAGGGTGTCAGTCTTGTGAAAAATAGGTTAAAGAGTGGCCAATAGGGTCACATGTGATAAAAATAGAATGTAAGAGTAGAATGACTACTGGTGTGGCGCACAAGGGAGGAAGAACAAGACAATGTGATGGATTTAGGTGTAAAAAACAATGGACAACCAAGAATAAATAAAGACATGATCTAATGAATATGGAGTGTCTAAGGATTTTGAAAGAAATGATTAATTGAGATCAGATGTGGACCGTATTAGACAGTTACAAAAGATTTTGTGTTTTAAAAAGGTATAAACAACTGTGATTAGATTGCAATCGATCATAAAAATACTAAAAGCGTGAGGGTTACTATTTGACTTCTAGGAATTGGAGACCAACCCGAATCAAATGGACAAGATCACACATGACATGATCAGATGGCCTTCATGTGATCCCGCATTAAATTTCCCATCCCACATCAAAACAGAGTGAGTTGCGTGGATCCTTTATAAGACTGAGGATACTAAACAATGCACAGATAACTCCTTCTCCCCTCCTAGTACCACCTTGTACCAGGTTCTTTGAGGGTGCACATCGGTGCCCACCCATGCCTCTGTGCCACCACACATTGTTTCATACTCTAGTTCCCTTGAAAAATGCACATTCTCGTGCACACATAGAGCTTTATATTCCCCCAATTCACGTGACATAGCACGCATCATACTTGTTCACCACCACCCTGGGCCCTTTACAGTGGTTGTGGGTGAGCTTCCCATCAATTCCTTGAGTGGATACCTAAATGGTGGCCCTCGTCTAGGTGGGTAACTGAACAATATTTTATCAAATTAAAAGTTTATTTTCTTGTTAAACATTAAAATTGGTTTTCAAATACATATATTGGTTATTTGAAACAGATATGAATTCTCTATTATGACCAAACGATTTCCAAAAACCAATATTTTCATTAGTTATATATGTACTAATGTTTTAAAGAACAATGTGATAAATCCATGATTAATACAACATTAAAAATATCTTAAACAAGTATTATAAAAATCAAGGAAATAGTTTTAGTTCAAACCATGTTTTATACATATAGGGCTGAAAACATTTATAAAAGATATTCAAAGCATTTGTAATATATAAATCACCATGTTTAGCTAAAATATCATGTACAATATTCGTTATTATTTTCATTTTTCCAAAGTACAGATTCAAACATAAAAATATGTTTCTTTGTACCAATACCAAGTACATACTTATCTTGGTATTTAGATCTCAACCATCATTATTCAAACCCATCATGAACATTAAATCATTATCCCTTTAATATATATAATAATAGTTTATTAAAAACATATTTATACTTATAACTTCAACTCACACTTTAAAAACATAGATACTCATTATACCTAGAAGCTTTAAATTAAACCACAAAACACCCTATGAATATAAGGTCCTATAGCTATTGGAGACTCAGTCATCACCTAAAGGAGGAAACAGTTGATTCATCTCCAAGGCCTTTTAAATACATGAATTAGGGTGTTCTACATTCAATATGACTTGATTAATATGGTGATTATCAATCCACTGATGCTTAGTACGACAGTTGTGGTTATGGATATAATGTTCTGCGTAGTAATGGATATAAAGGACATCCACTACTATGATGGAATTTCTGTTATATTTGGTTCTCTCCCTAGGGTGGAAATCAGTTTATTAGAACATATTATTGCTTAGTTATATTCTCTTAGCCTTGACGAAATGATATCATTTCTAGTGTTTTCATTAAATAAAGGAGGTATTGTGTTTATTTATATGTATCTTTTCTAATAGTATTCAAATTAAATGAAGAAAAAAACCCCTAAAATAGTTTTATAAAATAAGAAACATGTTTTGGGTCATCAAATTATTCCCCTTAAAATGAATTTCATCCTCGAAATTCTAAAACTCTCATACACAAATACCAGAAAAACTAGACACACAATTCATCCAACATCACCTCACAAAGTTGACAAACCTGACCAGTCATCTGTATACCCCCCAAGTGGACCCCTTGATTGGTTTCTAGTCCCTTGACTTCTTTGACCCAAATACATCGAGGGCACTGAGAGTGTCTAGGATCATACCTATGCATAAAGCATTTGGGTTTCTAAAGGAAGGCTCATGCGGTATGGAAATCAACAATGTGAGAGTGGACTAGATCTCTATAAATATCTTGAAATAAATCGTACATGAATACATCAAAATCATATAGCACTCCATACAAAGTAATACATAGAACTTGAATCAAATAGACCACTCGAAGTTCACCCTCCAATGAAGCTTCCTGATATATTCCCAAAACATGATAGTTTTCTAGTAAGGTGAAACAAAGGCAATAATCTTCTTAGTACGTCTATTTTTTCCTAATCTTTTAATATTGGGTTTTTTCATTACAGTGATAGGTATAGCTCTCTCCCTTGATGTAATGGAGGATATTTGAGCTGGGTAATAGTTTATAAATGAATTTTCAGGTTAGGAACATGTTAAAAAATGGTCAGTATGTCTCCAAATATGACTCAAAAAATATTAATTCTAGTAATTTGGTGGGGAGAGATAAGAGGTTATTAGATGGACTCATGTCTTCTATATGAAAATTTTCAAGAGACGTGTTTTACTCAGTAATATATAATCATATTAAAACAAATTAATTATTTTTAAAGGCATGCTATTGTACTAAAACATATGATATAACATTATCCAATTATACAAGTTTCATATACCCATGGTGTTACATAACTACTTTCTCCCTCTCAAAGACACTAGTATGTATTTTCTATCATCTTCCAAGATGACAGTTCTCTTATTTCACCGGTGTCGGCGATTTCCAAAAATCCCAATTAAATGGATCCTAAGGTTGTTCCAAAATCCTCAATATCCGTAGTCCAGATGCAGCATGTGCATCATGGATCAATCAGATGTGGACATATAAATTTCCAACATAGTAAAGCTTGACATGTATAGAGTTGAGTGACATCAGCTTGAACTTTATGTCTATAATTTAATCAGGTAGAATCTTCCATGATAATTTTGAAGTCAATGCGTATCCATGATGAATGTAGGTCATGATTGGAAAAAGGTATTCTGCCCAAAGGTCACCGTATTTTGTAGCGTCCTGGAAGTTCATTACTAAAAAAAATTGTCGACTAAGGTAAATTATATGAATAGACCTTCATAATACCTTACATTACGTTCATAAGTGGGATTTTCGGCATGTATCATTAGGATGTAGTCAAATATAGACCCTAGGTGAAGTTGGATTAAACTAGGAATATTGGATACACGGTTAAAGTGTATAAAATACAATAGAAGGTTCTAAAAAGTTTTACATCTATCTAAAAATGTCCAAGCCACTATAGTTTCTAATATTTCTGCATGAAGGGACAAAAAACATGACTCGTCTACCATATGAAATTTTTAAGAAAACATATACTTAGTAAAACATAATCATGTTTTTAATGTAGTTTTAATTTTATAGGTTTTTCTAAACCAATCCTATGATTCCAACTTTCACACCCCCGCCCCAGACTGCACTGGAGTTGGTGTGGTGAAAAATAAAACATGGTGTGTATTTTTTTTTAAAAAAAGAAATGATGAAAACACAAATGTGTTCCACTAGAGATGATCGTTTTCGATTAGAACCTATAGAATCAGATGTAATTATTACATTTCATTCAAAAAGGTAAGAAAATGAAACTCCACAAAGCTGCCACCGAAAAATGTAACTCAAAACTAATAAACCTGTGAAATTCAAATTGAACTGTTAGGTGATCATTCGAAGGTCTAGTAAGTGGTTTCTAATTTAAATAATATTTCATGTAAAACCTCTTGAAAACATTCATTTAAAAATTATCCATAAAAAATTTTCCAAAAGAGATAATATCATACAATTTTGATCAGTAAATACAAGTGAATATTTCAAGGAATGTTAACTGGGTTAAAATGCAACATGTTCTGATCATAAGAATGATCATACTAAATATAGGGTGTGAATCCAAATTATTAAGAGTCATACTAACTTTAAGAAGTGTGAAATTAGAAAGTATAATTCCAAATTCTACAACTTAGCATAATACATGTTTAGTTTTGGACATGAAATAATAACACTAAATATTTTTTTTTCTAATTGTAAAACATAATACATATCTCAATAATGAATAAAAATTATGCCATAATAATTTACTTCTTCGGATTATAATAACTACAAGATTTTTAACCAAGTATATTCAACTAGATGAATATTTACATTGATTATTAAAATACATAGTCATAATGAGGGAAGTGAAAATGTGGGACTGTGTCAAGGCCTTTTGCTAATTCCATAAAATCTGTGTCAAGGCCTAATGCCAAGAAAATTAATAATAATTTTTTCATGACCATGTTCCATGACAGTAGTTTTCTTGTGAAACCTAATGATGCATCAATGGGCTATATTAGGCCCTACCCACAACATACTAAGTCCAATGCAGTCCTCATTTTTCTAAATCAAAGATCATATACCATTGTGATTTATTAAATTAGTTATCATTACAAGTTTAATATATTACATGGTTCCACATTTCATATTATTCAACGTGTCCCATACAACGTTGAATAATTTAATTTCTCATTTCAATTTAAATGATGTGTCCCATACGACTTTGAATAATTAGTTTCTCATTTCATATTATTCATTATGTCCCATACCACTTTAAATAATTTAGTTCTCAATTCCATAAAAGTCCATTTATGTATGCATATAGTTTTAGCATTAACATATAGAATGTGATTCATGTGTAAATTATTTTATTGCAATACTAACAACTACATAGCTATGAAAATAAATAAACAGAATGATATCTAGATTATACAACATGTGATATTAACTACAACACATAAAATACTAGTTTGTCACATAAAATGATGACCAATTTTTCTTAAATCTTGTTTCCCAAAAATAAACAAAATGCATAATGGAAATTCATCATTGATTGGATTTATATCTAATTTAAAGGTAATAAACATATTTCAGGTGGGTTATTAAACACATAGTTTCTTAATCATTCATTATTTTTGTTCTCATGTATAACATGACACAAGGGTATTCTCTATTACTTTCACTAAATATTATGAATAAAAATAAAACATAACTAATATTATTTAATATTTATGAATATAATTGAAGTGTACATGTGTATATAAGAGTAGATAAACCCAAAAATTATACTCATGAATTCCCAAAAAAAATATTACTAAACACATCACGTGTTTAACAATTTTAAAATGAAAAATTATCTAGGTTCAGTTTTGTGTAAATCTATTTATACACAACATTGTATATAAAGAACATAATTATAAATAAAAACCTTTCATATTTCAAAAACAAAAAGTTTTATTCATTCTAAGCAGACCATGGAAAATTATAAATATGATTTTGGATCAATGTTTATATGTATTCACATATATCTGCATAAATGAATATACATAATGTATAAAGCGTTTACACAAAAAATCCCATGCCACCTGAAAGACTTAACAATATTAGACACACTAATTTACAAGGGTCCCTAAAATTCAAATCATGATATAATGTTTAAAAGGACACCAATATATATGATCATGAAAACAACAATATATATATCTGTGTGTGTGTGTGTGTGTGTATAACTGATTATACATAGTATATATAAGGGTATTAAAGAGATATTTAATATCACTAACATGTTTTAATCATATTAGAAACATTAGTTGATATAGGGGTTCATTTATTTAAAAATGTTACATTAAATACAAACAGTTGTATTTATAAAATATACACACACCTATTTATATTCATATATATATTTAAATTTATATAGAATCACCAAACATCAAAACTCTTTTTCCAGATAAAGAATTATGAAGCTCGTGTAGGATTGATGACTCACCATATTAGAAGTATTCGGTAAGTGTTTACTCAACCATGTTTGTATATATATATATATTAATCTATTTATAGTTATATAAATATATTCAAATAATAACAAAACAAGGAATCTAGGTCCCTTACCTGGTTCGAAGGAGGAGTAGGGGTCTGGGGAAGCTTGAAGTAGTCGTTGGAGAGTGGAGAACCCATAGGGTTCATATATAAAATGAGAAATATTTTTCAAAAAAATATATTATTTTTTAAAATGAAATTTTCATAGAAAACCCATGAATCCTTGGTTTAAAATAAGACCAAGGGTGTCAGTATTGCAGAAAATGGGTTAATGGTGGGGCCACTGGGGTCACAATTGATGAAAAATTAGAAAGGTGGAGTATCATGGGTACTGGTGCAGCTCACACAAAAGGATAAAGAGGAGAAGGCGATGATATTAGGTGTCAAAACATTTAAAAACTGAGATTAAAAAAATATAATATCCTATAGTTGAGGGTCATCTGCATATTTTGAAAGTAATGATTGGTTGATATCAGATATGGATTAGATCAAATGGATACGAATGATTCAATTTTTTAAGAAGGTATTAATGGACTTAACTAAATCATGATCGATCGATCAGCTTCTAACAACGCGAAGGATAATCTAAGGATGCTAAGAATCGAGGACCGAACCAAATTGGATGTCCCAGATCGTACAAAGTGAGAACGGACAGTATGGATGTGATCCCACATTAAAATTCCCATCCCACATAGAAATAGAGAATGATCTTCGGCTCCTTTATTAGCCTAGGACTCCCAACCTAATCTCACATTACTTCCTCTCCCCTCCTGGTATCACCACATACTTGTTCCTCTATGGACGCGCTCATGCATCCACCCACACCATGGTTCCACCTCTCATGGTGGCATGTTATGGTTCCCTTGCATAATGCACACGATCAAGTGCACTAAAGGCTTTCTATTCCTCTGGTGCATGAAACATAGCACACACCATGCATGTGGACAACCACCATGGCTCATTTCCATGGGTTATAAGTGAAATTACCATCAATCCCTTGAGTGGTTCCTAAATGGTGGCCCTCTACTAGGTGGGGCACTCACCAATGATTTTGCAAAGTAAAAGTTTATTTTCTGTTAAATATAACAATAAGTTTTCATATACATATATAGGTGTCTTAAAAATATATGATTTCTATATTATGACCAAAAAAGTACTAAAAACAATATTATCCTTATTATTTTGAATAAAAATCTATAAAACATAAAATGATAAATCAATGTTTAATATATCATTAAGAAAATATTATAATAATATTATAAAAATCAAGGACTTAGTTTTAGTTTAAACATTATTTTTATACATCTACGGATGAAAACATTTATAAAAGATTTTAAAAACAATTGAAATTTATAAATCACTAAGTATAGATAAAATATAAAATACAACATTAGTTATTATTTTCATTTGACTAAAGTACCATTTCACACCCCAAAATATGTTTCTTTGTACCAAAACCATGTACGTACTTATCCTGGTATTTAAAACACAAGGTATATGATTCAAAGAGATATCATACATTAAATAATTATCCCTTTAATATATTTATATATAAAGAGTTTATTAATCACATATTTAATGTTATAAATTCAATGCACACGTTAAATACTTAGAAACTCATTATACCATGACGCTTTTAATTAAACCACCAAAATACACAATCGTTATAAGGTCTCATAGCCATTTTAGACTCAATAATCACCTAAAAGAGAAAACATTAGGGTTGTCTCCAAGGCATTATATGTACATGAATTAGGTTGTTCCACTTTCAAGATGACAAGAAGAAGATGGATCTAATCATTCCAATGATTCTCTGTAAAGCTGTTGTGGTAATGGCTACATTGTTCTCCATGGTCACAGATCAGAAGGACATCCACTGCTATCTTGGTATTTTTGTTATAGTCGGTGGTCTATCTTTTGTTGTAATAGGTATCTTTGTTTTTATTTTGGTTTTGTTGTATTCCCTTAACCTTGAAGCAATGTAATAATTTCCCGTGTCTTCATTAAAAAAAGGTCTTGTGTTTATTTATAAGTATTGTTTCCGAAAGAATGGATATTAAATAGATCAAAACCCATAAAATATTATTATTAAAAAAAATAACAGTTTTGGGGGTGTAACATGGGTTGTAATGGAATAAATGATATCATTATTACTTATTTGGGATAATGGATTATAACTGTGAGACAAAGTTTATTTTTCATCAATTTTAAAGGATATGATATATTTTATTTATTTTTCATTTTTATGGTTAGTAATCTTTGTTTCCTTCCATTATTATTTCATCGTACTCCATTTTTTTGGGGTTGATGGGGTCAACAAAATAAAAATTCTATTTATTATGTTGATTAATAATCATTAATGATATCTAGTAGAGGTTGTTATGTAAAATATGGAAATGGTGACTTTTAATGAAATATTCTGTCTAGTGTGAAATGTTTGGGTCATTATAAATCGGTGAATCATTGGTGTATAATTTAAGATGGAACATCCATAATTATCATGACGACTGTAGATATGACACTAAATAACAAAAATCATATTTTTAATTTAATTTTATATTTTATTAATTTTATTTTTGATACTATTGTATTCATGGAATATGATGTGGGGTATTGAAGATTTATTATATGATCATCAATTATATTAGAAAACACAAACAAGTAGTTGAATCTATCCTTGGGAAAATCGTGACAAATAACGAATGAACAACATATAAAATATGTCAAGCCTAGTTCTCCTCTTATGTACTTATTCTTCCCCGAATTACAGCGAATTCATGATGGTATTTATAAGTATAAATAAACAAAATAATAATGCTTCTTTAGTGGATACACTCGATGATGATCCAAAAAAAATTCATAAATAATCCCACAAATGGAATGGATCCTACCACCTACACAGACTCTGGTATTTCTAAAAGTAGTCCATCGTTTGATCATATTTAAATAGATCAATTATCCTAGATGAGTAGAAATATATGTTATACTAATTCAATAAAAATTATAAATCACATGAAATAATTAAATACATGTTCAATAGATATATTGTGATTCATTTTATTTTTGAGAGTTTAGTTAAAGGATTTGAGTGTTATGATTCATTATAAATCCTCCGTGTTATTACTTTTGTGACTATTTTATTTGGTTTTAATTTATAGATGCTTCTATACTGATATTAATGTTTATTTAAGTAGGGGTATTACCAATCTAGACAATGGATGTCGTTATGGGGATTGTAAGAAAAGCTGTTTTTTTATTTGATAAGTTAATACATTTTAATAGGTCAATATTTATTAATACCAAGAAATGAGTTTATATTTCCTTTTTAATATATGGTTATAAGTGAATATATAAAATAATATCTTCTCATATTTCATGTTCAATAAATTTATACATTGTGATTTTTTATTTCCAATTTTCTATTTTATTTCTTTTTTATTTCGTAAAATTTAAATTCTATTTATTTTCGAATCATTATCACATCTATTTGAAATCTTTAAATACAAATATATTTTATACATGTTTGATTTATTTTGAATTATACTATTTATCTCTGAATTTTTATAGTGTATTAAAAAATTTAATTCAAATTTTATTAATTCATGATGAGGAAAATATTGTATTTTTTTAAACTACAACTCACCCCCTATTATGGTTTATTTTCTTCCCATTTATATAAAATACACACTTAAAGCATATTAATGTATATTTTAGGCAACACCAATAAATCATTTAATTTTAATTTAATTTCCATTATATTTTATTTCATAAACTACCACCCATTGTGAATCTATCTATGCTCTATTAGAAAATATGACATCATGATCTATCCATTTTTTGTTCTTTTATTTAAGATATTTTCTATATATAATGTTCTAATTATGTAATAATATGTGAATTATAAGAATATATAATAATTTGAAATTATGATTTCATAGATGTAATAAAAAACATTCTCTCTAAAACGTTTTGTACTACTCCTCCTAGTAATGAGCCTATATTGAACATCATGAAGCACACCTGTATCTTCAAATAAAAATGTCAACCATATTATGTATCACATTCACTATATGTATATCTATATAAATCCTTTATATATTTATTCTAGTTTAAACAATAAATATAACATTTCAATCTAGTATATACTATTTAATATATTATTTATTCCTCTAAATTGGTTTCCAAATTCATTGAATACAATACATTTTATTAATATAATAGATACAAAGCTCATATGTCACATACATATTTGCATAAGAACACCATATATGTCTATTACTAATCATGGACACAAATTTTCATGGTATATTTCAATATATAGAATTATGGCATCTATCTTTATAGATTTTTTAAAATCTAATCTTAGTTTCAATCAGACCAACAATATAACCAATAAAATTCCCAATGACCACCAGAGTAGAAACATTTCTTTTGATATGTGTAATAAAAGTATAAATGTATAATATTTATCATGACACATTTCTCACCAATATTAGATAAAAATTATTTATAATAATAGTGCATGTTAATGTATTTCAATGACTGTATAGAATTCTATGAAATTAAATTTTGAAATTAAATTCATGTAATACGTCTCTACATATTTCCTCATGAATCTATTTAATATGTCTCATATTCAACCCTTCCATTGAGTTTGAGAAAATATTTATATAAATCATAACATATTATAATAACCCATTATACTACGTGATTGTAATTGATTAGAGGCAATTGAAAAAATTATTTTAGGGGATATTTACTATTCAAACGTCTATTTAGTGATACAGCACAACTGAATAGAAAATTAATATGGAATTAAATTATTCTAAAACCATGATATATATTATATTCTTAAATAGTTTTAAAAATATTTAACAAAACCTTACATTGGTTCCTATATAGTAATTCACATACAATACACTAATATTTTATCTTAATATTTATTTATTTTAATAGAGTTTTAATTAACTCGTTTTCATCTAACGTTAACTCTTACAACATATCTATGTGATGACCAAATTAAATATATCAATTAAAAAATTAATTGTGTAACATCTATGAATTATAATAGTTTAAATTATATTGATTCTTTGGAATCATCTTCATACTATTCAGTGCTATAAATATATTTATACACCATCACATCACAATATAAAATGTTATTATGCCATTCCTCTTGGTTCTAGTAATAACTCTTCGCCGGTATAACATCATCATACATGAAAACTACAATATGAAAATCCTTCATTAATAATAATGTAACAATTTTTTATTATTATTAACTTATAATTTCCTAAACTCTTATCATATATGGTGACATTCAATTTATAATTTTTATGGATCTTTTTATAATGAGTACTTTTCTCTTTCCCGTGGTATGTAAATAAAACAATTTACATTTTTAATGACATATATACTACCTATTTATGTTATTATATTAATAATCAATTAATACAAGAAATAAAAAATATTATATTTTTTATCATTGATCATTGTTAATTATAAATATACTCCCACTATACATGGAGACATTAAAATCCATTTCAACATATTTTTCATGGATTAAACAAAATCAACATCATCTTAGGGAAAAACGCATGTTTTCATTTAATGGAATTGATTAGAAAAATAAACTATTAATTCCATTTTACATTTTTTATTCTATATTATTAGATAGATTTCATTAATATAATATATGTTCATAAAATATATCAATAATGAGTGATGGTATAAACTTCCATCACACATTTTAATAAAATAATTGAAGAAAATTATGAAGGGAAAGGAATTATTAATATTATATTCCATGAATAATATATTAAATAATCTAATGAATCATAAACCATTGGTATTTAATAAATCATATAAATTATTTTATAATATCTATTTTTTATAAAAACCATCACATATCCTATATAAAAAATGTGACAAATAAAAAAATACATTAAATATCAATCTATTCATGATAGTATACATTGCATTAAAAAATTGAACCTACAACAATTCACATAATAAATTTAATAAAAACTATATGCTTTATCTATTCATTCTTTGTTTTTATATTATGTTGTAATCAAAACAATGGTAATGTAAAAACTAGGTATCTTGTACCCTTTAAAAATTAAAAAATAATTTTTATAATAAAGTTAGATAACATGAACATTATATACATTTTAATAAAATCCTTTATATATCTCCAATAATTCCTTCTTGTGGAATCGTTACCCCTATTTTGTGATAAATATATTTTGTCAAGGAAATTATCTAATACATACAAAATTGTACTCTACTACAAAATAATTCAACAACCAGTACTAACATTAACCAACTATTACTATATGCATGACATGGGAACCTAGAAATAGATATAGTCAAATAATTTACTCTCAACACATGAAAATATTATTTTTTAAATTTTCTTAAATTTATGAAAAATGTAAAATAAAATTGGTAAATTTTCATAACACGGACGATAATTAATGAAACCACAAAATCATAATAAAATTATTCACATAATAAATTATGTTTCACCCATTTATCATCATCAATTGATTATATAAGAATTTATTATTCAAATCAGTTAAATTCTTTTAAATATAGTATCTTTTTAAGATAGATGTCTCAAGAGGTTTTTATAATAATCATTTATAATCATGAGTCTCTATTATGAAATATAATGATTTTATTTGTCTACAGTAACAATATTTTATCATATTGATATAATTTAATTTATTATTTCATCAAAGACTATTAATTAATGTTTTCTCACATATAATGGTTATATCATACATCATTTCCATTTATGGTGAAATGATCTATATTTCATAATGATAATGGTTTCATTTGTGTTTAACATATAAATTATTTATATAGGGTTGGCTATATCCCTATAATAATTGTTATGACTCTTGGATGGTTAATTAGATAGCCATTTATCAAAATACACCATATAGTTATATTGAAATATATTTCTTCAATAGCCCAATCAATTTATTTTATCATGAGAATGTTTTACATAAATAAAATGCGACGAATATTCTATCGATTGAAAATAAAGGGGTTACCAGATTTAGATTGAACTACTAAAAATGATAATCCGAATATAATCTTCAAATTTTTACATTATAAACGATTATTTGTGGTTAACTAGATTTTTCATGGGCAAATCGATTTGATAATTGGAGTCCTAATAAGTGATTAAATGGTTTGAATTTCACACTTAGTATTTTTAATGTTTATTTATATTATCACCAATTTATAATATATCATATTCATATTAAATTCATAAATATTTTATCTTATTAAATCATTATCTTCCAATGATTTATTCCTTATATATAAATTCTTCTAACAATTTATCTTTAGAATCACAATTTGAACAACCCAATTAATGTGTTCATGCCACAATATAGTGTAACTATTTAAATATTCCAAAAAAAATTCACACATCTAAATATAGAATCAAAACATATCCATACATATATATACACGTTAGTGGAATAAGGTATATAATAACTTCAATTAATGTATTATAGTTATATGATAATGAGAAACTCCACATGATTAATATATTGGACCTAGAAAGGGAATGACTACAACTCTACCAAAAGGAATAAGTCTTCAAGAAATTCAGAATTATGAGTTAAGATCCCTCTAATCTTGGATACATTACTTAGTAAAGAATCAAATAAATAATTAATCTTTGACCTAATACTCATGAACTATGACCAATTAAAAATTTCGTACTAGTATGTATAATTAAAAATAAATGTAATGGATTTTAGAAAATATTTTTTTTATTTACCAATCTTTTAATACATGGATATATCTCTTAGATATAATTTATCACCTAAATTAAGAAAACACATTATTCCTAACATGTTATGTAAATTCACATTCCCTAAACATAAAATTGAGAACAATTTTGGAAAATTAAAATATTAAATTGTTTTTATAATAATATTAAAATTAATGTAATAAATATTAATATTCCACAATTCTAGTCATAAGAACTTTTTTATCCAATTTCTATATGAAATATTTCATTATTTTCATTATATAGAATTACAGTCTAAACAAAATGAAATTTTATGAATTATGAAAATTCCATTAATAATTTCCATTCATTAATATTTTATACAATATAAATATTATTTATATTACATTATTTTAAAATTTATTCAACACAATCCTTAAATAAACATAATAATTCTAAATAATATCATCCAATAATTCCATATATAATTTGAGGAGTTCATAATATTTAATTATGATCAACTCATTTATTTAATGATAAAATAATTTATATTTAATAATTATTAAGGTAAAATATAAAATCATTTTAAAATTTTAATGTGATATCTAAATAATAATTTTATATAACTACTAAAAAGATTCCATAAACATTTATAATATTTTTGGTACCATTAAATTATGATTTCTAAATACATTATAAAATAAATTTATTGTAATAAGATATTTTTATTGAAACATTATAAAATTAAAGGAATATTTTTAATAACTGTTTTAAAAATAATTTGTTAAATTAACCATAAATATATTATTTTTAACTAATATATGAAACAAATATTTAAATTTTTTAAAAATAAAAAAAAATATTTTAATTACTTGAAGAATTATAGTTGACCAAAAAATCAATAAATATATTATCATTATTTATAAATAAAAAAATACATCTTTATAATAAAATTTTAACTAAATATCAAAAAATAATATTTTTTTCTACAAAGAAGGATACATGAGTTATCTAATTTTTAGTCTATAATAAATTTGTAACCTAAAAACTTTATTTGAAAAATAAAATAAAAAGAACATCATTATTTTATTTATCAGAAAAATTTCTATCCCTAGGTTTGCCCATCCCATCAGACAACCATCCATATTACATCAATCTATGTTCATGTTTTGGCCAACCATATTTGTTTAATATGTATGACCATGATAATTCTCAAGTGGTAGATCATAAAGTAGTTACATTGTGACAGTCACACACTAGTGGATAGTGGAGGTGTTTTCACCATACAAGGAATCCTGAGTGTACATCTAGGAGTGGACAACCTAATAGGCTGCACTAGGTTGGTTGTGAAGCATTGTGGCTAATGATGTGGTTCTCCACTTTTACTTTAGTCTGATTTTTTAATTTAGAAAAAGATAAATTTTCATTACATATACACTCATACATTGTGTCATGCTTCCCTCTACCCGTTCTTCTACGAGCTACATATGTGATACACAATACATGCAATGGATCTTTCTATATAATTCTATATTCACACAACATATATTTCTCAACATTTGTATATTTATCTAAAGATCATGTGTTGAGTGACATCCATATTCAATTATTCGGTAGATTATGACATTTTAAAAATTGGAAACTCTCACATCACCTACAAGGGATTTTTAACATTTCATTAGCATACAATGTAATGTTGATCCCCACATGAATCACAATGTTCAAACTAAAGAAAATTTAGAAAAAATAATTCTATATTTTTTCTTAGATGACATAATTCAGGAAGTTTTATCATATAAAACATCTACCATTTACACTCTTATTCACATAAATACCCAAACATGATCATTTTTATGGATTAAGACAGATATAATAGATTTATCATATAATATAACCAAATAAACTTGAACTTGTTTCATTTCTGAACCATTTTGATTATTTAATTGTGAAATTTACATGTTGTATCATCAAAAGAAATATGGCTCTAAGACCATATTTTAGTGGGAATAACATTCCCTCATATGGTCATGGACAACATGAAATCCTTATAATCATATAATACCACATTATATCTATGTGGGAATGAACAGTTTATGTCCTGATGGATCCCCTTAGAGATAAGTATCACTTCATCATAGGTTCATGCATTATATTTTCAAGGAAGAAGAACAACTTTTTGCCTTTATAATGTATCCACTAATGGATGTTATAGAATAACCCTTTGATCAGTAAGATTATACAAATACCTAAGAAAACAAATCTTAATTTTGTGCGGAGTGTTTTGGAAATACTATATTCTTGCTTTTTATGACAGTTCAATAATTGAACTCCTATTAATCAGTAATTTTGTTTATCCTTGTATAATGATCATCTATGGATCCATACATCCTTATACATGCATAGGGTGTTAGGGATTCACATGTGTGTATTTAATATCCATGTAGTTTCAACCCCATCTCTAGACCCCTTTCCGATGGGCTGAAAATAAAGGAATTAAAATGTTGTCTTCTATGGCTAATAGATAGAACCAAATAGTGCATTTAGTAATGGTAACATAACATAACATGAAGAAAAATCATAGGGATAGGTTTAAAACCCCCCAGGGTAATATTGTGGGTAGATTATAGTTCACTATGTTTTGATACACTCCCCATGGGTACTTATGATTTAACCATATGAGTTTATTTAAATATTATTTTTAAAATAAATTTAATATTTTTTATATATTTAATTACATAAAAAATTGATTTTCTCTATCATTACATGCATTAAAGAGTTTATGATTCGTTACATGTGTTATTGAGTTATAATAAATTGTGTTTTATTATCAATATTAATATTTAATTTTAAAGTAATTCCTTAAACATTAGAATAGTTTCTATAAATCAGATTAACTAAATTATAAAAAAATATGGTTTAACTAATTATATTTAATGAATTATTTTCTCCCCATTTTGTTACAAACTAAAAACACAAATGATTTATAGATAATTGAATTTTTTTATGTAATTCTATTTATTTCATATAAACATTTTTTAATTAAATATATTATATAATTATCTTTTTTTATTTATTTGATTAAAAAAATTATATATTCAATAAAATTACGGGAATTATTCTTTTTAATCTTTTATAAAACAGGTACGAATAAATAAAATTTTTCATTGAAAAACTTTTTTATTGTAAAACGATGTTCTGTCGCATAATGTGTGAAAATTTGAAATCTATTATTGAAAATTTTACAAAATTAATTTGATAGAATTAAATTAAATTTTATAATATAAATTTCAAAATAATCTAGCTATAAATGATTGATATTTTCATAGAAGATAATTTTTATGATGAATAGGGGGAAAACTAGTTATTATTATGAATTCTCGTTTTTATTAATGAATTTATAAAAATAATAAATTAATATTGTTGTAAAAGAATAATTAGTTTAATAATATATCAATTAATCCAGTTTTCTCTATTTTAATGATATTAATTTTAATTTTTTATACATAAATTATTTATACTTTAGAATATTTTCTCTTAGAAATCAATTATTTTAATCTCATTAGGAAGTTATATTTAATATTAAAATTTTCCATTTCATAAAATGGAATATAGAAAAATTAATTGCAAATTTTTAATCAAGGTAATTTTAATTATCTAGTCATTTTAACTAAATTTTTAAAAATAATGAATTTCACAAAAATAAAAATTTATTTACAATAGTTATCGTAATAGTTAGTTTAGTGGGGGGTAAACTAAACATAAAAATGTTAACACTGAAAAAAAAACTTGCACGGAATCTTTTACATATTATCTTTATACCATATACCTTATAGTATTGAAAATGGACAATTTTGGATGATTTTTTCATGTGAAAAAACATCAGTAATTCTTTTTCTATTCAAAAATTCTAAGTGTGCCACTCACATCCCCTTTAAAAGGCCCCAAGACTAAACTCTTATTCACATTTTAAAAATCTATGGTATCATTAATTTATTCAAAAACCACATAAATAATTTACATATCTTATAATAGAATCTATATTCTATTTAGGAATCCCTCTTATGAAGGGTTTATGTAGAAACATAAAGAGGATCTCTGAATAATATATATATTAATACACATGCATTTTGGTTTTATTTCATCATCCATTGAAAAAAATATAATTTATATTATGATGATACAATAGAACCATTATCTTTGACAGACATATAAGTTATTA
Organism: Viscum album; assembly: GCA_963277665.1. NCBI lineage: Eukaryota > Viridiplantae > Streptophyta > Magnoliopsida > Santalales > Viscaceae > Viscum > Viscum album. The sequence continues at coordinate 1,991,816,723 of OY728150.1, read as the reverse complement.
TGTTAATTAAATAACCTATATTAATCCCATCTTCTGTCATATGGGATTTGGAATCATCATTCTAGTGTATGGTGGACTACCGCCTCAAGTATTTTTTTTAATAATTTTCCATCACCGCATCTCATGAAAGGTTATAATAATAGAGTATAAGTTTATATATAATATATATGATATTATTATACTTATATAAATATTATATCACAAATACCCAATTACTTTCAAATCTACGGGAATATGATAACATTACCCATGTGTGTGGTAGACTACTTCCTCAGGAAGAGATGTGACTCTTTCACCCATTACATTGGAGTTAATTAAGATAGATTTTATACAAGTACATTACATAATATATATAAAAATTATTCTTTATTAGTTATAAATTATTTTCCTATTTACTATGAATCTTTTGAGTAAACGGAAATATCGTTCAGGTGTGCGTGCAGCCTACCGTTTATATGACTAGTAACTTATATTTTCCAACACTAAATTTTATTAATAGATCCAATATATATATATCATATATTATATTAATTTCATATATAATGTTTTGTATATTATTCAAAATGAACAATGTAGCATCACAAAAAATATCAATTCCAGAAATGTGAAAAAAGGCATTTATTGCCGAAAACATGAAGTCAACAACAAATTGTTAACAAAATGGTAAAAATGGTCTTATGTATATCATATATGGAATTATATGTATAACTATATATTTTTAATTATATTTATAATAAACATATATTTATTCTAATTGAGTTTTTAATGTTTATGATGTGAGTGGATACTTAAGGTGTGTGATTTTCTTCCCCTTTGTTATTTCTATGAGACACATTTCACATTCACCACCTATTTATATTAGATGGTATATAAACTACACATGAATTTATTTTATGAATTTTTTCCATATAATTATTACTATTTACAAAACCATCTTATGATCAAACATTATGTTTTATATAGTGAAATACATAACCAATCAATAAGGGATTTTTGACTCATTTTTTATTCTTTGAGTCGTGTGTTGTGTAATACACCTATTATATTTAATGAGGCATATATAACACCCCATTGACTTATAATATCATGGATTTATTTGTTATAATGTTATTTTATGTTTTAATTATTGTTATTATTTCATGGGGCTTATGATTTAATGTAAAAAAGAGGTAATTAATTTATGATACAATCTAATTATTTATCGGAATTTCTCATTATTAAACATATGATTCTGAAAATATTATTACAAATATCTCTATAAACTAATGAATTTAATAATACAATTGTTATTTTATAATATTATCTATTTTCCCTTTATTTTTATAAATTTATACAATCTAGATCACAAAATAATATGTTTATGGAGATACATTTTTATTACAATCTTCCCTTGAAACCCCTTTTTTAGAAAACCATATTTCCTAAAAATGTTTTAAATTTAACTAAAAAATTAAATAAATATATTGAAAACCAAGAATAAATATTAATTTGAAATTTGAAATTTATTTTAATTTCATTTTCTAAACAAGTCCTATTAATATTTTACTAAATCAATGTTAAAGATAACATTATTTTAATGTGTATGGAATGAAAAGAATTCACCACCATCCTAAAATTTATTTTAATTGAATATTACATTATATGTATTCAATTTGATTTCATGGAAATCGTTTTTCAATATTATATTCTGTTTTTAATTTTTTATTATTTAAGTTAATAGGATATTTTATTCAATAAATGCACTATTTTTTTAATAATATGTATCCATGAAAGATGATATCATTTGTTGTGATGTATGATTTATTATGAATACGACCCATATATATATTTCATTATTTTCTTAGGATGTTTTATTTTTATAATTAAAATATTTATATGAGAACTATTTCTCTTCCTTTTGCTATATAGTGATTAAGTTTCCCTGGAACCTACTTCTTTTTCATTAAGTTATTCTTCGAGGAAATGATGAAATTATTATGAAACCCATTTCATTTCATGGAATCATATATAATGAATGATTTATGATACTGTGTAAAACATAATTATGATTTTCATCATGTGATAAGTGGGACTAATATGTCCCTATAATGAATTGTATAATGATTAATGTTATATTATATAAAAGTTTACACAAGAGGATATCCCAAGTATAAAATAGGTTTAATGGGAAGTTATCCAAAGAATGAATTAGTTTACATAGGTGGTTATCCCAATCCAAAATTATTGTATATGGAGGATATCCATATCCCAAAATTTTGTACACATTAGGTAATTGTAAGTCCAAATTCATATACATGGGATTTTATCCCAATTATAAAAGATTGTACATGATTGGTCATCCCAAATCCATAGATGGTATTGGGGTTGATATCCCAAAAATAACATGTTATGAATGTCTTGGGGGGGTATCCAAGAAAAATTATTTTCTTGACTATATATATTATATACATCTATTTCTTATGAAAATATTATTCTATAAAGGATTATTTTCTATGATTCACATAGGATTCATGACTTATGAACTAGAAATATTTATGTCGTCATTCATTTTTATGATTTAGATATACAAGGTATGGTTTTCATATATTAGTCTCATGTTATGTTAATATACATTCCTTTTTTCCATACTCTGAATTTTATCTCACCCTTTCTTATGTTTCCATTCCTATGATATGATGAATGTTATTATTTAAGGAATTTCTAATAATATATCTATTTATATATAATTAACTAGGAGGTAACCCAGCTATCTTATAAACAAGTTTTTTTGTATCAATTTTTATAAGTCACTAGAAAAATGATTCATACTTGGATGTTTTTGTAATGTAATTAATATTAAACTATTATGATATTATAATTATATAAGAGATGTATAGGTATTAATAGTTTCTATCATCAAAGAATTAATTTTCATTTTATAACTAGAATGTAAGATTGTTTGTGACATCGATAGGGATATGTATAAGGATATATTGGGAGATATTTATATTGAAAATTCTAGGTATGATTTAATGTTCATAGAAATTTAGTAGAACGTTCATGATGGTTATATAAATTTGTTTCTAATAAATTACATCCCAACATTATACTACAAGTGGATATGGTTCTGTATAATCGATACCTCTGTGTAGTGATAACAATAAAGACACATTGAGTTATATTCGATCATTACTTAATTGATGATAATGGACCTTTCTACAAACCTGGTTTGATGCTACTTATAGATATGGATTATAAATTCCAATAATCTTTTCGAACAATCAAAAATAGATTAAATAATGACCCTAAATTACATAAGATAATAAATATGTCTCATATATTATAATTATGGTGTCATGATTTAGGCATACTATAATTGATTCATCACGATTATGTGGTTTCGCAATATGAATTGGGGTTTTCATAATATTATTCTTAGTTAAATTAAAAGTATAAAACTATGATGACTCACGTTAATATAGAATGGGTTTGAAATTTTGTTATTTATGGGCAACCAAATTCAGTGGCCACTAGAAAAAATCATTTTCATTAAACCTATTAAAATTTGATTTTATACTATCATCAATCTTATCATCCATGGGAGTCCTAATTTTTCAAATAAGTGGAAGATGTAAAGTTTTCAAATTCTAGGAGGCGATGAATGTAGAGGAAAGAATAATTCTCTATATACATGCTATGTAAGAAAAGAGAAGAATATATAATGTGTAGTGGAAGATATTTTTTATCTTTATATGAAGGTAATATAGAATCAAATTTCAATATAATTTATATGACTTAAATGTAAGGAACATTGGAATTATCTAATATAATTATCTAAACAATGGGATAGCCAACAATCCATTGAAGGATATATTTAACATCTAATCATTTACTTAAAATGGTTTATTTAATTATATATTTGAATTCAATAATTATTTTTTAAAATTATTTTAATAATAGATATTTGGTTATAATAATCATGATTCATATACAGATTATGTTATTAATTGGAAAAATATATCTCTCCATGGAATATTAACTAATGTTTTAAGAATTGCAGAAATGGTTTGTAATATTATGGTTGATCATACATTCATAATATACTGACACTTGATTTAGTTTTTTTGGATAGAGGAGTAAATCAGGATAAATTATATTACAAGAGACATTTATTGAAGGAAAACCTTTTTTATTTGAATAAGATTTAGTAACAATTTTATTTGGGGAAGAATTCCATTACATTTTGGCGGCATAATATTAATGATATTTTTAACCTTTAGTGATTATATTATATTTTATATTAATGTTGATAGGGGTTGTTATAATTTTACATGTATATAAATATTATTTTAGGAACAAGGTAACCTGGATTTCAGGAAACAACCTATCCGGAAAGAGCAATGGGATTCAACCCACAACCAGATGACAACAAGGGAATAGTGACTTCCACTAAACTTAATTGAAGATTATTTCTGGTATGACAACATGAAGATAGATATTTTTTATGATATATCTCATTTTTTTATACGAGATAAATAATATTTTTTCCATAAAATAATGTAAATGGGGAAAACCCACTATTAATATTGTAATTGGAATCCCTAAAACAACTAAATGAAATAAATATATTATAACAACCCTAATATTTATAACAAACATAAACATGATTTATTATAAAAAATATTCACTTGATTTAAAAAATTATATCGAGAAGACTAGTGTCTTTAAGTCCTAAGAACATTACATAAAAACATTAAACATGAAATACATATCTTTATTAAAAACTTCTTTTACATGACCAAAAACATTCCTTCGTAGATAACATTGCATATGATAACATGAGGATATACATAAGAGAAGGGTGAGATATAAAGCCCATTAAAAGACTAAAAAAAGTCATAACATGTATAATCTAGGTCATTCTAGGAAATATTCATTTAAATGGAGAATAAAAGAAACATGAACATAAAGGCATGATATATCATGATTATCAAAACATGAAAATGTGGTATTAAGATTTAACATGATATTAGCCCGATCCAAGGATCTTTGCACCTGGATCATGAGTAAAAACTCATTGAACATGAATTATCATAAATAAACCCCATTTCACTTTACGTATCATGATACTAGTCTTTACCCAATGCATTGTAGTGCTATCTAGGTGCACTTTTCTTAATGATTTAATTTCTTGCAAAAGTGTGCCACATGGATCATAAAACATGGAATCATTCAAAATAATAATTTATTACAAGATAAAAGATTGTGGAATATAGAAATGAAAATATATAATCAATATGTAAATGTTTGTAATGGTGAATACCCATGATAGTGAAATGGGTATGGTATTCACTACACAATTAATTTGGCATGGAAATTCCCTATGAAATTTTGGCAGAATAATGACCTGGAATATGAATTCATAAAAATATTTGATGATTGAGAAAGGGGTATATCATCATATTTACAAGAAATGGATTGTATGGGGGTCATATAGACACATTTACAAACATATTTATTGGAATTTATATGCATAATATAAAACAATTTTGTGAAAGTAATTGAAGAGAGAGATATCCCTTATGGAATTTCACCCTGCTAATGGGGGTACATGGAAGTTGTTAATGAAAGTTAAAGGATTATCTTATCATTCAAATGTAATTATGATAGTATAAGAGAATTTTTAAATCATACCCCAACATTTCTAATTGAAAATAATATGGTATAACAACAAAATGATTTTTTGAGAAAATGAAAAAAGGGAAATCCCTTACATGGATGTGTGATCCCAAAGTCTTGGAAGGGGATTGAGAGAGGATTCTTGGGAGCATGGGGCACCTAGGGAGGATTTAAGAGGGATTGTGTCAGGGTAAGGACGTGATACCAACGTTTTTAGTGAAGATAAGTGGGATCTTTGGTGTGTTTATATAGGAAACGAGAAGAAAATATTTATTATTTAGGTTTTGGACACCACACATTAAACTAATCAAAACCACAATCCAACACAATTTTTACGCCCATGGTTTATTCCAAAGTGTATTTCAAAACATTATTTTATAAGGAAAACTTCCTAACTTGTTAAAATATTAGGCTTGCTTGTGTCGAGTTGAGTCACACTCTAAAGGAAATAATTTTAAAAGTCAAAATGTTTAATATGTCTCGGAGTGTCCACTAAGGAACCATCAAATTAATAAAATGAAAATAAAATCACATTATTATAATTGAATAACATATTTTGGCCGAAAATACTTTTTATAGTGTTTTATTACATCACTATTGGGTCATTATGTTGTCAAAAAACTCATTATATATTTTTAAGGTATTTAATTTTTATCCAAAAATTCAATTGTCTCGGAAAATAATGAAAAATTCACTCTTGGATAATTTGGAAGTCCTGATTCCAAAGATAATATTACATTTATCTAAATAATTTTTTAAATATTTTAATTTGTAATTTTAATATAATAACTGACATTTATCGAAAATTCCTAGGTATTTTCATGAAATATATATTGAAGAAGGAAAATCATTAGTTTAATGGGAGGTTGATGATAAAATATCTCAATTTGAATAATATGATAAACATTCTCATTAAATAATTTTATTATGACATTAAACCTTTACCACTTTGGTATCTTTCAAATTATAAGCCCCATGAAGGATAATATCTTATGAAACATAATATGTCATGAATATATAAATATTTATTATACGTATCATATAAAAAATATATTCATTTCAAAAAAATAAGACAAGAGTATAACATAACATATGTATTCATGAATCAAAATTTATGTCAAAATGCCTTACATTATGTCAAAGAGTCCTCGACACATGTTCGAACCTCATGTATAATTTATTTAATATTATTAAATATCTATTATAAAACCATAATTATATATATAATACAATGGAGAATTTATATAATACCTTTTATTATAGAATTATTATCAATTACCTGTCAAAATCCTTTTTAGGGTTATAATTGTTTTCTTTCTTATATGTTGTTTTTCCTATTCTTGGAAATTTTACTTTTATAATGGATTCATAATATCTTTAATGATTTCTATGATATAAATTTCATATATATTATGTATATATTTATTTAGAGTAATCCATAAAAGTTGAAGATAGAAAAATCAATACACCATTTATGGAGATAAAATGCCTTATATAAAAATAAACAATGTAACAACCGATGTTTTTAAAATGAAATACTATGTTCAATAGCATATAAGAATTTACGAGAAAAGGATAAACAAAAAACAATATAATATTATAAAAATAATACAATTATAAAATATATATATTTTTGGTAATGAATAATATTATCCACAATAATAAATATTTAACATTCATACTTCATGATAATTTTTGAATAATTATTTTTAAATATGAACACTATTTTTAGTGATGTTATATTATTCTTAAAAACTATTTTCATCAAAATAGTTTAACATGATTTCTATGGGAAAACATAATAATTTTTTTTAATTTTTTTTAAAATTTATGTTAATAAAAAAATTTCATTTTATGTTGCATCATGGAAGAATTATCATAGGATGAATTTTTAAGAGCTATATTTAATGTTTTATTCTTCCGTGAATAGTGAAAATGACATTTTTTAACAATTTTATAAAAAAATCATCTTATTTATATAAAAAACATTATTATTTTATTTAGACAATAAATTAACATCGTCAATATTTATTATTATTTAATCTAATTAAATACAATATAATAAACATTGTACCTTATTTTGGTATATGTTTTATTTTTAGTCTTGAATCTATATTTACAAGAAAAATATTTTTGTCATGTTTTACTTGTCTAATTTTAAATTAAAGCATAAATAATATGTTATTTTAATTTATAGAGATGGTTTTTATATTATAGTTTCAAATTTCGAAATATAGTAAGTATGTCACTTTTGTTTTTAAAAAATATTAATATTTACTTATTAAATTTTTATTATCGCGGAAAAGGGTAAATCATGTAATTAAAGGTTAAAATAAAATAAAATGTACTATAAAATGACCCTAAAATTTGAACCAATTTTATTTTATGTGTTTTTTGACAAAAATAATCAAATAATTGAAATTAAAATTTTTATAAGATAATTTCATTAGATTACAACATTTATAATATTTTATTTAAGGGAAAGTCAAAGATGTGATACTCATATTTTAATTAACAATAGCATTTTTTGTATAGGGTTATACAGAAGATATAATTTAATATAAATAGTTATTTGAAATATAAATGATTTAAATACCTAGTTTTTATTTCTTTAATATTTTTAGTGATGAAATAATTACCATCCATTCTAACACATTGTTGATGTAGTACACATTCAATGATTGAGAAAATAAAATAAATATTAATAAAATGTTAAAATAAATATATAGTGATTTAATTATTAAAATAAAATAATTTTATAGATTAATTCGATATTTTATAGATGTATTAATATATTTTTTGATGTTATGTTGTGTTTGTATATTTTTTTATATTCAACGTAATGAATACTGTCCAAATTGACATTGGTGATATTTGAAGATAAGTAAGATTTTAATAAATGAATAAAATTTCGGAAATTATTAAATTCATAAAACTTATTATAGAAAACTTTTACATTTCATCCATGATTCATTTATGGTTTTTTCATTTTATAGTAACTATATTATCCATCATAGAATAATATTCCTTGTTTTTAGAGTAAGTGATAAAGAGAATAAATAAGTGAAAAAACCAAATGATAAGGGTATAAATTTATTTACAAATTAAAAAAACTTTTTTTATGATGATATTTAAATGATAGTAAATTTATATTTTATATTAATTAATAAATATTTTATAATTAAAAAATATTATGAGAAATTCAAAGAGTTCTCCTCCCCTCTCATATAAAAGGGCACCCCTTATTCTCATTTCAACACACTTAAAAATAAATTTTTTTCATCCAATATCTACAAAAAGACCTTAACATAATCCATATACATATTCGATATGTATTATTTTATGTATAAAACCACCATTACTGGTCTTAAGTTGTTACGAAGAGTAGATCATGTGAATAAGATGTATCATTTTTAATCAATAGTTTCTATTTTTTATTCTTCCACACCCACAAACCTTCTTAAACCAAGGAAAAATAATATCTAATGTATCTTATATATACTTATATGTTTTTTATTTTGATTAATTACCTATATCATTCTCTAATTCCATAAAATGGGTAAATAATTAATCATTCGTGTGTATGGAATACTACGACCTTACTAACCAATTTAGTTTTTTTTCAACACTATCCCTAGAGATTAGTTATATTGATGTAATTTCATTTTATATATGATATTAATGAAATATTTATAATTATTAATATTATATATATTATTTAATTTCATTTATTTCTATTATATAGGAAAATGATAACGTCATTCCTATGGACGTGTGAATTATCACATATACGAAGCGATCTGATTCATCTTTAATCATAGTGTCACATTGAAGATATATATATGTTTTTTTAAATGATAAATATTAATTTAATTGTATTATTATAAATATTTAATGATAATATAGTACTTAACTTCTTTTGATAATGATCGTTGGAAACTAAAAACATTAATCACATGTACGTTTGACCAACCATCTCTTTTATTATATCATAGTTTATTTTTCATATCCATATGTAATGGATTTATTAAAGAGTAAAATATATATATATATAAATGATAAATGTTCATAATTATTAATATGGAGATGATTTATTAATGAACACATTGTCTATAGACATCATACCAAAATAATTTTAGACTCATGTACTGAATATCTTCAAATGGTCTGACGTGATCGTAAATAATTATGTAATTGGTATAACGTGTTAATAATTAAGATAAAAAGGAATAATAAATGTGATAGAGGTTATAATGAGAGTAAATAATTAATAAAATTTTATTATTCAAGAAAATAATGTACATACCTGATGATATGGTCATTTGGTATAATTAATTCTTAACTAAATTTTCATTCACTGAGCTAAACATCAACATCATTGACAATGTCCTAGAGAAAATATATATTAAATGAATTAAGACTATCACAATTTATATATTAAAATATTTAATGTTTATTTACATCTGATAAACAAAATCTATTATATTTATTTATACTCACATTAATGATATTATTTTTTTAATGTAATTTCTTTTAAAACCATCTTTCAATGTTTCAATTTTATATAATTTAAATAATGTCCAATGAAGTGGTTATTTTAATTTATATTACATGAATTGAATTTATTTATTTCATGAATATTTATTTCTTTGATTTTTAATCAACATTTTTTATGGTACATTAAAAAAGTTGTTTCATTTTTTTAATATTTATTATATTTTAAAAGTGATATTTATGAAAAAATGTATTTCGATATTAGAATGCATTCTACACATGGGATTAGATAAGTTTTATTTATTATTTCTTACATGTAAATTATTTATGATTGGGAAACCACATAACGTTGGGTATTCCCATTATAACATATCATTAGGTGGGCCAGATTATAATGAACCATACTTTACATACATTGTTAATACATCAAAATTGAATCATACTTATTACAACATATAACAAAACCACGAAAGGACCATATAGGTATAGTGTCTTTAGAAACTAGGAAACATAAACAACTGGTTCATAAAGCGTCTACACTGTCTCCCATTTATTTCATCATATCTATAGTCCCTTTTGGCATATCTTACTTAATAACCTTCTTCCTGACCTGGGGAAAGAAAACATACAAAAGGGTGAGCTCAAATGCTCAGTAAGGGTAAACAAAAGAAATATCAAACACATCGTATACATAAGCACATAACTTTTGAAAATCGTAACCTGCAAAAGAGATCATAATTTCATAACATGGGATAAATCATGGCAGTGAAATGTAATCACAATAATCATAACATAAAACATGAAACTTTGTGGCATACACACATAATCAAAGATAATCATTTCATGTTAGTGAAGACTCGTTTCCAAGACTATCTTAGTGGACAAAGTCCCTTTCTGAACCGAGTCACCCACGTTTCAGTCCTGTTTTACTGAACCGGTATAACCTACCGTTCCAGCCATGTCTATCTCATGAGATATATAATCATCACCCAATGCATTGGAGTGAGATATAGGTCCCACCCATCTCATAATGATACCATTATTATGTGTGCCACAAAATCATAAACCATACATCATTGCATAACCCATGTAATAAAAATGGGAATCTTAAACATCGTGACATCATAAAACAATTCATATAAGATAAAGGAATTCATAAATATATTTCCATCACAACATAATCAAATCATTGTAATAATAGGGATAAAAACAGAACCCTTTATTATCTTAGATAGAAAATAATTTTGATAAAACACTTGAACTTCATTCTTGAGGAAAATATCCTTTCTACTTCAAAAACACTTTTCTTTTATTAACATGTCATACAATTTTAAACTAAAAGAAGTTGATTAAAAATAAACTTTAAAACTTTAAAAATAATCTTCTTGGAAATAATGTTTTAAAAATCCATTCATGTCGTATAAGTTAAAAAAACATTCATCTCGTACTTTTGTCGGAAAAGTTAAAAAGTACCTCATACGAAAAACGACAAAAGATTCCTTTCATATCTTTTAATAAAAACTCACCGAAGGGTAAAATTGGATATAAAATATTGTAGAATGATGTAAATATTACATATTGAGGAAACATGGATGTGGATGATAAAATACACCCCAGTAAATACCAGAGTATAAACAATCTTGGATAAAAATGAGATTGTGATATTTCCGTTACCTTAGGTCCGTTTTTCTTCATAAGTGTCTGAACCTCCTGTATAATGATTTAAATAATGTTATTGTCTTCTTCCAGAATCATACTTATTTTTATGATATCATATATGGTCATTTTCTTAGCTTCATAGTAGTAATATTTCATTGCTACTTGTTATTCGGGTGTTTATAACTTTTTGTTCTTATGCGTGTTTTGTCGAATAAATTATTATTCTTATATTTAGGTTATAGATACCTCATTTTCAGAATGGTATTAGTGTAATATATATCATATTAATCTATTCAATTCATTTATATAATCATTATGAAATGAAGATCATGTAGAACGAGTCGCATCACATCGTGGAGACGGTATTCCGTACGTACGCACGAGTGATGATATCGTTCATATGATCGTGGAATTGTATTGGAGTGTATGTATACTATTTCATAATCAGTATAACTTTATAATAGTCATATATAGTCATTATTTACACCATTATACCCATCCAAGTAAGGTGGTGGTGGAAACTAGATTACACCACGGCATGGAGACGGTATTCTGTACGTACACACGCGCGATGATTTATTTTTTCGTAGGATGGATAGATGGTGAAATAGGGTTGTTTCATACTTATAATAACATATCAGTATATGAGTGATACTAATGTTATTACTTCATAATGAAACAACTAAAGAAGAAGAAGTGGAAGAAGAAATAAAGATGAAAGAATCGGTAACGGACATTACCTCTTCTTTGAAGTGCTTCTTTGAGACCTTCTTTTAGGGCACTAAAATTGGTCTTTGAAAAAGACCAGGACCTCTATGATGTTTCTAGGGAAGTGGAGAGGAGGAATTGGCAGGGTTTGGCCGAGCTTTAAGGCTCAAAGTGGTGTGAGGAAGAGGGGGAGGAGGTGCCCTTTTATAAGGGAGGAGAGGGTCACCTTTGGGAAAACTAAAAATATTATTTTATTATAAAGTCAAGATCGGTATCAAATAGCTCCAAATTGATATATTTCCAAGCTAAGGTGTGGATGGGTCGAAATCCTCTCAACCAGTAGAATTTATACAAGTTTAGGTTCCTATTTTAACCTTATCATTTAGATTTAACATTAAGTTAAATAAGTTTACTTTTACCGTGTCTTCTTATGTTCTTATAATATAAGGTTAATAAACATACTATAAGAAGCCGAACGAACCCCAAGTTGTTTATTATTAATATATATAACCTTATCTAAGTCATTTGTCCGAACATTAGATTTTTAGGAATAAAATAACAATTAATAATATAATATTTCTTTTAATAACTATTTTATGTCAATTTTGACACTATTTAGTAATTGTTTTTTTGTGAAAATTATAACATAATGATTAGTTCGAACCAAGTTACTTAAATCAATACTAACATGTCATATTAACCTAGGAAATTAGTATAATTCCTAAAAAGTCTCAAATTACATTTATTTTGGTGTTTATTACACTAATTATGTCAATATTTTATTAATAAGATAATTACTGCATCATCTTTGTGTCATATATAAATTAAATTATTTAATGTCTAAAAATTAAAAATAAATTACCATTATGTAAGAAATATTTTTAGATTTCTAATGAATATTTGTAGTCGAATTTATCTTATGTATAACCCCATATTAATAATGATTTACTTATTAAACATTGATTTTAACTATTTTAACCTTTCTTTAAATAAATTAATAATAAATGTCCTAATCTAATCCAAGTGGGCCTAAATGGTCATATTTTATTCCTAAGTTTGTTTTTGGTCAAATTAAACTTTTCCAATAGAATTAGGACATGTGTTAGGGTAATAATAAAATCATATTTACCCTTAATTACCATATTTACTTTTAACCGAGGTAAAAAAAAGTAAAAAGTTACTATTCACCAAAAAATTATTTTCATCTCATTGAACCACATTTTACTTACTGACATCAACCGTGTCTCTCGGATTTTTGAAATTCCACTCACAGAAGCAGTAAAATTATGTTTTATGAAAAATTCAGTTTTTTAACTACCACTTAGTGGTTTCACTATTCATCAAAAATTGAAAGTTTTCAGAAAAATAACAAAATTTCACCCTAGGATAATTTCTATATTCCGAATCCAAAAATGAAGTCCATGTTGAAAAATAAAATTTATAAAATTTTAAAAAGTTGTTATTACTATTCATAATGGCTAGTTTTAATAATATTTTAATAGCATATCGTTGTTTAGTGAAACTCGGTATTGCGTACGACGCAAGCTACCGAGGAAGGTCGTGATTTCGTGTAAAGAAAGCCAAGCATGTGTTGTGTAGAAAAAGATTCCTTTGATGATTTATATAACATAAAAGTCTCGGCTGTTACATTCTACCCCCCTTAAAATGAATTTCGCCCTCGAAATTCATCACTTTGTAACAAACAAATGAGGATACCTCTCTCTCATCATATCCTCAAGCTCCCATGTAGCTTCTTCTAATTGGTGGTTCCTCCATAAAACATTCACCAATCGAGTGGTCTTATTTCGTAGGAATTTTTCACTACGATCCAGAATCTCTATCGGCTGTTCTTCATAAGAAAGATCTTGCTCCAGCGGTACAACATCTGAGCTGAGTACATGTGAAGGATCAGATATGTACTTTCTCAGGAGAGATACATGGAACACATCATGAACTTGAGAATGATTCGGTGGAAGCGCCAATCGGTAAGCCACCTTCCCAACACGATCCAGTATTTCGAAAGGACCAATATATCTAGGGCTCAACTTCCCCTTCTTTCCAAATCTCATAACCCTCTTCCAGGGAGATATTCGTAAGAACAATTTATCACCCACTTCAAACTCTAGGTCTTTTCTTCGGTTGTCAGCATAACTTTTCTGTCGAATCTGAGCTGCTCTTATGTGTTGTTGAATATATCTGACCATTTCTGCCATTTCATCAACGAGATCAGGTCCTAATAGATTTCTTTCCCTGACTTCTTCCTAGCAAGTTGGAGTCCTGCATTTCTTTCCATAGAGAGATTCATAAGGAGCCATCTGAATACTAGAGTGAAAGCTATTATTATAATAAAATTCCACCAAAGGTTGGTGTTGATCCCAACCACCTTTAAAATCCATAGAGCAAGCTCTCAACATATCTTCTAGGGTTTGAATTGTTCTCTCAGACTGACCATCTGTCTGAGGATGATAAGCAGTGTTGAAACTCAACTCTGTATCCAGAGTATGCTGAAGACTTCACCAGAACTTCGAGGCAAATCTGTGATCCCGATTGGATATAATAGAAAGTGGTACTCCATGCAATCTTACCACATCCTTTACATATATCCTGGAAAGCTGATCCAGAGAGAAATCCTATCTAATAGCAATGAAGTGTGCAGACTTTGTAATACGATCAACTATGACCCAGATAGCATTATTGCCTTTGGATGTTTTAGGAAGTCCTCTGAAAAAGTCCATAGTGATGTTTTCCCATTTCCATTCGGGTATGGGTAATGGTTGTAACATCCCCTTAGACTTCTGTCTCTCAGCTTTAACTTGTTGACAAACCAAGCATCGAGAGACATATTCAGCAACATCTCTTTTCATTCCATCCCACCAGAAGTACTCTTTCAGCTCCCTATACATCTTCGTGCTTCCCGGATGAATAGAGAATGAAGAACTATGAGCCTCTTCCAGTATCTCCTTCTTTAATTCCGGGATGGGAGGAACACAAACCTGATTCCTGATCTTTATTATCCCATCACAATCAAGGTTGAATTCAGGAAAATTTCTCACCTTCTTTTGTAACTCGACATCTTCTTTCTATGGATCTTTAATCTTCACATGTACAGATAGTTGAACACTCATTTGAGAAAGATAAGATTTTTCTCCTTCCATTATAATTCCAAGATCCATCCTTTGTAAATCCATAAATATTGGATCTTTTGTGATCCTCATCATGGATAAACTGGCATGGTCTTGTCGACTTAATGCATCTGCCACCTTGTTTGCTTTCCTAGGGTGGTAATGGATTGAGCAGTCGTAATCCTTAATCAGCTCCAACCATCTTCTTTGACGCATATTCAGCTCATTTTGGGTGAAAATATACTTTAAACTTTTATGATCAGTATAAATATCACACCTTTCACCATAAAGATAATGCCTCCAAATATTTAATGCAAAGATTGCCGCAGCTAACTCCAAATCATGTGTTGGGTAATTTTTCTCATGGGTTTTCAACTGTCGTGAGGCATAAGCTATCACCATATCATTTTGCATAAGAACACAACCCAATCCCTTCTTGGATGCATCACTATTGATCACAAAACTTTCTCCACTACAAGGAAGTGTGAGCACAGGTGCACTGGATAACCTTCTTTTCAACTCCTTGAAATTCTCTTCACATTCCTTCGTATAGACAAACTTAACTCCTTTCAGAGTCAACTTGGTGAGTGGATTAGATAATCGTGAAAAATATTTCACAAAACGTCGATAATATCCAGCCAAACCAAGAAAACTTTGGATCTTAGTTACTGTTGTTGGTCTCGACCATCTTTCGATAACCTCTTTTTTTGCTGGATACACAGATATCCCCTCTTTTGAGATTATGTGACCCAAAAAGGAAACTTTCTGAAGCCAAAATTCACACTTGGTAAATTTGACATAAAGCTTCTCCTTTCTCAGTGTCTTCAATATAATTCTAAAGTGATCTTCATGTTATTCCTTGCTCTTTGAATAGACAAGAATATCGTCTATAAAGACTACCACAAATTGATCAAGATAGTCTCTAAAGACTCTATTCATCAGATCCATGAAGATAGCATGGGAATTAGTAAGACCAAATGGCATCACTATAAATTCATAGGGTCCATACCTTGTACGGAAAGTCGTCTTTGGTATATCCTCCCTTTTGACCATTAATTGATGATACCCTGAACGAAGATCAATCTTGGAAAAGTATTGAGCTCCTCTTAGTTGGTCAAATAAGTCATCAATGCATGGGAGAGGATATTTGTTCTTGATAGTGATCTTGTTAAGTTCTCGATAATCAATGCAGAGTATCATTGATCCATCTTTCTTCTTAACAAATAGAACAGGTGCTCCCCAAGGTGACTCACTAGGGCGTATGAATCCCTTATCAAGATTCTCTTGGAGTTGCTTCTTCAATTCCTGCAACTCAATTGGGGCCATTCTATAAGGTGTCTTTGAAATAGGCAAAGCACCCGGTACGAGTTCTATTGAGAACTCAACTTCACGATTTGGTGGAAGTCCCTGTAATTCCTTCGGAAAGACATCATCAAACTCCCATACAATGTGCATATTCATAATCGTGAGTTTCTCACCAACCATTTGAGATAAATAACCTACATTAAGTGGAATCAAGACCCATAAGATGGAAGAAATTTCCACTGGAAGGTTATGTTCATCCTTGCATCGATAGACGATCATAGATTGATATGGAATATGAAATGTGATTTCCCTTCATTGGCAATTGATATGAGCTCCATATAAAGAAATCCAATCCATGCCAGGAATCACATCAAATTCCACTATAGGAAGGATCACAAGATTTGCAGGAAGCACTTTCCCACAAACTTCGATCGGAGAAGAATTATAAACTTTTGATGCGACTGTTGTGCCATTAGGTGTTGTCACAGCTAACTCAAAATATAATTGTTGAGGTAATATGGTGATACCCTTAGAAAATTCTTCAGAAATAAAAAAGTGGGTGGATCTAGAATCAAATAAAACATTTGCTACTTTAGAGTGGATGGTAAGTGTACCTTTCACCACATCGTTATCGTACTCCATATCGCTGATAGAAATTTCATGTGACTTTACTTTGTCTTTAGCCTTAAGAGATTTTTGACGTCGACCATCATCATCAACCCTTGGATTAGGGCATTTATTGGCATAATTCCCCATCTCCTTGCACTTGACACATTGAAGTGTAGTAGGTTCATTCTGTGTATCCCTTCTTTTGTTTGCATCATTAGACATCTTCTTCCCATAATCGCGGCATTCAAATGCCCGATGACCTTCCTTTACACATTTGAAA